>JARHVA010003784.1:1565000-1827500 GCA_037957365.1 Torreya grandis
AACCTAATAAAAGGTTTCCATGAAGTGATGAGGTTACACTCTAATATTTGAACAGTAGATAATATAATTATATGGAGTATGGCCCAACGTACCAAGTTTTATTTAAGGGAGTCCCTTATATAGCCTTATATAACCTAGATTAACACCCTTCTACCACAAAAGCATTTAGTGCAGGGGAATGACATACCTTAAAATCACTCACCAAGTAAAAAATAGAGTGAGGGTTGGGAAACCAACCTAGTCACCATTTTACATGGGTAGAATGGTGTGCTGGTATTTAAATTACACACCCATAATATACTAGTGTAGGCTTGTCATATTGTAAAATATTATTTATGTGTTGTCAATACTAGTATTATTTCTAGATTTAATCCCTTCACAAAAAAGTCACCCCATCAAATTTAACACAAGGTTCACACATTTTTCAATCCTATTGTACAATCCATAAATAAATCAAAACCATCACCTCGTCACTATCTAAATATCCCTTTACCTCAAAAATATAGTTGTGTCCAAAATAAATTTTAATAAATCATCATGATCCTTTAAGCTTACTTAAATCCCAAGATATATTCAAGTCACCTACATATTCAAATCCAATCATCAATCCATCCAAATTGAGAAAATATTGTTAAATCACTTAATTGAGCTAATATTGTCAAGTCAACTTGGATTGAGGTCAATCATGACCTAGTCAACCTATTGAATCAACATCCTTTTTTAGGTAGTCAAAAATTAGCACTCATTAAACTAAATCTCAAGTCAATCTAATTCAAATCATTAACTTGTCTTAGCTCAATATATAATTCAAGATACTAGTCCACCTAAGGTTGGTGTACCATACCTCATTTCAATTTAATTGGATCACATCCAAAGCCAAATTTACTCAAGAATCTAGTCTCATATCACAGTTGAGGTCAAAAAATTAATAAAATAAATTTTATCAATCAATATACATCATATTATATAATCTAAATCCATCCAATCATATCCTCACATCATCCTTATGGCACCTGTCACTATTCAACAACTCAGGATTGGACAATCAAGGCACAAAAATGACCTTGAAAATCTATTATGAGGTGAGAAAAATCATTATAATGATGAATTAAACCTTATTTATATGGATGCACATAATAAATATCCATAATATGACTTGTTGAATACTAATTAGGGTAGATCCTAAATACAATATTATGTTTATGATAATAGAGTGATTGTTACTCCAACTTATTGAGTTAGAAGCTAGACTTCCTCTCAGTTTTGACCATGAAAACCTAAGAAATATTATTTGAATCCCTGAATGAGAAAGGACTACTCCAAGTCACAATAATTTTTTAGATGAATAATAATATCCCCAAGCAAAATAAGTCAATATTAATTGTGTCAAAATTGGCAAAGGGAAGTCCACCTTAGAAGATCAAGCCAAACAGAACCATAAAAAATCCTTGATTGATAATCTAAATCAAACCAATCACAAAGTGGCATTCCTATAATCTCAAATAGTTATTAATGGTAATAAATCTCAAACTCCCAAGAGGTCATCCCAAACTAATCTACCTCTCACAAGTCAAAATCAAGACAAGCCTAATCACCATCCATCATCATTAGTCCCATTTTATGACCCAACATTCAACCAAAAATGGAAAGTGATGATGGATGTTATCCAAGGGATATAATTAGGTTCATGCAATAATAAATATATATTATAATACTTATTCCTATATCTAATTGACAAAGATATACTATGCATTCCCTTCCCTTCTTATTTTGAACCACCTAAATTTGAAAAATACAAGGGGAAAAGGGATCCAAAGGATAATGCCATGGATTTTTTAAATTTTATATCAATAATTCACATATAATTATGTTTATATTTTTAGATTACTACCTCATATACTTGGATGAATAGATTTGGAATGGTTCACACACCTATCTAAGGGCTCAATAACATCATTCATAGACTTATTAGATAAATTTGTTAAGCACTTCTCCTATAATGTAGAACATGAGATTAACATAATGGATCTATATAACACTAAAAAAATTAATGGATAAATCTTTTCATCATTCTTGCAAAGATGGCATAATCTATCCAATATACTTCCATATACGATCCTTGAAAAATAGCTTGCTGCTATCTTTAGTGCTAGCCTACATCAAAAATTGGGTTTATTATTACAACTTCATTGTGAAAATAATTTTGATGAGATCATTTAAAATGGAACACAAATTGAAAAGTCTCTCATTTATAAAGGCTTTATAGAGATATATTTTCCAAAGACGTTTAAAATAAAGCCAATATATCATTAAAAATCCGAAGTTATTCAACAAGAATAAAAATGTGGTTAGAAATGGGGTAAAAAATTATAAACATGTCCAAACCATCCAAGGATATATTTAATATAAATATAAAATTAAATCTAACATCACTATACTTAGAGGTAAGCCAAAGATAGAATCCAAAAAATGGAGATAGACTAATATTAGTGAACCTGTGGAGAGTGTCCTGAAGAAACTTATAGTCGTTACATGATTTTTCTTCATGAAAAAAACCCCTTGATGAGAGTCAACCTAAACTAACATGGTATAATGAAAATTAATACTTTTGATATGATAGATTCAATGGTCATGACACTTGAAGGTGTATGTAACTATGAAATTATATCCAAAATTTGATTGACCATGGAGAAATAGGGGTTGAAAGAGAGGAGTCTTCTTTTAAGAATCAACAACTTAGAATATACCTAGATAATTTTCCAAAACATGAAAAAAAAATATAAAAATACACACAAGGGAAAAGGTCAAAACTCTCATTCCAATCATGTGGACTACATGGGGACTATATGCATCCAATATATTCATGGTAAGACATTTTTGATATGATGTCCAATAATGATGCAATGATATCATAATTTATGCTCAACACTAATTATTTCTAACACTCTAGCACTTTTACTTCCCTATCCATCTCCTATACCCCTCAAAATATCCTTTTTTGGCCTTTGAATCTCCCCTTTGCTTGTTTTCAAAATCTTCAATTGGTTATATAACCAACCTATTAGGTGACAAAACCACCCTATAGCATTATAAAACCACCCTATACATCATGGGTTCATCATGGTAGTTACATAAACTACCCTAACATAACTATTACTGATAATGTGGTTTTATATTACTTTGTAATGGTTCCATCATCCTATGTGGTGATTCTATTACTAGGACTGATGGCTGCATAACAACCTCCTATAAATAGGGGTGCTATGCCATCTTTGGTATGTATTCTAATTTTAGCTTCTGAAACTCAAGATTTAATGTATTTTGCATGATTTTTATTTCTTTTCTTATTATTTTTGCCTTGAGTTCACCTCCATGTTGGTACAACTCACTCCTCTTCTATTTCCAATTATTTCCTAAATTTTACTCCTAGTTTAACTTAGTTTAACTCATCCTTGCAACTTCCATTCCTCTCTTACAAGTATTCTAATTTTAAATGAATTTAAGATCTAAAATTTTGCATTTGAGGTTTAATTTATAAGGCTTTATACATCCATAAAATATTTAACATTGATTTTGAGATTTGAATTTGATCATTTTCATGTTAGACTACATAATTTTAAGCAAGGAGGGTCATTAAATTTGTAACCAGATCTTTGTAGTCAGTGCACTAACCACCCACATTGAACCATTATTTTGTTTGGAATTGTGTTCCTCTCATATTATTCATTTGATACTACCATTTTATAATTTTTATTGGTTAGATATTTTTTACAATCATTATTTTGAGTTAAGAAGATATTACATTGAAGACCGTATCATAAATACATCTCTTGCTTCTAGCTAGACTACATCCTGATCAGGTTGGGGATTTCTAGTTTTAATTTTTTTAATTTTTTAAATTTATTAGATTATATTATTACCTTCATTACATTACATTATATCTCTATTTTTATTTAATGAAAATATATAGGAAAAATAATTCTTCTCACTTCCTATTTTTGCATCAAAAATATTAGTTAGTTTCCTTGTTGTTTGCAACCATATAATAAAATATTTAAAAGGATATATATTTTAATTAAAAACATAGGTAAATATTAAAAAAAAAAAAAAAAAAAAACACTTTTTTATTAAAAATTATTCAATTTTAATTTTAAAATAATCTCTTGTTCATGCACAAACAAGCACACAAGTAAGTAGGAAAACTCTAGCTAAGCCTAGTAGAGCAAAATGTAGCATTTTGATTTTGATTTTCATTTTTTGAGTAAATTAAAACTATTGTTTTAGTTTTTTAAATAATAAAACAGTAATTTATACGTTTAATTTAATTTGATACAAATAATTCAGTCTTGGCATGCATTCATAAAGAAACACCAAAAACTAGTATTAGCTTGCATAAAAAAAGAATATTTAGATACTTGGTAGTATTGTTGCTTAGGATATAGCTATGATTTAGTATTTAATTTAATATTATAAAATATTATTTTAAATAATACATTCATTCATATATAATTTGAAAACACAAAAATGATTTTATTTAGTTTGCACTTAGAAAATCTAGAAATCAACATTTGCATTAATATCCTAGATTTTGGTTTGTAGTATTGCATGCAGTAATGACTAATAAAAATAAGAAATATTTCATTTATTCCCATATATACATTTTAATTTACTTTCATTCATTTAATTTATCAAAAATTTAGCTTTCTCTTTACTTAATACATTACCAAAAACCAAAAACAAATAAACAACTAAAGCCTTGTACCAATGCGTATGAGCATTCCTAAAACCTTGATTATAATGAAAAAACAAGTCCAAAAACACACCATATTAAAAAAAATCTCATAATATTATACATTTCTTCATATATCCTCTTGAAAGACAATCCTTAAGAATTTATACCTCCATAGAGTGAGTCTTTTTCCTAGAGTTAAAGCACTAGGTCCTACTATCTACACCTAATAAAATATCAATGTTAAGCTTAGAATTAAGGTATTACATTTCATACCTATCCCTCATCTCATTTTCAACACTCTTAGTTGCCTATATGAACATGAGTATATTATTTATCTACCCATCATCATCCTCTCCTAAAAATGAGGTCATCATTACAACGTAATATAGGCCTAGATTATCATCTCCATCCCCTTCTTCTCCTTGGGTCTATCCTTGTCATATATCATTCACATTTGTGTATGATATTGATAGGGCATAACCAACTTGACAGAGTTGACCAAATTCCATGAGTCATTCAAACAAACCATTCCTACCTTGACATTCTTAGTAATGATCAGGAGATTCACCTCCTCATCATCACTAATATTCTACTCACTTAGATGATCTTAATGAGAAACATGATGCAATAAAATTATTTTTGTTCCATCAAGAGAATCCATTTCCACTTATCATCCCAAATCCCATTCCACCAAGTAATGAGTCCAAAATGTAGTTCTAACCATAATCTATTCATTACATTAAATATCTTGGCTAGACCTCAAGAAGTTAAGTACATAGTTTAATGTGTGTTATTAATGTATATAAAAATTGGTAAAACTGACATGAAAAACTTTCATCTTTTGTGTTTTCACTTTTTTTCTCTTTCCTATTGGTTCCTTCTCCATTTTCATTCCTCCCATTTTTTTTGTGGGTATCCATGTACCCTAAAAATACATCTAGATAGGACATAGGTAGATCTCTTGGCCTGAAGGGCTATAAAAGAAGCCAACTTAACTTAGGTGAGGCTTCATTGGTAAGTTATAACAAACCTAATTTTTCTACCCATATAGATTATCAATCCTATGATTATTCTCATCCCAATACTCAAACCAGAAGTGGTTTCCCTATTAATGAGGTATGGAACATATCTAAAACTACTAACAATCATCTTGACTCTAACACTATGACTTTCACTAGGGGAGTAAAACCACTTCTCTTATGGATACTAGACCATCTATTAACCTATAAAATCTAGATGTAGAAATATCTTCTAGATATCACCCATATCTAGGTAGAATCCATTATCTGGAGGACAAGATTAACCACATGTAAGAAAATACACATCCCACCAGTGGGAATCAAAATATCTCTAATCCACTAGTGCAAAACCTAACCACTACCCAAAGGCTCCCACTCCAAATCAATATATTCATACTAACTAATCTCTCACTTATACCCCTCTTATATTAGAGAATCCTAGACTTAGTTTCACCACTAACTCGAATGAACTCATCAATAACTTATTGTGCCACATTCATGATTTAGAGAATAACCAAAAATATTTGAGTCAAGGAGTGAACCATAGTCCTCCCACCCATGATCATTCCTATTATATTCCCATCCAATCAATGGTTCATCAACCATTATAAAAACAAGCTTACATGCTCCCATTTTAACAAGATCATACAACCTCACCAAGTTATGCCTCTATCCAACCCCTTGGGGAAATTATTACTCATGAATGGAGTCCCTAATCTAGACACCTAAAAAATTATTCCCCCTACCAAGATCATACCTAAACCATGATTTGAGGTTAATTAAACTAGATTTTAAACTTTCAAACCAATGTGGTGACAAATAATCCACCACTCTTTACCATTATGAGTTACATTCCTTCCACACATACTCTTCCTCCACATACTAGCCACTTGCAACCCTACATTCCTTTAGGCTATATGTAAACCATGTACACCTTCCTCAAAAAATAAAAAACCCTTATACATCTAACAACCTTCCTCCCTATTTTCATATTTTCTCTAAGTATGATCATTCAAATACTATTTTATAGCTTATTATACTTTACCCTATCAAGCTTCTTGCATTCCTCATAGTGGTTATCCAATCAACTCCTATGTAATCCCATGATTCCATTCCAATTCGACCATAAAAACAACCAAATTAAAAAAATTAGGGACATATGATGAGTATCTTAAGGAAACCCTCAATCTCAACATATGGGGAGTATTTATTTTGTGTCCCCTACTAAACCTTATGAAGTTCAAAGGGATGGGAGATCCCAATGCACACATAAAGACTCACACTATGACTATCAGGGAAATATCACCTTGGGATGGTGTTGTTACCAAGATTTTCCATAAAACCTCAAAAATAATTGGTATTTATTGATAATACCACTTACCTAAGGGGTAGATTCATTCCTTTAGATAATTTATGGCTAAATTCATTAAGGCCTTTAATATGAATAAAATTTTAAAGACTGGCATTCAATAATTCCTTCATATCCAACAAGAACAAAATGAATCATCTACCCATATCATCAAGAAATGGTGGCAGGTTATATATTCATCTTCCAGTGCATCTCACATGGACTAGAGGGAATTATTTGACATTTTCCTTCACTCCCTTATCAAAGAGATAAGGGAAGACATCCAAAATTTTCCCTATCAATCTTATGAAGAAAATCTTGAAAGTACTTTACAGATTGATCAAGTGGCCATTGATAGTGGTCATCAAACCTATGTGGCCAATGAATGCATTATCACCCTAAACCAAAAAAATAGGGATTTAAAAATTAAACCCAAAATAATGTCAATAATTAAGGACCCAACATCCTTAGCCAAAATAGGAATGCCACAACTGATGGCATTATCGATCAAGGAAAATATCCAAATCTAATGAATAATAATTAGTTTCCACCCATGAACATCACCAACACAAATATGTAAGAAAAAAAATTATCCACTTGAATTTCATGCATTTGACTTCAATCAAACTCCACCCCACAACATGAAATATCAAAACCAAAATCAGAACAAATTTTAACAAGTTAAGCATTTTATGTTATTCTAATACCAATCCTGTTATCAAAGGAATAATTAACAAGGGTTTAGTTAATAAGGAAAAAATTAGATTCTTAGTGAATATGATCTTAATGTCTACTATATTTTCCATTCAGTTATTAGTCATGATACTTAACTGTAGAGAGTATAACAATTTCTTCCAAAAGCTCCTTGAGGATCAAATACAAACTTTCATAAACATGTTCCTAGGGAATGTAGGTGCAAACCCTCAAAACCTTAAAAATGGTCCTATTATGCCACAAAAACAAAATATTTAAATTTACCAAAGCCCTATTCTAAACCACCAAACATGAACTACCCTAAATTAAACTCATGGTAACTTGAAAAATCAGTTAGCTCAACATATTCAAACTACACAAGCATGTACCAATAATGCTAAGGTTTCTAATTTTGGAACTACCAATGTAAATGTCAGTCCCTAGTTGGGAGTTCAAGATAAAACCATAATGATAGGGGTTATAGAGTTAGAAGTTTAAGAGGAAGTGAATATAATTACTTTCTTTAGGAAATATTAGGCCACAACCCCTCACCCTTCGAACATTTTGGATACTGAGACTATATCTAAGCTTGTGAGGAATTGATATTTGATCTTATATCTTAAAAAAACTTTCTCCCACATTTCCTTTCTTGAATTTATCAAGAAATCACTTTCCCATTATTCAGTGTTCTTTGATGCTTTAGGATTGGGGCATTTATCCAACATAAATCTCCCACCATAGGCCCATATAAATCACATTGATCTAGATATGTTTATACCAGGGCAATATTATTATCATGTTGGCTATTTATTCGACCTTAGTAATCTCCTTATTGAATATGAATTGGCAAGGATGGGGGATCTAACTTTATTTTTTCAAGTATGGATCTATAATAACTACATAAAGATAGTAATGGTTGATGACAAAGCAACTATGAACATTGTCCCCTTATTTTTATTGTAAAAACTTGGTTATGGGGAACCCACTATTCCATAACTCATAATACATATGAGGCTATATTAGACTCAATTCTACATCTATAGGGACAATTGTGCTTCTATTCATGTTAGGTCCATATACTATGTTAATAAAATTCTATGTGACTAACAAAGATAAATTATAACATGATCTTAGGAAGACCTTGGATTACAAGGATGAAGTAAATCCTATCAATATTATTCCAATAAGTTATATTCCTCCATATAGGTAAGTTTTTCATGGCCAAAGGGGATCCCAAAACTTTTGACATGATTCAAATGATCATGCATAAGTAACCATGATTACACATTAACTACCACTTACCTACCAATAGGGTTACAAAAACCCATAGTTGGTTGATGTTATATATCCAATGAATCCCAAAGTGGTTGTCTTAAATAAAGGGTAAAAAATAACTTGAGACTTACTAAAAGACAAACTAGAGGAAAAAGAGGTAGTAGCTATAGAAAATATTAGTGGTTCAGATCCAATAGTTATGTTGATAATTTTGGCTATGTTAACAAATAATATTATCGATATCTTGTAAAAATATGCACCACTCATTCTCTCATTTGACCCAAGAGGGGTATGGACTTATAATTTATTTCAATCTCAAAATTAGGAACCCCATGAGGGGTTAGCCAATATACTTGACATCCACATAGTCAAGATATCATAAGACTAAGAGACCCTCCCTAGTGATGATCCTTTCTCTACACAAAATAAATGGGCACTTCAATACGATTAGGCCAAATTCCATTTTGGTGCATGAGTATGAGAAATATTAGTCTCCCTAAAAGGAAGGGTCTTTCCTTTCAATTTTAAACTTGACTTTGAGTGTACCAGTAATGGGGCCAAGTATGAGTCTTTATTTCTTGGGATGCTCATCATTAAATGATTAGGAATTCAAAAATAAAAAATCTAAGGAGTTTTATATCTACTAACCAATCAATTTTTATAAACATATCAAACTAAAGCCGAATGCCTTTTGATTTATAATGTTACTATGCAAGAAGTCACCAATGGTTTTAAAATATTTTCTATAAATGTAATGTGAAGAGAAATAAATAAACTTGATGAATCTATGGTTGCTTAATCATCTCATTTTGGTCCCCACCCAATGATACCTAAGTCAAATTAAATATAATCTATTAGAAAAGAGCCTCTCATGCATAAAACATCTAATGACTAAACCTTTGCATGTATAGGGAGGGATGTTATCCTACTAGTTCTTAAGCTAACTAAAGATGATGAAGCTATATTAGAGTTCCTTCATGCTTATGACAACTTCCTATATTTTCACCATAAGATAGGTTTTAATCTCATGTGCCATCCCACATCTTCTTTTGGGAATGATTATTACAGTTCTTACTATAAGGTTGAAGACTATTTATCTTTTGATGAAGAGCTTGATGTTTTTAACATGGAAGGTGAGGATATTGACCTTATGATGGATTATGATAAATTTGAGGAGGTAAATTCTTCCATCATAAAATATAATATTGATATAAACATAAGAACTGGAGAGAGTCCTAATGTCCTCAATCTTGGGTCTTCACTTCCATCACAGGAATTAGAAGACCACAAGGAGCTACCCACTGAGTTGTCTAAAGCCTTAGCATCCTATGTGGATATGGTAAGAATCAAGCCTAAAGTAGTTTTCTAAAATATAGTCATGATTCCTAATGCAAAGTGAGTAAAATAGAATCATAGGCCAATCAAACCAAAGATGGCATTAATGGTGAAAGAATAAGTCATTCAACTCCTCAAATTAGGGTTTATAAACCCTGTATACTACTCTAAATTGATGTCCAAAATCATTCCCATATTAAAAAATAATGGTAAAATTAGGATATGTATTGAATTTCATGATATTAAAAAAACATGACCTAAGGATGATTTTCCTCTTCCATCCATCGATGTTATAGTTGAAACTACAACTAGTTATGAGTTGTTATCCCTAATGGATGGCTTCTCCAATTATAATCAAATCCATTTTTTTAATGAATATCAAATCAAAACCTCCTTTATCACACCATGAGGGACATTCTATTATTTAGTCATACATTTTAGCCTTAAAAATGCTGAGGCAACATATCAGAGGGACATGACCTATATTTTCCATGATCTTATTCATAATATGGTGGAGGTATACATAGATGATCTTATGGGAAAATAAAAGCAACAGATTGACCATCTAGGAGTGTTACACATTATCCTCATGTGTTTAACTAAGTAAGAAATTAATCTCAACCCTAAGAAGTATGTGTTTGGATTCATAAGTAGAAAACTTAGCTACATTATCCACCAAGACAAAATTGATATTGATCCTACCAAAATTTGTAAAATTCTAGACATGGTCCCCCTAAAAATGAATTATATATTAGATCATCCCTAGGGAAGTTGGGGGCCATTTTATTATTCATATATAACCTCAATTATCAAATCAATAATTTAATTAAGAAATCAAGTGGATCTACTCTAAAGAGTGATTGCCAAGATGTATTTGAAATAGTAAAATGCATCCTTATATCTCTTATGATTCTCATGGCACCCAAATCTGACAATCTCCTCATATTGTATAATAGGGAAATACATGTGTCACTTGTCTAAATGTTGGCCCAAGAGGACGATGATGGTAAGGAAAATTGCATCTACTTCATTAACTACATTCTCATGGATTATAAAACATGCTAAATTCAAGGAGAGAAAGATTACTTAGAAATTATGTTTGAAACTAAGTGATTATGATACTAAATGCTTAATCAAGAAATGTGGGTCATAGTAAGGTCTCAATCCTTCCAAACATTCTTGACCCAACTAACCCTCTCATGAAATTTTGGGTGTTTCATTACACTTTTGAGTGAGTTTGAGCTTACTTATGTCAACCAAAAGTCTATCAAGGGATAATTCATGCTGATTCATTGGTAAAATATCTTCTAGAAGTTATCAATCTCATCGATACCGATTTTATCAATGAATTAATTTTTACATATATAAACCTACTATCATTTTTTCTCATTGGTATGCTACTATCATTAATTAATTAATTGACTATATCTATCTTTAATGGGATAAATATCAATAGAGGAAACATATTCATATTATCACTTCTAATCATGTCATTTTAAATAAGGTTATCTACCAAAATGCCTTTGATAACATGTTTCTAATATGTGTATACCAAGAGGAGTTGGAAAGGGTCCTAATCCATTATCAAAATTAGGTTTGTAGTGATTAGTTTGGTGTCCATGTGACTAATCACAAAATACATATAATGAGATACATCTAGCCCACTCTTGAACATGATGTAATATAATATGTTAGTAAATGCGGGAAGTATCAACACTTCTCTCACTAGATCCACATTCTTCCTCGATATTTACACCCCATTATTATGTCTTGGCCCTTTTCCACTTCAGGTCTATATCTAATAGGTAAAATTACCCCCACTTTTTTAGATGGTCACCACTTCATTATCATGGCCACTTGATATTTCACTAAGTGGGTGGAAGTAATGCCTCTTACCACTATTACCATTTTAGTCATTACAAAATTTATTTTGAACCATATCATATTTATATTTGGAGTTCCATAAATCATCATAATATATAATAGATCACCTTTTAAAAACCCTAAGGTGCATTAAAAATTTATAAAAATTTACATATCACATCACATGACCTTATTGTATTATCCATATGATAATTTCCATACCAAATCTACCAATAAAACCCTAAATTTGATCTTGCTCAAAAAATTTAAATATTTTATATGAGATTGGTATTTGTAGCTTTATATAACATTCTAGGCCTATTAAACCAACATTAAAACACCCATGGAAGAAACCTCACATTACCTTATGTTTGTCTTTTAAGCTATTTTAACCCTTGAGGTTGAGATACCTATCCTTTGTCTCTCTCTCCAAATTCTCCTTGACCATGAGGAATATAGGAACACATGGCTAGCTGAAATTAAGACTTTAGATGAATAATTCAATGCCTCATTGATATATAAAACCATGTAACATATACATATTACATGGGCAAAGAGCACAATAAAATTTTCCATGAGAAACATATACTTTTAGGATAAAATTTACTTAGGCTTGATAATTGCATTAAAAATAATAAAGGAGAATGTCAAAAGTTTAGACCCAACTGGTTAGACCCTTACCTAGTGACTAAAGATTTCAATAACAAATCC
The DNA here is from genome assembly GCA_037957365.1 of Torreya grandis. NCBI lineage: Eukaryota > Viridiplantae > Streptophyta > Pinopsida > Cupressales > Taxaceae > Torreya > Torreya grandis. The sequence goes on from JARHVA010003784.1 coordinate 1,577,977, forward strand.
TATTGATTATGCACTTTGGAAGGCAAGGAGTTAAGTGAATCTATGAAAAATTTTCACCTTAATAATTTATCTATTTAGTTATTTCATTTCATGTTTCCCTTGTTATATTACACTTTTCATAGTTAGTGTGTTGATTTTCATATCAGATGTTGTGTTTAGTGATTATTTGTCTATTAGTTTGCATAGAATGAAAATTATATAATGTATCATATCATACCATTCCATTTTCACATTACCCTATTTACCATAGATATAATTTTAAAGATAAACATTACATTGGTTATTACCTTAGTTATTACAAGCATAATGCACCTCTTTCCCCATATCTTCTTACAAAACTCAGAAAATGCTAGCCTATAGCCTAGTATAGAATCTTGTACATGACAAAATATCCTCTTGAGGTACATTATAAAGTAAAAAATTAACATGAAAAAAATAATAGGTAAATTTACTCACCTATCTTTGTCTTCAGTGACGAGTTCTTGCATCTTACTAGTTATATGGGGCCAATATTTTGGGTTATAGGCCTTGAAAATAGAAAAACACTCTTATCAAAAGCTTATGAAACATAAAAATTAAATTAAAAACCTCTTAAAATTTTTAACCTTTGGTTTATAACCCTCATATATTACTAATTACATGGGGTTGGTCTTAGGGAGAGGTATCCCTTACTTTCCTACATCTAGCCTTTGGTGATGAGCCCATGTGTCTTCCTAATCACATGAAACTAGGTGTAGGGGGTCACATAAAATGGTAAAATATAAATGTAGAAGCAAAATTAAATAAAAAAATGTCCAAAGAAAAAATTATTTAGAAAGCATATCTTCACGCCTATGTTGAAAAAAGGTAACTTTATCCCACTCACTAATTATGTCAGGGGTAATTATCTCTAGATAAAGCCAATTTTTAATTTTTTCAAGTTTAGAAAGAATTACATTTATCCCTTTTCTCATAATTATTAGGTCCTCTTCATTTTTCATATGATATTTTTATTCATGATTTTCATTTTTTATCATCTCACATTCATCCTATCTCCCTTTTTTCCCCTGCTAAAAATTAGACGTCATGTTTTATGTGTAATAAAATAATTAGGCTATCACCTATATAATATTTATTAATGCATGCATACTTTCATATATATACATCATATTTTATAATTTTAATAATTTTTTTTTCACATATATAAGCATTATCCATAGCATTTTATAAAAAATAGAGAGATACATGGTATATCATCACATTCCTAGTCATCTAAAGTGCATAAGCTAAGAAGTAAATATGGAAATTAAAGCCTATAACACATAAAAACAAGTCACTAAAAAATAAACCAAAATATGTCCATATATATCATAATAAATGTTAATTTTCTACAACATAAGTCTTTAATACAATCACCTCCATAGAGGGCCAATGTGTCTTAAGATCTCAAAAATAAAAAATAAAAGTGTACAATATGTATTTAAATGTACAATAACTCAAGATCCCATCCTCGTCTTAGAGGGACATGATGTATTAAAATGATGGGATATATGGATCATATAGTGTATCCTACTAAAAATGACTTGAGAAATTATCTCTCTAACTTGAAGGCTGCTATCTCTCTTCTTGTTAGATCCTCCTTATGATGTCATGCCTCATTTATATCGACTATGAGAAGCCCAACCTCCTCTAGATACCATCATGTCCATTATGGATTTTACTCTCTTATCTATCACCTCTAAATTACTATTATCTACTCTTAATCTAGTCAATGTCAAAAATGCATGGTAGGCTAAAGTGAAGACATCAATATTTTGACCTATCTCGATAGAAAATCCAAGATATGCTAACATCTCATCTCTAGTCATGTCACTACCTAGTTGAAAAATGTTGATCAAGGTGACATTAATAATGGTCATATATATGGTAAAGTTATTTACAATCACAAAGTATAATAATTAATGTCTTATCTAATCATGTAAAAATCAAATTAGTAAATTAGCTAAGTAGTTGAGACCAAAAAAATATTTTACCTAGGTCATCTTGTTCCAACTTAGACTAGATTCATAGTAACCTCATCCTCATACACATCAATGTCATCATAAATCTCAATATAGTCTGGACCCTCACCATCTCCACCTACCTATTTTTTTACTGCGTAGGCTCTTGTTGAGTAGGGTCATATTATGATGGTGGTGGTGAGGGAGATACCTACTATTTTCCCCCCTATGTAACTCTTAGTTGAGACACACAAGTTATGGGAACCCATAAAATAAGTGGTTTCCATGTCAACTACCCAAATCTCCCACCCCATGTCTATCACATGCCTTTGTGTACCACTATTTGTATGGAAAGGTTACCTATATGGGGCATATCAAATTATTTAGGCACCCTATCCACTAGGTGTAATTCAACCTAAAACTATTTCTCATACCTGAGTGGCCCAAATTTTTTTGGTGAGGTAGATGGAATCCCCATACCACTATCCAACCATGACCCAGTAGGGAATGGCTATCAAGTTTTCTACTCTCAAGGTCTTGACTGCATGGGGCAAAGATCAAAATGGTGCCACAATTTTCTATATAAAGGCCTTGGTGGCATGTGCATACCCAATAAGTACTCCCATTTGGTAAGGGATCATTTTATTATATAACCAAATCATGAGGAGTGTGGGGTGATTGATAAAAAGTGATCCGAATATAACCATATGATATACATATCTATAAATATGGGCCAAGATCTCCTATCCCCAAAAAAATTGGGCTCCCCTCTCCTTAATCTAATGGATGATTGGGGAATATCTATATAGTATCCTATAAAAAAACTTGTCCCTCACTAGTTAGGATAAAATAATACCAATGATCACTTTCCATAGATTGGAGATCAATGATCCCTTAATCCCAAAAATCCTCACTCTTCACTTTGCTCATGCCTTCCTAGAGGGCCACCAATTGACCTATTATAGGTAGACTTATAATCATGTAAACATTAAATATAATGATAGGACACTCTCTTGGGGCCTGAGAGAAGATAAAAGTGTTTTGGTCAAGGTCTCAGTAGTGAGTAGGTCACACAATAACCTACTGGAGGGAGGAATGATCCCTACTTATGCAACTTGAAGTATGTTGGCTTGATATAGGATAAGCAACTTATCTACCATCAATGGCACCATAAAATGAGGAAGACATTCCTAGTCCTAGGTTATAATATAGTAGATGTAGGTTCCTTATAATATGAAAATATCCCAAGTTAGCCTATTGCCTTTGTCTTCCATTAAAATAAGCCTAATTTACCCTTTCAATAATAAAAAACAAAATTGACACTATTTACAAGTGGTGGTTACATAACCAGCCTAGGTGGTTATGTAACTACCTTAGGTGATTATTTAACTACCATATAATATTAGTTATGCAACCATCACACATGAAAAGAGATATGGTTATAGATCTACTATGCTGGTTACGTCATCACCCATTTATGAAGATTGGTGGTTCTATCCCTGATGTGGCAATTTTTTCAATGGGTCATGTCCTTTAGAAAACACTTCATTTTTTTTAAATTCTAATTTAATCCTCCCCACAAACATTTTAAATTTGAAAAATTTCCAAAATCATTGTAATTTTAATGTGTTTTAAGGAAAATTACAAAACTGAGGCAATAGAAGAAAATTAAGTAAAAACCTACCTATCCTTACCCTACTACACCTACCACTGGTATATTCAACATCCTCATCTTGTGATCATTATTTTGAATTCTTTCTCTCAAAATTGTCATATGAAATCCATATCTCAAATTTACACAAATCAATTGGCATAAAGGAGGCTACTTTTGGCAAGTTTTTGAATATATTAAGCCCCCAAACTAGTCAATTTGGTTTGAAAACTTTGTAATTTTATCATATTTTATCATTAACACTTATTTTCATGATTCTAAGTCATATTATTTCTATATTTTATGACTAATTCTTTAAAACTAATAATCTAATGACTTTCTATATTTTGTAGTATGTTTTGCAATTTTATAATTTCATGACCATGGTAATAATTTTATGCCCTCAATGGGACAACTCATATAGTATTATATTACCCACATAGATGGTACATAATCTTGTCTTTGTTTTGATTAAATAGTGTATTTTCCATTTTTTCATTAAATTACACTTGATTCCCATATTTTGCTTGCAATTTGCATAAAGTCTTAGCTAGCTTCATTGTGCCATTAAGATAAATAAGGTAAGTATTTCTAACCCTCTTTTTACATTTTACACACCATAAATTAGGATGAAACCCTTGTTAATTCATGACAAGGCATCATCCTGATGGATCAATATTTATGTACCCAAAATTTACATGGTGCAACATTCCTAGTATAATGTTCAAGATGATATAGTGACATCCTAATTTATGCTCAAAACAAGTTCTCTCTAGTAATCCAGCCATGTTTCTTGCATATCCCTCTCCTAGACCCCAAAAAATACTTTTTTGGGTCTTTATAGCTCCCCTTTTCTTGTTTTTAAAAAGCTTCAATTGGTTATAGAACTACACTATAGCATTAAAGAACCACCATATACATAAGAGGTTCAATTATGTAAACCACCCTAATAGAATCATCACCAATAGGGTCATTATATATTAATTTCAGGTAGTTACATCATATTATGTGGAATTTATGTCACTATGATGGTGGTTTCATAACCATCCCTTTAAAATAGGGGTAATTATGTCACCTTTAGTATGTGTTCTAAATTTAAATTCCAAAACTCAAACTTTCACATGTTTTTCATTCTTCTTGTTATGTTTCTTGTTCTTGTCACCTTGAGTTCAAATCCATGCTAGAAAAGATAACTCACTCTTTTATTTTCAATTATTTTAAATATTTTTCTAAGCTCTACTCCTATTTCAACTCAGCTAAACTCACTCTTGAGCCTTTCATTTCTCTCCCACAAGTATTCAAAATTTATATGTTTTTTAGATTTGAAAATTTACATTGTAACTTGAAGTTTTGAATATTTTTACAGTCAAAACCTAGTTTCCATTTATTTTTATCTTTTCCTTTGATTGTTTTTGTGTTAGACTACATAATTTCAAGTAAGGAGGGTCATTAAATTTACAACTAGATCTTTGAAGTTAGTACACTAACTAGCCAAACTCATATGTTATTTTGTTTAGATTTGTGTTCCTCTCATATTATTAATTTTATACTATCATTTTATCATTGTCCTTGGTCAGAGAGTTATTAAAATCATTTTTTTGAGTGAAGGAGCTAGTACACTGAGGACCATATCATAAATACATTTTTTGCTTCTTGCTGGTCTACATCTTGATCAGGTTGGGGGTTTTTAGTTTTAGTTTTCCTTTATTTATTAAATAGATTAGATTATTATATTTTACTTTATTTTATTAGAATATATATATCTACTTTTAAAAGGAAAATAGATAGGAAAAATAATTCTTCTCTTTTTCCATCTTTGCATGAAAAATACTAGTTAGTTTCCTTGTTGTTTGCATCCATACAATATATTCTTTTAAAGCATATAATTATACATTAAAACCCTAGTAAATATTATAATAAAATTTTTTATACACCTAAAATTGGTTGCTACATAACTATCACTAAATATATGCACCTAAAATTGCCCACTTCATTATTATTGACTAATATTTTTATTAGTCGACACTAATTCTGCTCAACCTATTTTATCCCACTAATTTATCCTAATCCTAGTCCTTTTATCTAAAATAACCCTTATATTATCATTCATATAGTACCTTACCCATTCCAAACTCATAATTAATTCCCTTAATCATTTCATTACCCTAATCTAATCCTAGTTATCTATTTATTAAGAATTCTAAATTCCTATAATCTCACATAACCGCCTACTAGCCTACTCCCTAAGATTTCCTACACCCATAGTCACCTAATCCTTCCCTAATCCCCCATATAACCCTAACCTAATCCTCCATTATCTCTAAGATAATGTATAAGTCTCTATAATTGGAGACTTCCCTCCAAGTTGCTAGAAACCTCTAATTCTAGACATTTTCTCAGGAATTTAATATTCCTTGGATAATTTTTATCCATTGATCTCATCTCTCAAAATTAAAATTACAACCCTTGATTTTCCCTCATAAAATATATATAAATAATATCTCCCTCCACCTTTAAAACAATAAGAGAATCCATACCAAAACCATGTCAAAGTGAATCTAGAAATCTTATATCCAATCCATGTCTAAACATTTATTGAGTCCTCCATCAATAATCCAATATCAAACTATCACTTTATCAATCCAAGTTTAATTATCCATTTAAAAGTCCTATAAGGAGGTAACATAAAACAAGGGATTCAATAATATTTTATACTATTATGATTTTTTTTATAAATCCTTCCTATTACATAGTTTGCATTTTGAGTTTGGATTTAGTTTGTTTAAATTCATACATAGAGCTTTAAATCCAAAAAGAGTAATATAGATTAATTCATGTTTAAATCATCATAATATTCCAAGTCAAAGATCAATATCCTTTTGTGAAGCCCAAAATTAGGCACTAGGGGGTAGTCAAAATCAAATATGGTCAAATGTTTAAAATCATATGGCTGATCATCTATCAAATAATCAGATCAAAGATGAACCATAAAGTCAAAATTTCTTAGATCTCTTATAGTATTTTATCACTTGGAACCAATAAAATGAATAATTTCAAATACCTCCAATGATGTATGTGATTGATAATCCTAATCCTCCATCCTCCATCACCCCATCCTATCACAATCCCATCATTCATTTTAGTCCTAATCCTCCACCACCCATCACACCATCATATCTCAATCTTATCATTCATTCAAGTCCCATACATCAAAATCAAGCTCTAATTGAATCCATACCCCACATCACCGACCCAAGCAACATTGTCTCTCCTAGGGGCAATGAAGACGCCTAGTCTAGATTTCTAAAAAGGTCTCCATCATGCATCACACTAGGTCACATAGACCCTAATCCATCCAAAAATGATAACATGATCCTACCATCACACATCCCTAGAACAGGTATTGGCTAAATGATACATAAATGACCATGCCTTGCATCTCGCCCATCATCTAATAAATAGAGATGCCCATTAAAAGTAAAATAATAATAATAATAATAATAATAATAATAATAATAATAAGTAATAATCTAGTTTTGAAATTTTATAATCATAAGTTTTATCAAAGTAATCTTAATTTGAAGGGGTAATTTTTGTTTTAACCTATAGGTACACATGACCATCCAAGGTTGAAAATTATCAAAACTGCTAATCATTGGTCTTACAAGTTTCCCTTTCACTAGTGCCAAGTCAAACTACTAATCATGTGCTTGTAGAGTACTTGTCAAAGACTCCTTGTGACACTTAAAAAATCAATTTTCATATTGTATATATCATTTTTAATCATCTTGTTGTGTGTATATCTTTCTTATGAAAAATTGTTCCTTTTATATACTTGTGTGTGTATGTTAACTTGTAAATAATCATTGTATCATGCTCCACACATAAGTAATTAATTGGTTAATTAATCATATCATGTGCTTTACCTATTTGTTAACCCCCCTTCTAGGATAGTACATGACATGGAATTGACACCTATGCACAATCTTAACATATAGGGGTTAGTGTTGTGGATTTCATCACCACACACTAACCAAACTCCATGTTTTAGTGGAGTATAACAATCAGGGATAATTATCATTAGGCTAAGTGGTTGACCCCATACAAGTCATCCATGAAGGGGAAGAGTTAATTCTATGAACCAAGAATTAGACAACACCTTATATGGACCTAGGCCCCAACGTACCTTTGTATATATCTAGGATGCCCCTAGATAGCCCACTCAACCTAGTATAGGACCTTCCAGCCATACCAAGTGTTCCACTGTAGGTGTCAGTATCAGCACCAAAGTAGCCATCAAGTGTAATCAGGGTCGAGAGTGTTTGATTGATTCTATAATAGGTCACTAGCCTACAACCTTACCTATGTATCTATTGGATGGTGTGGGAATCAAGTTATAGACCTAAAAGTTTACTAATCATTTCTTATAACTTGTTTGGTGGGTGTGTGTTGTACTAAACCCATACTATTTGTGAGTTGAGTCAAACTTTTATCCATCCATGTCTTATCTAGGTCTTTTTCACATATCCTCTTGTATATTGTATCCTCATCATTCTATCAAATTTTAAATATCTCCCCTTCCATCCTTTTGTATATATCCTAGTCATCATCTTTGTCATCATCCTCATCTTGATCCACATCCCCATCACCCACATCCCATCATTATACCTACTCTCTTTATATATCCTTCTCTTGGTCATACCCAATAATCTTTAGTCATAACCTTACCCCCAACCATATATTACATCCTTACCCAAGTCCACATCATCACCCACTCACCATAATCACCTCATCCCTTCCTAGTCTCACCATATCCCATTATCTTGTACATCCTTGCCTAATCACCCTCTTGTCTCCATCCCCTCCCAATCTAACCATATGTACCCATAACCTCATCCAATCACATCTATTAATCACTATATTTTATCCATTATCTAATTCCATCTACCATATCATCTCTATCACATCTTAGTCTAACCACATCCCCCTTGTATATATCTTATTTTCTTGTACATCCTACTAGTCTTATCCCATCCTAGTCCCACATATCATTCATCTTTCCATACATAACTTATCCTAATCACATCATATCTCATCATGCATACCCTATCCTAAGTCCACCTCATCCATAGTCCTTATCATCCCATATTATCTTCTCTCATATTTCAATCACATCTTGTACATCCTTATCTTAGTCACCCCATCTTGTACATACTTTGGATTGCCTTTCATCTTGTACATCCTTGACCAATCATCATATTGTATATCTTTATATATCATTTTAATTATCCCATTTCTTATCTTAGATTAGTCACACCTTGTCATAAGACCACCTCATCCATAATCAATCACACCACACTTTGACCTTGCCTTATCCATCAATCACATCATAGTCTTAATCATTACCATATCATTTTATTGACATCACCCAATTACATATTTGATCATAACCCATCAGATATCCTAATCTTATCTTGTCTCACTATCCACATTCTATCCTAAGTCCACTTCATCCATAATCCTAATCATCCCTATACCATCCTATCTCATTATCCCATCACCTTATATATACTTATGTTACCTTTTTGCACATAATTCTCTCTCCTATACATCCTTTTAGTCACATCTTATAAATAGAACCATACATCATTAGTCATCCCCTAATCACATCTTGATCACATCTTATCATCCACATCTTATCTTAAATCCATACCTGATCACTTTGTCTTAACCTTGCCTTCATCACCCATCTAGTCATCACCTCATCTTATCCTAGTTGGATTCTAAATCACATACATGTCTAAAAACATCCACCTTTCATTACCCCTTTATCATTTAATCATCACACTTATCCTTATTACATTGCAATAATCACCTTCATCACCTAATGCTACCCCATCCCATCTTGAGAAAATTGGTCTAAGGTTTTGAGATAGTCCTATCATCCACATCATCCAATCATCCTACTCCACTATCATTTATCCTTTGGTCAGATACTCATACCTAGTTAATATATTGTTATTATCTTGTCACCTTGTCAGTCTTAATCTAGAAAACCCATCCATATAATCTAGTCCAATCATCTTGCTTTGTTCATAACTAGCACCCATCATATTATCCTCTTGATAGTTTGAATCTAGGCACCCATCATATCCCCAATACTTTTTCTAGTTTAATAAAAATATATTATTGATAAGTTTTTAGCACCTATTACATTTTTGATCTGACATTTGATCATAGTCCTTAATCCATTAGTCTATCTCATCTTCATAATTACCTATCATACTAGCTTGGTATTTTTTATCTATTTTTGTTCAAGAACCTTTTTCAATCCTTATCCTACCTACATCATCCATCATCTATCAACCTAAAATACAAATGAAACTTTGATTGATATTATTGACAGTAGATAAAAAAAATATATAATGAAAATATAGTTAAATTATAATTGCAATATGCCACCTATACCTAACAAAAAAACCTAACTAACCTATGATATAGATAAATAATGTAATATTAACTAATTATGCCAACATTCCCCCCTTTATTACATTTTTTTACAAATGTACCCCTAAAATAGATCAAATTTCACCTTTCTAAGAGACTTGGTGAGTATATCTACTATCTGTGAATCTGTCAGGTAGTACTGGAGCTAAATATGGTGGTTCAAAACTTGTTCTCTGATGTAATGACACTGAACCTCAATGTTTTTGGTTCATTCATAAAATATTGGATTCTTCAAAAAATTCAACACACCTTGATTGTCATAGAATAAAATTGGTGGCTGATCTTCAAGAATCTCCATATCAGATAAAATATGACATATCCATATTGCTTTGCACATAGCTCCTCGTGTGGTGTGATACTCTATTTATATGGATGAAAGAGAAACTAATTATTTATTCTTATTTATCCATAAAATGGGTCTATATATGAGATGAAAAATGTATCCTAAAGTATATATTTGGTCATCAATAGATCCATAATAGTCTGAGTCAGTGTACCCCTGCAAGAAGAATTTACTACTCTTCTTTTATTCTAGACCATACTCAAGTGTGCCTAGAACATATCTCAAAACATGTTTTGATGCAACCCAATGACATTTATTTATCTCTTGATAAATCTAGAAAGATAGCTCATAGCAAAACATATATCTGGCTTGGTCTAGGTCAAGTAGATGAGACTCCTAATGAGCTATTTGTAGAGAGTTTCATTGACTTGAGAGGAATCTTAGAAATGAGAGAGTTATAAACCTTTATCCATTAGTGTTGAAAGAGGTTTATAGTCTAATATTTTGTATTTTTCCAAGAGTGTCTTGGCATATTTCATCTGGGAGATAAAGGTGTGATTCTATTTTTGCCATATCTCCAAGCCAAGACAATAATGTAGTAGCCCCAAATTAGTCATATCAAAGGTTTTCTTCAGGTCATTCTTTACTACATCAATAAGATCATCTAAACTACCAGTGATCATAAGATCATCCACATATAAGATAAGAATGACAATATCTATACCAACCTTCTTAATATACAAATTAGAATCAGAGGGGCTATGAATGAAACCATGCTATAGTAGGTGATCATCTATTTTTATGTACCATGCTTGAGGTGATTGTTTAAGTCTATAAAGAGACTTAACTAGATGACATACCTTATGTGGATGTTTGTCATCGATGAAACCTTTTAGTTGGGTCATGTATACTTATTCTTTGAGATCAACATTCAAGAAAGCACTCTTCACATCCATATACTAAAGTTTCCATCCATATTGTGCTTCTAGTGCACAAATAATTCTGATGTTATTGATATTTGTAGTGGGTGCAATGGTCTCCTCATAATCAATGCCCTTTTAATGAGCATAACCATTTGTAAAAATTCATGATTTGTGTTTGTTGATGGATCCATTTACCTTGTAATTTATTTTTAAGATCCATTTGAAGCCAATAGATTTCTTCCATAGAGGTAGATCAACAAGTTCCCACATCCCATTCTTGATGAGAGCATCATATTTTACATACATAAATTTATTTCACTGGGGTTGACTTAAGGCCTCTCAAACTATCTCTAGTTTGATTCCGTCAACCATTGAACTCATGAGTGAAAGATTGACTTCATCTCTCACCTATCTTCTTGTTCAAACTCTTGATTATCTGTCTAGAGGAGAGCTCAGGTGTGAGTCCTTGATTGTGGAATCTATCCATTTAGGATGTCATTGTGACTACTAATTTGATGAACTACCCTATAGATTACCAAGATTAATAAACAATTCTCCTTCTTACAACTCACCTTCTTCATGCTCATCATATAACTATGGGAATAATCTATGAGAGGTGGTTTGGTCTATCTCCTTCTATGCTAATGAATTAAATGATGACTTGTCATAGACCACAATAAATATTCTTCATCTCAAGATCCATGAGATAGTATGCTTTGGAGGTAATGATATACCCCAAGAAAATACACTGGAGGGTTTTTGGTTCAATCTTCTTCCTCTTCTTATATGGAACATGCATATAAGAAGTAAAAACAAATACTCAAAGATGAGAAATAGATGGTTTATGACCACTCCATACGTCTTCTAGTATCTTGTCTAACAATATATTTATTGGTGCTCTATTGAGAAGATAGATATCCATTTACACTACTTATGCCCAAAATTGTACCATAAGCTTTGCAGTGGATAGCATGCAACGAGCCATCTCCATGATTGAGTGATTGTATCATTCTACTATTCCTTTATGCTAAGGTGTATAGGGGGTATTCAAGTGCTTATTGATGCTATGTTTCTTTAGAAATTCCAAGAACTATTTTTATGTGAATTACCCCCCTCAATTTGAGTAAAGGAGTTGAAGTTTCTTCCCAAATTGTGTAACAACATGCTGAGAGAAGGTCTTGAAATGTGTAAGAGCTTCACTCTTTTTTTCAGAAAGAACACCCAAGTCTTGAAATAAAAGTCATCAATAAATAACTAAAAGTACTTAAATCCTTAATGGGATGCTGGCATGGGTCCACATAGATTAGTATGCACCACAACAAGTCATTCTTTGGCATGTGAGGAACTCAGCTCAAATGGAACCTAATGTTGTTTGCCCATAAGATAACCAAAACATTTTGGCAAAGAATGGGAAAACTAAGGAATTCCACATACCATTACCTTAGAACTAAGCTAGAAGAGGGAACTAATAGATAGATACCCATAGCAGTAGTGCCAAAGTGTAGTAAATTCTATCATAGAGGTAGTGATTGTAACTTCACTGCTTAAAACTACATCTAAGGTAAATAACTGATCCTTCAAGAAGGCTTTAGTAAGAACTTGACCTTCTCAAGAAATGAGACATGATTTGATGCCTTCCTAGACTAGAAACTCTACTTTTATCTTATGATTCAATAGTTGATTGATAGATAAGATATTTTTTTTATCAAACTAGGGACATAGAGTACCTTTGTGAGAACACAACGTCTTGTCTCAAGAGGAATGGTGACATGTCCAATTCCTTCTATAATGTATTGTTTATCATCAGTAATTCAAACTTGATCTCTAGTTGGGTGAGTTGTTAGTGAATCAAAGAGTCCCTTACATATAGTCATGTGCTTGTTGGCACCAGAGTCTACTAACCAAACTTTGCTCATTACTATTAAGGTTTGGGAGACTAGTACAAGGTCATCATGGGCTCCATATGCTGCTTCTTCTAATACTTCATCATTAGATGTATTATCCTCTTAATTTTGTGCTGTTACATGCCCTTTCTACTTCCACGATCGAGGATGTCTCTTATATTTCTTTGAATCTTCTTTATTGGAAGAGCCTTCTTGACTAGATTGGCCTTGAGCCAAGGCATTATACTAGTAATTATAAGTATTGTGTGTGTGGATTTTACAAATGTAACACCATTGCTTTGGATTTTTAGTCTTCTACTATTTTTGATGTTGTTGTGGCTACTTTTGAGGTCCTTTCTTGGAATTTGGACCCCATTTCTTGGAGATCAAGGCTTTGTGTTCAAATTCTTTATGCACGGACTGAATTGCTTCCTCTTATTGAAGTAAATTGACCATTTCTTCGAATGACACCACTTACTTGGTAATGTTGAGTGTTATAAAGAATGTGCAAAATTGAGACGGGAGATCTCTCAATGTGATTGGAACCAACATCTTGTCCTTGATCTTTTCTCCAAGCAAAATAAGTTTTGCCTATAGTTCTAAAACTTGGCATAAGAACTCTTCAACCTTTTCACCTGATTTCATACTGAGTGTATGAAGAAGTGATTAGAAATGCAAAAATTTTGTCTGATTATTCACCTCATAAATTATGGACAAAGTGTCCCATGCCTCTTTTTATGTCTATGCATCACAAACATGTGGTTGAACATCATAAATAATATTGAGAGTTATCAGCATGAGCACTTTTGCATCTAATTTATTAAACTTCTTTTGATCATTTAGTCTAGTAGGAAGGGTCACTGTTTAAGTGATGATACCCCATAATTATTCAATTTGAAGAATCATCCACATCTTCATCTTCTAGGTGGTAAAATTTGGCCCTTTCAAGAGTTGGGAATCTAACAGTAACAACTTGGGTACAAACATATTTGTGTGTTTCCTTACTTTAATTTTGAAATAAAATTACAAGCAAAATAGGAAATATGGCTTCAAAGTTTCAATTTTTTTTTTATAAATCAATGTACCTTGAAAAAATGGCCCTTCACTATAGGATTGCAATTTTTTCTTGATTTCTTGGTGGTTTTAGTTATAGGTTTGGATAGTAGAAGGAAAATTTGGATTATAGCAATTTCTAAATTCACTTCCTTTTCAAAATGTCCTTATATTATCTATTTGCATTGACTAGAGCTTTGTAGGCTTTCACTACTATGGGGCTTCCATGATTCTCTAGCATAAAGGATTTTGTGCTTTGATTTTCTACCTCAATTCAATGGAAGCTTAATAGATATTTAACTCTCATTTGCTCTTCTGTAGGTTGTGGCTTTGGAATGCTTTGCTGCATCAATTTGGATTTCACTTTGAATATAGACTTCAAAATTTCTATATATTCTTTGGCATCACCACTTCTAAAGGCAATGATCACTCCATAGCTTCATACAATTTTTTGTGAGTTGATTTCTCTCATTTACAAATCTACTCAGTCTAAGATTTTCAATGCTCTTATTTTTTTGCTTTCCCTTCTATGCTTTCCCTTCACATTATCTATCGATCAAACTTTCCCTTTAGGTATCAATCAGGCTTAAGAATCTCTGATACCAAAGTGAAATACAAATGAAACTTTGATTGATATTATTGATAGTAGATAGAAAATATATACAATGAAAATATAATTAAATTATAACTACAATATGCCACCTATACCTAACTAAAACACCTAACTAACCTATGTTATAGATAAACAATGTAATATTAACTAATTACACCAACACAACCATCACCATGGAGCTAGAACCCACTCTTATAGACTAATATATAGCTACCTATATAGATCAGATCATCTTAATGTTCCTTATGATGGGTGTACCACTTCTTGAAGGTGTTGATCCCATTTCACTCTTTGGACCTCCTATCTAAGCCTCATCATGTGAATCCTATACCAATCCTACATTTGCTAACCATAAACCATGATATACCCATTCCCATACTAGAAAAGGGAATGCAATCTTGGCCACCTATCCATCCACCTAGTTACATCAACAACCATTTGATAAAAAGTCTAATGCTTCCACATCCAAGTCCTAAAGAGAAGCGAGTTCTTATAATCCTCTTCTTATGTCCTTAGAAGGCCTTTTCAAATAATTGGTCACTATCAACATGATGGTCTATCCACCTATCTGACATATTAATCTTACTAAACCCAATCCCTCTTGCTATAAAGACAATAAATATTATGCATATCACCAAACTTGGGGGCATACTATTAATTGATGTTGACCTTTCCAAGACTACGTCCAAGACCTCATTGATCATGGTGACATAATAATTGATGATGACCCATATGAGCCTCTATCACTGGGTGAATAAAAAGAGGAATGCCAAGATCCCCATCCCAGTCATGATCAAGCCCTTCCCTCTTTAAGCAAAGGTCAAGACACCACTCCCATCTCCAACAAATCATCTATAAAATTTGAGTCCATTCCTCATGAGCCTAGTCCACCCATCTCTCATAAGTCCCTCTATGAGCCTATCATTGTCAAACCCATCATTCATCCATCATCTCCCTCTCACCCATCACCTTAAATACCCCTTATGAGAGTTCAATAATGGATGATGCATCTACAAATAGTATCATTATATGTTTTGCATTAGAGTTAACTTCAAAGTCAGTATCCAATGTCTTATCTTCCATAGGATCATGTTCAACACCCGTATCCAAATCAAATTTCTCATTAGAAATGTCACCCCTCATTGATGTAGATAATCCTTATATTTTAGAGGATACCTATAATACCTCTTATTTATTACCAAGCATATCTTTTGATTCCATTCTAGATGATGACATCATAAATGAGTTCTTACAAGCTTTATCTATCCAAACTTGTCAAAGTGACTTTGATCCTCCTTTGGATTTGTCTACTATAGCTACTCCTAGTGATCCTTTTGCTGATCTTGAGGAGATTTTATTTGATGTCAAAATTGAGTCTCCTTGGAATCCCTATGAAGAATATGCTACCCCATCACCATTCATTGGTCTCATCATGCCCTAACCACCATCTTCATCCATCATGGACCCTTTTCTCCCTATCGATGATCATTTAATCACTTCCATCCATAAGGATGAATAAGATCATACATCTTTGGACCCTTCCTTGAGAAGCATAATATGTGCCATAAATCCAAATGTCCAAGATAATATTCCAAAATTCATAAATCATAATCAAGTCATTATTGATCCCAAAAATAAAAATCAAGAAGAATCAAATCATCAACCTAATCCAAAAGTATCTCTCCCTAGTGAAGCCCATAAACTGGCACTAGGAGACTATCAATGTAAAAATAATCATTATATATCAAGTTAAAGATCAATATCCCTTGGTAAAGCCCAAAATTACGTATCAAGAGGAAATCAAAGTCAAATCTAATAAAAAATTCAAATAATGTCAAAATCATGATCGATAATCCTTCAAATACTAGGATCAAAGAGTGCCAAAGTATAATTGTATTGGATCTCTTATAGCCATTTGTCACATGGTACCAATAAAATGTAGAAATTCCAACACCTCCAATGATGTATGTAACTATCAATCCATATCCTCTATCACCTATCACACCATCCTATCATGATCCTATCCTCTATTTTAATCTTAATCCTTAATCACCCATCACAACATCATATATTGATCTTATCATGCATCAAAATAAATATCTAATTGAATCCATAATTGACATCACTTGCTTAGGTAATATCATCTCTTCTAGGGATAACAACAATACCTGGTCTATATATTTGGAGGGGTCACCATCAAGAATCACTAAAGGTGACTAGGACATCCAGACGTCTAGCATACATCACATAATAAGTATTAACTAAATAATCCATCAAATTTACATACCTTACATCTCACCCATCATCTAAAAAATCAAGATGACATAAAAAAAATAAGAAAAAAAATCAATCATTCATCCAATGGCGAAAACTAGTCTTTTGGTGCCTTGGGAAAGTACCATGATGAAAACCAATTTTTGACATCATGGTAGAATAATTCATTATTTTCATTTCACCTTTCCACTTGGGTTAAATCCATCCATTTCATATCCTCATTCATACATCCCACTTATCACATCCCTTATCCACCTTATCTATATCACCCATCATCTTATCCATTGATCCATTATTCCTATCCATCATCCACCATCATATCATAAATCTAATCTCTTCTCCCTTCCCATATTGACCTTCATAAAGAAGTGGAATATGTCTTAATAATTATACCTACACCATCTAGGCATATCATCCAATAGACACTTTGGAAAATAACCATTTGGTTCCTTCACAATGTGGTCATTGGCTATCCATAGTTCATTCATCTTTGGTCCCCGTCATCATCATCCTTTATCATCCCATCCATAATCCATCCATTCTCATCTTGGTTACTAGGCTTGGTATTCCCTTTACTAGTAACCCCATTTTTATGGTGTACATACATATCCAAAAATCTTTAAAAATTAAAAAATGTCAAAAATCATAAAATTCAAAAAAGCCAAAAATATTTCATTATGTCTTGTCTTATTCCTAATCCCCTTAGTTGTATCCATATCCATCCATCTCATATTATCCCATTGTTTTGGATACCACATTTAGTAGTGGAACTAAATCAAAGTGGTCACCCATCTCCCCATATCTTTCTCATCTTATTGGATAGGTCTTATCAATACACATCACCTTGTCAAAGAATTTAATTTGGCACCCATAACTTCCCTATCAAGCCCCTTTCTATATCTATCACCCTTCACATCACTCTTTGCTAGTATGGAAGGTGCTTGATCCCATCACTATCCTATCATTACCTCTTCATGTCTAGCACCCATCTAATCACTTTTTGATAGCATGAAAATCATTTGATCCCATCATCTCCAAGTCTCCTTATTATATTAAATTATTGTAGGGCCTTGTCTATTGGTAATCCTTGGTCATCACTTGTCTAATCATCTTCTTGGACCACTTTTTGATTTGATTTTAAGACCAAATCATGTATTACATCATCCATACTTATATCCTAAACTAGGGATAACACCTCCTCTTCATCATAATCATCATCATCTTATCTAAATCAAAGTCTATCCTTCATCCCCATCACATGATTATCCTAATCTAACCCATTACCCAATCACTAATCCTATCATTAAGCAAGACATTATGACACTGTATGTAGATACTTATGTGTGTGTTACTTGTTTGTTCTATTTGTCTTATTTGCATGTCATATATATATCATGTTTGTCATGTCTCTTTTTGTCTATTGAGTAATGAACATGGATGATAGAGGACACCAAAAGTGCCCTCAAGGATGCAAAGTTTGCCATTTACGCATGCACTTTGGCACAATGTCCTCTTGGTCATGTTTATATCATGGGGCATCTTTTCAAGTGCTATATTTTTGGATTACTTGGACTATAATGAGATTTATGACATTTATTATGGATTTATCTCATCATCCTTCTCTCCATCATAACCCATCCAACTAACATCCAATTTTTTATCATCGTCTCCTCATCTAAGTCATATCCTATCATCACTAATATTATCATAACTAAATCGGCATGAGGTCTTTCTAAACTATGTAAGTAGCACTTGGACACTCTTCCATGCCCAAGGATAGCTTAATATTTATTTCCTCTCTCACTCCCTTGCATGTTTATTTACTAGGGGCATCAACCCAATAATTTTTTTCACTTGATCATATCAATTCTTCTCTATCATCACCTACATCATCTTGATCGATTTAGATTTAATCTACACCCATCCTTAAAATTAATCTTATCATTAGTCTTATCCTAGCCAATAGATCTCCCTTTCATGCATCCTTTCTTGGGATACATGTACAACTTGTTTCCTTTTAATCCTATCATCATGTTGTTGTAGTTGATTCCCCCTTGAGATGTGTCAACAACCATAACACCAATCATCTCTATTCCCTATGTGTGTTTCCTTTCCAAGGGCATCATTATCAAGTTTTAGCTCATTGCTCAACATTGACCTCATCTTCTTCATCTTCTATCCCACATCTGACATCCCATCTCCTCATCTATCCATCTCACCCCACCCATCATATATTATTTCAAGTGGCCATCTGACTCATTCTTCCCCATATGTGTCCTTGAGGGGGCATCATATCCCTTATTATCATTTACTAACATTCACCTATGACAGTTTTTATTTGAAAGATCGTTACTCCTTCCACTTTGCTCCACTTTTAATGCCCTTTCAAAGAGAGGAAAAATATATACACCTAAAATTTATCATTATGTTACTGTCACTAAATGTATGCACCTAAAATCACTCATTCATTATTATCGACTAATACTTCTATTAGTTGATACTAATTATGCTTAACCTATTCTATTCCACTAATTTATCCTAATCCTAGTCCCTTTATCTAACATACCCCTTCTATTATCATTCATATAGTAGCCTTACCCATTCCCACCTCATAATTAATTCCCCTAATCATTTCATTAACCTAATATAATCTTATTTATTTATTTATTAATAATTTTAAATTCTCATAATATCACCTAACCACCTACTAGCCTAATATTTACACTTTCCTACACCCCTAGTCACCTAATCCTTCCCTAATCCCCCATCTAACCTCCACCTAATCCTACATTATCTCTAAGATAATGGATAAGTCTCTAGAATTGGAGGCTTCCCTCCAAGTCTCTAGAAACCTCTAATTCTAGAGGTTTCTCAAGGAATTTAATATTCCTTAGATAATTTCTATCCATTTATCTCATCTCTCCAAATTCAAATTACAACCCTTGATTTTCCCTCCTAAAATCTATATAAATAACCTCTCCTTCCACCTTCAAACCAATTAGAGAATCCATACCCAAACCACGTCAAAGTGAATATAAAAATATTATAGCCAATCCATGTCCAAACATCTATTGAGTCCTTCATCAACAATACAATATCAAGCTATCACTATGTCAATCTCATTCTAACCATCCATTTTCAAATCCTAGAAGGAGGTAACATAAAATAATGGATTTGGTAATCTTTTATACTATTATGATTTATTTTATAAATATTTCCTATTACATAGTTTGCATTTTGAGTTTGGATTTAGTTTGTTTAAATTCATACATAGAGATCAAAATCTTAATACAAAAATAAAACACTTGTAACCTCAACAACAATCGATTTTTAGTTTAAAATAAGATCTTGTTCATGCATAAACAAGCGCACTAGCAAGTATAAAAACTCTAACCAAGCCTAGGAGAGTGAAAGGTAACATCTTGATTTTGATTTTCCTTGTTTGAGTAAATTCAAAAATATGTTTTATTTTTTTTAAATTAGAAAATTAGAATTTATACATTTACTTTCATTTGATATAAATCATTCAAACTTAATGTACATTCACATATAAACACCAAAAACTAGTGCTAACTTGCATATGCAAAAGAATATTTAGATACTTGGTAGTATTACTACTTAGGACTAGATCTAATTTTTTATTTACTTGAATGTTATAAAATATCAATTTAACTAATACATTAGTTCATTTATAATATGAAAACACACAAAAAAATTCATTTAGTTTGCACTTATAAAAGTTGTAAATCAACATTTACATTGTTAACCTAGATTTTATTTTATAGTACTACATACATTAAAAAATGAATTGAAAAATACCAAAAATAATCATTATTTCATTTATTTCCAAATATCCATTGTTATTTACTTTCAACAAGTAGTTATCTTTCTCTTTAGTCAAGTATTACCAAAAACCAATACTAAATTGACAACCCAAGCCTTGTACCTATGAGCATGAACATTCATAAAACCTTAATTCTAATGGAACATCAAGTGCAGCCACACCACCTTCAGAAAAAGATCTTATAATTATAAATTTATTCACCTATCCTCTTGGATGACACTCTTTAATTATCCATACCTATATAGAGTGGGTATTTTTCTAATGTTAGATAATCAGGTCCTACTACCAACACCTAATTAGATATCAATGTTGAGCTTAGAATTTAGGTTTTCTATCCCACACATGTCCCTCATTTCATTTTAAATACTCTCATTACCATAAAGGAACAAGAGTAGATCCTTGATCCACCCATCATTATCCTCCCCCCAAAATGAGGTTATTAGTATAACATAATCTAAGCCTATATTCTCATCTCCATCCCCTTCCTTATTTTGAAGTCGAGCCTCATTGTATATCATTGACATTTGTGTATGGCATGGCCAACTTGATAAAGTCAAAAAATTCCCTAATTCATTCAATGAAACCATTCTCACCTTGATGTTCTTAGTATTGATTAAAAGCTTTACCTCCTCATCATCACTAATACCAAGGACCTTGAAGTTTTATTTATACTCAGTTAGACATTCTTGATGTGAAAAATGATACAACATAACTATTTTGGTTCCATCATAATATAATAATCAATAAAAATTTTAATTCCATCCATCATCCATTCATTACGTTTTCTATCTTGGATAGACCTTGAGAAGTTGAGTGCATAATTTAACATGTGATATTCATGTGAATACATGTAACCTTCACCATTAAGACTTAGTTGTCATCCACATTGACCACTATAATCATAGAGTCACCACCATCAAGATAAAGTTGAAGTCTCTTGAATACCCTCTTGTCTAAAACCATCCTATTATTAATATCAAAGGACCATCATCTGATTGTGCCATTACCACATGCTATGAAAAATTTATTATACTAGGTGATCCTCCTAAATCTCCCCCTCAAAGGACACCCACAAAGGTAAACATCTAAATACCTCCTTTGACTATTTCTATAGGTGAATATAACATCATCCAATATATTGAGAAGACCCTAGCCTATATTTTTATTATGGATATTCTCAAATCATCCTTTATCCACTATTACATTCTCAAAAAAACTTTCTATGAGTTAAGAGTACTAAAAAATATTGACCCCAATTAGTTCCAAGCCCTCATGTGTCATCTCTCAATTGACTGAAAACTTACCTCTAATCCACATGACATCCCTCCTATTGGTCCCAATAAAAATAGCCCTTATATATCAAGGGCTTCATTTTCAATCATAAAATTAAGAGAGTGAATATAAATAGTGGGTCTGGAGTCAACCTATATAAAATAAAT
The DNA here is from genome assembly GCA_037957365.1 of Torreya grandis. Lineage (NCBI taxonomy): Eukaryota > Viridiplantae > Streptophyta > Pinopsida > Cupressales > Taxaceae > Torreya > Torreya grandis. The sequence goes on from JARHVA010003784.1 coordinate 1,600,426, forward strand.
TTGATTAAGATTTTGGGATATTTAAAGTTTATAGTCAAGCCACAGATCATCATGATCAAAGCTTATGATGATAATGAATGATAATAAGGTATCACTATCTACCTTACCAGAATGACAAAGCCTATTTCATATCAAACACTAATCCATGTGGTAGACTTTGAATTACCTTACATCATCATTTTGAGCCATCCTTAGACACGTGAAATGTAGGATGTGCCATCAACCATCATTAGTGTCTAAAATTCCCTCATTTTAGAATGGAATTAATAATCCTTAGTGATCCATAACCCTTACAATAATTTAAGTCATTGGAGGGACATGATAAGGATTCCATTTTTTGTCATAACACTACGAGTGCTCCTCCTATCAATAAAAATTCCAAGTATTACATCTATCTAGATGATTTATCATCCACTTCCTCTAATCCACATGCATCTTCCTACATCAAAATCATCCCTAAAGGATATGGTGGATATGAATACCACACCTTCAATGTTGGTGAACTCCCTATGTCACCATGAATCTACATTAGTACCACCATGAAGGAGGTTAATTTGACATCTCATCAATTTGGAAAAATGGATTTTTCTAAATTTATCCTCATGTCAAAAGAATAGATTAAGTGATCAAATGACTCTTGACTATATGAAGAAGGCTTTACATCATGTTTCTAACATATAGAGTATCTGAAGGCCAATAAAATGTGCAAGAATATGAAATATAAAGGAAAGGACTTGGAATACATGAGCAGGGAATTATAGAGACCATATTTATTAAATATCATCACCTATATCATGGTCTAGTATATAAACAAGCAGGTGGTAATCCCTATAATGTCATCTCTGACACTTATTTAGTTTGTGTGGAATCTTTTTCTGATAAAGATGTTAAAATAAGGTCTATTCATAATATCTATGAGGATATTCATTCCATAAACCTCTGCATTAACACATCTATCTATACCATTATCCTTGGTCTTTACTATCATAGCCTGGTTGACTAGGACTAGCAGGAAGAATTGTATTTTGATATCTTTTGGAACGTCGAGGCCATATCATGGGAATATAAGACCATTCAACATCAAGAGACCATAAAAAGGGGGTTTAAATCAATTTAGATGCATGTGCATACTTTGGGTAATAAGTAAAATTATTTTTTTATAAAAATCAAAGGGATAATAAAAAGTCAAAAAAAAGAGTCCCTTAATGAAAACATCTCTGAGGTGCTGGTGGATAAAAAATGAATAAATAAAACAAAAAAGTTTTATTTATCAATCAAAACCTATATGAGGTGACAAAAAATTGGAATTTATATTTATCCTCTAAGCATGACACTATAACATCATCATATCAACCCCAAATCATACCATTAATAGGTTCTCTTTGCCTATAATAGTGGAAGGCATTTGATGACATATTCAAAGAATTTCAAGATATCATGTAGATGCTTGAATAATATTAGCTTCCTCCTCCTCTAACATATATGCATGATCAATCACCATCATGGGTCAAAATAATAATTGATGTCAACATATGAATATAATATAACCCTAGTATCATTAAGCTTGGGACCACCCTCACCTCCAAAAAATGAGAGCTCATGATCACTCTTCTCAAATAATATATCAACATATTTCCCTACTTGTATATCAACATGTCATGTGTGGATCCATCTTTGATTATACATCATCTAGTCATCCAACCACATGCTAAGCCTATTAATCAAAAGCTTCATAAAATTTACTATAAGGTGGCACTCTTGGTCAAAGAAGAGATATAAAAATTCCTAAATATGGTATTCATTTTCCTCATTGATAATTCTAATTCAATCTAGAACATTATACCTATTATCAAACCACAAGGTGGTATTCACATTTGTACTAATATTAGGTACAATAATAATAAATGTTCAAAATATGAATTTCCCCTACTTAACATCGATATGATAGTTGAATCGATATCTGACTATGAAATTTTGTCACTCATGTATGTATTTTTAGGTTATAATAAAATTTGTATTTCACTATAGGACTAACATAAGATAAATTTTACCACTCTATGAGGAAATTTATGCTACCATGTCATTCCTTTCAGATTAAATAACATTGGTGTAACTTATAAATAAGTAATTACTATAAAATTACATGACATGATACCTGACATTACCAAATATTATGTCGATGACATCTTGGGCTAGTCAATAACCCAAGCTAAACATCCTACAATTCTTAAGATGTTTTTTTAAGAGACTAAGAGGATACAAAGTTTGGTTAAATCCCAAGAAATGCATATTTGGTGTCATATCTAACAAAATGTTAAGATTCATTATTTATTGACGAGGCATTGAAGTCAATCTAGTCAAAGTCAAATCCATTATTGAGATGCCTCCAACAAAAAATCTAAAGTAACGTCAAATTCTCTAAGGAAAGATTCAGGACATACACCACTTTATATCATAGTTGGTAGATAAATTTTAACCATTCACACATTTTTTGAAGAAAAGGGCTGAATCTCATTGAAGTCTAGAATGTTAAAAGGCCTTCAATAATTTTAAGTATTATTTTTTGCATCCTCCTATCTTACCACTATCAATGCTAGGAAACCATTACTTCTTTATATATCAACAATCAATGTGCCTTAGGATCCCTCCTAGCTAAACATGATAAACATGGAAAATAATGAGACATATATTACATTAGAAGAACATTAGTGTCATATGAGCTTAACTTTATCCCAATTAAAATATCATGTTTATTAGTTGTCTTCACATCCCAAAAAATATGTCATTACATGATAAAAAACCAAACCAAACTCTTTTCCAAGATCAATCCTTTAAAGTATCTACTGTTAAAATAATCCTTTACAAGATAAATGGCCAATTAGATCATGATTTTTAATGAGTTTGACATTTGATTATGTCAATCATAAATTAATTAAAAGATAATTTTTGGTAGATTAAGCATAAGAAGTCCCTTTATATGATATGTAATCACAGGCTATATGATTTCATGATGAACCCATCCTAGCAACTGGTGAGTCACACATGTAGATGCTTTATTTTTACATATCCTTCACTACTCATGGCTTGGGAGTTAGTATAATTATTATCATGACTCAAGGTGATATAATTCTAAAGGCCTTTAAAATTTCCTTCCATTACACCAACAACATTGTAAATTATGAGGCATTTATTTTAGGGGTTTAACTTGCTCATTAATGGAATATCCAACATATCCAATTCTATGGTTACTCTCTGTATATTATCAAAAAAGTCAATAATGACTTATAAAAAAGATGATAAGATTATCCTTTATAAGGAAATTATTAATACTCTTAAAATATAATTCCAACATATCACCTTTTAATAAGCTCCATGAGATATCAAAAATTTTGTAGACACAATGGATACAATTAGCTATCTACTTGATACGTCTTCATAATTATAACAACATTAATTCTTAGTTAGTAGATATTAACTCTAGACCACAAAAATCTTGTGCTAGAAATAATTTATGAAATTGATAATCTAAGTCTCTAATAATATTAAGATATTTACAATTACCTTCATAATAACATATTTCCACTGAACCTTAATTGATACCATTAGCAAGCCTTCATTCAAAATAATTTCACTATTCTTAGTAACACTCTCCATAGACAAGGATATAATGACACCCTGTTGAGATGTCTAAACTTGGATGAGGCCTACTTAATAGTCAAGGAGGTTCATGATGAAATTTGTGGAGCACATACTAGTGGGATGGTCTTAGCCAAGAAACTCTTCCAAATCATTTATTATTGACTAATAATGGATCATGATGTCTATCAATACATTAGGAAGTGCATGGTGTATCAGAAACATAGAGACCTAATTCATGATCTATCATAGGAACTATAGCCCATAACCACTCCATGGCATTTTTACACTTGGGAATTTTATCTCATTATCAATATTAACCCCTCCTTATTAGATTGCCATGAACACATTATCACAAGCACTAAGTATTTCACTATGTGGGTGGAAGCTATTCCACTCACTTATGTTAGTGTTAAGCAAATTTATAAATTCATCCTTAATCATATCATTTTATGCTATGGTATCCCCTATATAATTATTTATTATAACATAAAATAATTCATGTATAAATATGTCAAGGATCTATGCAAATGATTCCACATCCACGACAAGTGGTCCACACCATATTAAACCCAATATAACATGCAACTAGAGTTGACTAACAAAAACATCATCAAAATCATCAAAAAAATAATCAATGATGCCAAATGATTGACATATTTAGCTATATCATACATTATATTATTATGAATAAGAATTCATACTCCAACTAGTGTTATTCCCTATACATTTGTCTTTGGTGCTAAGGCCATCTTACCAATTAAGGTCAAACTACCCTCTTTGCATATATCATTCCAAGGCCTCATAAATGAAGAATCATATACAACTACCTAAATTTAGGAGATATAACTCTTGGATGAAAAACATCTTCATGCCCTTTATCATCTAAATTCATATCAAAATTGGTTACATAACTAATACAAAAAAAATTCAAACAAGAGAGTTTTAAATTAGTGATTTATTCCTTAAAGAGAATTAAAGAAATAAAAATGTTGATTGTGAAAATAAGGGAAATTTTGAGCCTAGCTGTATTAGAACCTATGTCATTGTCTCTAAATTTGGTTTAAGAGTGTATGAAATGTCAACTCAAGATGGTAAAAAATTAGACAAGCTAATGAAAATCATGCACCTGAAGCAATTCTATACTTGAATAAAGTCCCTATTATCATCTCATTTTACATAGTCTTATTCATAAAAGAACTTTCATCCAATGGTCAAATTCAGTTCTATGGAAACTTAGATAAGCATGGTGATGACAACTGGTCTTTTGCATCACTTATAATATGACTTTATTTATAATCATATCATGCATAAAACTTTTATACTTAAGGGTAGTCTATCCAGCCAATCCTCTCTCATATAATTAACCTATATGTACATCCTATTTCACTTGTCCCTTCATATCCATCATCTCATTAATCTCATTTGACCTTGGTCTTAGATTGTGTACACATTGGCACTTTTGTGAAAATATTTAGCATGAAAATGACTATTCAACTTGAGTAATTAAACCAAATATAAGAACATTAAAATAATATCCTTAGAGAGCTATATGGAGCTTATTTTTCATCCTTCCCCTATCCATCATCCTTCATAACTATATCACTTCATCTCTCATTAGTCCTACCCTCTTGGATACTTAGTCTAGATTCCCTTTTGAATTTTTTTATTATTTGTGTATATTCTCCCCAAACACTACTTATATAGTCCCCCATCCTTGCATTTTATGCCCTATACCATTTTGACCTACATCCTTTAACCACACATCCCTTATCACTATTCATCAAGTCATTGCGTCTATTTAACACACAACACCCTATAGATTCTATCATGACATAGGGGTTAAGGATTAAATAAGGTTAATTTGAATCATGTTTCACTCATTCCTCATACCTAAGATTATTGACATAACAAAGGTTGAATCATATAAACTATCATCAATATGCATATTCATGTGTGCCTTTTCATCATTTGCATTTATGTATATTTTGTGTGTGTTTTTTATTACATGTTAGCCTCTTTGTCATAAGTAGTCATAGTCACATTGTTTTCCATTTTTCTTTTTATTTTTTACATTTCTATCTTATTTTGTGTTTTTGGGTAGTAGAATGAAACAAAGGTGTCATCTTGGTTTATCAAATACCAATGGTGCACCACATTAAATGCTACTTTCATGCCCTTGCATATTTTTATCTTTGAATTATGGAAATAAGACCTCATGATTATACATATATCATGGTGCATTTTCTTAGTGCTATAGTAAAAATGATTTATCAAAATATACATCACTCAATATATCACAACATTAAAAATATACATCATCATATAAAACTTTTTATCTAGTCATCACATCAATATATCATAAATATCCATCTAACATAACTCATTTTATCATCAACATGTACATAATATATCATGACATCACATCTATCATCATCTCATCAATGTCTAAGATCACACACACACACACACACACACACACACACACACACACACACACACACACACACACACACACACACACACACACACACACACACACACACACACACACACACACACACACACACACACACACACACACACACACACACACACACACACACATGCATGCGCACACACGCACGCATGCACGCACACGCACACACACACACACACACACACACACACACACACACACACACACACACACACACACACACACACACACACACACACACACACACACACACACACACACACACACACACACACACACACACACAACATGCTAGTCTAATGACATAAACATCACATATCTCTAACTAAAATCACATATCTCTAACATGCTAGTCTAAAATCATAAACATCGCATATTAATTTAACATCATCACATCAATATACACTAATAAAGTTGACATCAAAATTAAAAATTAGGAGCATCATCATTATTAACATCCATAGTTTAATCACTATTAAAATACATGTCTAATCATCCTCAACATAACATCATAAATCCTACACATCATCATAATCATTAATAAATGCATCATATACAATAATATAACTCATAAAACATAATAAAAATATAATAATCCATACAATCACATCAACATCCACATATAATCATCTAATCCAATCAAATAAAAAATATAATCATCTACCTAATCAAATTATTTTTCAATCTAATCTTTTATCCTTCCTCTAATCATATCTAATAATCACAATCATCACTAATCTAACATATTTTATCACATATATCATCCTAATTAGTCCTAATCAATATTATTTTGGAATCCTTGGGACATTATCATCAACATCTAATCTATCCTATCATCACATACTCCCATTTTAGGATAACTACATTAGCTTTAGGTATTTAAGACTATGTAGGAAATGCTTAGTCACATGGGGTGTCCAAGCTCAACTTGGCCACCATTTTTTCATCCTTTATCCATTGGACACTCATTTTCATATCATTTCATCCCTTATCCCTTATTTCTCTTGATCCCATCAGTATGTATACTTATTTAATTTATTAAATTGGTGTACAATTTTGGCATACAACTCTCCTTGACATGAGTCCTTTCTTAGGATGTATAATGCTTTTAGGATCATTTATTATCCTTAGTTTATATATTATTCCATCAACTGGGGCATGCTCAAGGCTTTAACATTATCCTTTCTACTTCTGCACATATTTATTTTATATGGGCATTATTAAACTTATAACTCATTGGTTACGTTAATATTATTCTTCATCATCACCTTTCTTGAAAATCAACCATTTTTTGATTTATCCACACATCCCAACCCTCATTTATATTTTTAATGGCCATCTATCTCATTGCTCTCCTCATAACCCCTCGAGGGGGCATCACCTATCTTAACTTACTAGTTCACATGAAATTTTTTTTCTTTGAAATACCATTACTTATTCCAATTGTAACACCATTTAAAAGAGTGGGAAAATGGATACACTTGAATCTAACCACTTTCTCTAAATTAACCAACTCACACTACTCTATTACTCCCTTATACATTTACTACATCACACACTAACATTTTAAGGCCATCTCTCCCAATTAATTTTCTTATTAACACTTAATTCATCCTTAATTACTTCTCACACAACAACTTAGTAATTGTAAATTCCTCCCCCAACTACCTCCACTACATCTCCTACAAATCCTACTCTTAATTACATCCTAAACATCATTAACTTATCTCAGTGGACTCTATAATGCTCTAAGATTTCTAAAGTCCCTCACAAATATTCCTTTAAAATTCTATAGTAAATTTTAATTCCTATAAAATTACTCCACCATATATCTTCATCCTCTAAGGAATAAATCTAACCCTTCATCTCCTCCATCAACCACTTTTTAATCAACTACACCCATTCAAATTTTTTCTTTGGAATCCTTGAATGAATATTTCCACCATATTTTCTCTACTATCAATAATCAATAAATTATAAATCATCCATTATTGCAATCTTGAGCATCATAAGGGCAATCTAAAAATTCAAGAAACATAGTAATTAAAACAAGTCCTTGGATCCATTCAAAATCATCAAGAATAATTCATTTGCATTTAAATTTTAGGTATATGGATTCTTCTTTATGTTTAATTTAGTTTGATACAATTATCTTTCTCTTTTATTCTAATTTGAGCTCTCTCCTTGGAAAAATTAAACACACCTCTAATTGGAGCTAAAAATAAGATCAATTGAATGAAAAATAAATGAAACACAAAGATTAAAAATTATACTTCAAATATGCATACAAAATAATCCCATTTGAAATTGTATATTGCTCCCAAGATGTTTGATGTTAAATGCTTGGTGCTTGGAACATTTGATTTCTCTTGTGGACTCAATAATTAGACAACATGTTGATATGATTTTAATGATTGGTTAAACAAGGTAATGGAATAATGACATTATAATATTTCACATTCAAAGCTCTTGGATTTTCATGGAGGTGTATCTCAATATATAGATCCACATGGGATAGATAAATGGCTAGGATTTAGCCATGGAAGATTATAATAAATGGCTTATATTTAATGTGAGAATTGGATAGTTATATTATGGAATTAAAACTTCCATGGATGGTTCTAGGTAATGTGGTACAAGGCTCAAGAAAGATTAGAAATTTATATGGAATAATTAATGGAGGTTTTATGTGGGAATTAGGAGTGTGATTTATAAGAGTGCTAGTAAGGGTAGGTGAAAGTAGGTGGTGAGGAATTTTAAATTACTTAATAATTATGTAATATTGATTATTGATTAATGTAGACACTTAATTTTAATCACTTCAATGCCTAAACTAAAATAAAAAGCAACTTTCTGCAATCGCATGCAAATTTAATAAAAAATCACCAATGGACCTAATTTACCGGCACAACTACCATTTTAATCAAAAATAACAATGATACATCCCTAATTGGGGAAATGGATCACATTAATACATAAATATTATCTAGTACATCCTAAATTAAATCAACCTTTTACGAGTGTTTTCATACAAAAATTAAGTGGATACTTGAATGACAAATAAACATTGTAAAAATCTACCATTCTTATAATCACTAATTAATCATCTTGATTAATTAGCTTAACATTTCCTCTAATGTAAAATTAATTTAATTTGGAATTATCCATTATCCTCAAATCAAAATTTAATTATTACCTCGCATAGGTGATGTAACTCAAGGAAGTCAATGGGAAAGAGGAGTGCAAATAAACTCTTACATCCCTCTTCCTCTTACACCTCTCTTACATAATTCATGAGGACCAATGATTGCACTTTTATTCCAACATACCTTCCACACTCCAAAAGGACTTAAATGTCATATATTACACACTCCATGAGTGTGGTCATTAGTTTGAGGACTAATCCTCCACCATTGATCTTGATCTCAAATTAATGGTTCACAGACATCTAAAAAGTATATAAATATAAGGGCCTTTTGCCATTATACATATAATTATTCATGCAAACTAACTCTTTCAAATTATACAAGGAGATTCAACCAATTATAATGCCAAAGCCAATCCAACCCAAAAATGAAGTGTATACAAGGAGAGGTGCTTCTCACATGTAGAATCAAGCATTGCCAAAAACTCCATAGCTCACAAGTTAAGTTTAACCTCTTTAAATCGGTTCTCAATTAAATATTTTTAGGAGGTATAAACACAATTTTTTTCTTCTAATCTGCATTTCTTACTTGTTTTACACATAAATCAACCTAGGGATTATGCTTAAGATGTTAGTTATTCAAGTTTTTTTTGATTTTATTCACTAACAGAGTGAATAACCTCTCTTAGATCTCTAATCTACATAATAGCATGTTTGATGGGACATAAACTATATTATGCACCCCATAAGTTCTTTTAGACCATTAACATTATTCTAATTACCAAAATTAACCTATTAACTAGTTTAATTTACCTATTTTTTCTTCAAAAGGTCTTTAATTTTTCCTTTAGGAGAAATAAATGAATTTAACTTGATAACCAATGATTTTGCTCCTAAAAATGGTCAATATGACTAGAAAATTAGTGAATTTAACCTACTAATCGGTTCTTGTTTCATATTTTATATTCTGTTATATGTGCATGTTTCAAATTAGTGAAATGTGTCATAAAATGATGAATTTGAAATGTAAATCAATGAATTTATCTTATTAATTGGAAAATTCACCCATTTCATATTTTTTTTTGTTCTACGTGCAGGTTTTAAATCAGTAAAAAGGCTAAGAGAATGGCAAATTAGACTTACAAATGAACAAATTTGACCTATTAATTGATGAATTCACCTATTTCATACTTTCTATTATATTTTATGTGAAAGTTTCAAATCAGTGAAATGACTCAAAAATGGTGAATTTGACCTATTAATCGATGAACTTACCTATTTCTTACTTTCTATTCTATTCTATGTTTTAAAAAGGTAAAATTACTATGTAATTGGTAAAATCACTCTATAATTGATGAAATTGCTATGTAATCAATGAAATTAATTTGTAATCGGCGAAATTGACTCTGTGTATGTATCAGTGAAATCACTCTTTTAACAAAAACTTGAGACCTTAAAAATCCAAATTTATTATCTATCCTAAACTTCTAATCATTTTTTTGTATAAGCTTGATTAAAAACTACATTTTTTATTATAATCAAAGTTTTTTTTTACACATCTTGATTTGGGGTTAAAATGAATTCACATTTTCATTTGGATTATAAGAAAAACTTGTTTATTTTTCAAAGTTATTTCATTTCATACAAATTTTTTTCTTCTTCTTGAGTGTCTTACGGGATTTTTTTTTGCATGCATGCTCTCCCTTTTTAGGTAATTCATAAATGTAAAGTTCCTATTTGCCTTATACCCTTATTTTTGTTTTGGCCACATGGGGTGGAGTTCATCACCTTCCCATAGGTTCTAGGGATGAATTGACTAATAAGTCACATCTTGGCATCATACCAACTCCATTATCCAATGGGGTATACAAATTGAGGCTACATTAGTGGTATATTAGTTGAAAAGTCCCTTAGAGATTAATGTTTTTAGTAGCACTTCACTAAGATACTTATAGATAAAGTGGTTGTGAAGGGGACTAGACCCTTTGGCAAATGGCCTATTAAATATTGACATCCAATTGATGGATATTTTTGTGCCCACATATTGTAAGGTATAAAGACCATATATAAATCCAATTAAAATTTTTAAATACATTCTTTTATTATAGAATATTAATTAATATAGGGATGCAAAATTAATAGCCCTTGAATATTCCCTTACTCGTACAAACCTTTTGAGAGAAGTGTGGGATTAAAACACCATTGGCAATTGCAATAATTTATTTAAAGAATATTAAATTTTATAATCCTCTCTCAAGATAAATATATTGAAGGTTCTAATGGATGTGATGAAAATCCATGTCAGTTATTAGAATTTCCTTATAATTCTTATGTGTTGTTCTTTGATTGTTGTGTCAAAACCTTATTTATAATTAAAACTAACTCAAAAAAACCAAGTCAAAATACAAACCATTTTTTATACACACACAATAAGGTGTTACTATGCCAAAATGTTGGGTCAAATAAAAGTGACATGTTAAACTTGGTCTAAATACCTACTATTCTTGTATAAATCACATTGTTAGGCTACCTAAGTGAAAATCAAAGCCTTATACTAATCCAAATTGCCAACTTCAAACCAATTTAAGAACAAAGTTCCAAAATTTTGTTATTATTCCATCTATTTTGTTTTAAAACTAAGTCTAATTCCAATTCCAAAACCAAATTCCTATTCTAAAGCCAAATTTCACATCCAAATCCAAATTTTAATTCTAAAGTCAAACAATTTCAAATCCAAATCCCAACTCTTGTTCAAATTGGGTCATTATGTCATCAGTTTTACTATGATTGTAATCAAAATATTTCCTATTCCAACGTCAAGTTACAATTATAGATAAGCTATTCCAAAGTCAACCGAATTCATTTCTTTTCCAAATCCAAATTCAAACTCATTATAAAGTTGAAAAATAGGTCAAATCCCTTTATAATACAAAGTTCTAAGTCTATTTCAAACTTGATTTGATATTATCCAAAACCACCTTTGTTCCAAGGTTAGATACATCTTAAGGTTCCAAAGTTATAAATTTACAAAGGTCTAAGTCAAGTTTTCAAGATATAAGCCTTTTAATTTGACCAAGTTCAAATGTTTCCAAAACCCAAACATTAAACATTCACACTTGAAACCATTGTACCTAAAGCTTGTGTGCACCTTTTGAAAACATGTTTGATTCACATAATCTTACTTGTTTAAACCATTTACATATGCATTCCTTAGATTGTTGTATTATAATTTGATATCTACCTTGAAACAAGTAATATTTCTTACTTTAAAAAATTTCTAAGTGTTATTCGAAGTAAAGTCACATACCAAGTCAAGACCAAGTTGTTAATAGATAAGCCTCTTACAAAATGAAGATCATAAAACTAAACATGTCTAAGTACACACATATTAGGGCCATTTATTACATATTTTAATGAAGAGGTAGTTTTATCAACCCAAGTTTCACCCTGTGAAGGAGAGTGTTCAATTCTATTTCAAACTTGGACTAACATGAGAATCACCTAAAGACTATGGGTTACCTTATAACTAGACTAGAACTCTAGATTATGGGAATAACTCCCCTAGTACATCACTTGTGGATTAGTTTACTAAAACCTATTACTATTGGGGTGAAAATGGAAATAAATTACATAAAATTTATATACTCTAAGGGATGGTGATGTACCAATGTAAACATTCATCCACTCAATTTGGACTTCAACAAACACTAGTAAGCAATGAAAATGATTGAATTTTCAACTCCAAGGAATTCTATACAAAAGTGTTTCAAATAAATGTTTCACAAAGTGATAAAAAAATGAGGGTAATGATATAATTCCTGATTTAAGGCACTTATCAATCAAATCTCCACTCCAAGCTTAAACACTTATCATTCAAACACTAAATGTTACTTGCATAAGATCATATAGTAGCAACTAGGTGAGATTATGACTTGATAAGGGAGAAAACTACCATATGTGCATATAAAAATAATTAGAACACACTAAAACTATATTAAATAATCTTAAAATAGTCATTTTATATTAAATTAAGAGGTGATAAAGTGCCAATCTAGGTAGATTCTCCTCATGCCCAAGGGAGGGATTACAAAACCAAGGCCTTAAGGCTTGTATATATAAAAGAAATGGAAAATGAAGAGAGGGAGAATGGAGTGGAGGTGAGAGGAAAAGGTCATAAATGACCATAGTCAACTCATTAATTTAGTTATAAATAGTTATAACAGTCCTCCAATTGACTCTCCATGCTTGATGCTATTCAATGACTCCATAAGCATTAATATGGGGTAGTGGAGGATGTGGTTCACTTGTTCAACCTATCTCAAGGCATGGATATGCCCATATTTGATAACATACCTCATTTTAATGGTATTTATAACCTTAATGAGATGAAAATAAGCCATAATAAAGCATACAACAACCTATCCTTCCTTTAAGCATATGACCAAGTCAATAAACTATCTTCTTCCTCCATTAAGACTATGAAATGTGCATTTTTTCCACTCAAGGATTAGTTACATGGTGTAATATCTCTATATTAACTCTTTCAATAGTCCTCTACACCAAATTTGATATCTCCTTGTTGACAAAGTAGGACAATTAGGCCAATTAGGCTTATAAGCATGGTATTTATGCTTGATTGTCCATAAAAACCTATATGAGACCATAAGAACCTATGAATAGGTGAGTTTTATGTTTGAAACAATGTCCCATATCATGACATGGGCCTTATTGAATAGCTCACACTTGAAAACTCACTAAAATAAGTGATTAAGTCACCTTATCCTTCATATCTATAGGTTGGAAGATTATAAGAGACTTATAGTGGATTTTATAGGCATATTTTTAGGCATCTAATGACTTTATGAGATAAAACAAGTCCTAAAAAAATATTTACAATGATTTGAAACATCTTAGACTACCTTGTACCTCATTTTTTACCTTTTTCCTTAAAAAGTACTATATTTTGATAGGTTTTTATAATGTCTATACAACACAATAATATGTGAAATATATCCTATAAGTGCTCTAGGTGTTTCAAGTGTTGTTAGGGTCATTCATGAGTGTATGGTTACCAAAATCTTCACTTTTTACAAGACTAGTCTGTAGTAAGGTTTAAGTAGGATTTTGGAGGTCCAACATATTAATGATGGTTCATAAAGTAAAAACCTCCAAACCAAAACTTATTGTTATGTATCTTAAGTCCATTATCCCCATCAACTTTCCTGAACATCTTGAGTTCCCATGCAAAAGGTGTGTTAAGATATGAATGTAAGTTGGTAGGCTTGTAGTCTTATGTAGGATATTTAGGCATGATTATAGTCTTAACCTTTATTTATAATATTTATCTCCTCAATATATCTCACTCCTCCATGTATTTAAGTTATATAGGTTTCCTCAATTCTCACTAAGATCATTTTCCTTGAATCCCTTTTTGGTGGGAGATACAAGCATCTACAATGATGGGTTGAATTGATTTCTTAAACTTTGACTTAAGGAGGTTATCAATGACTCAAAATGACATTTTATTCATTTATAATGATTTAAATTACCTTTTTAATAACTAAAAAAACCAATTATACCTTCTCATGATGTCATTTTTTCTTAGGAGAGTCTGAGAGTGTCTCAAGTCTGATGGTGGAACTTGAGGCCTAAGACTGGCTTTTAAGCCAAATAGACCCAGATTGAGTTTTGAGGATTTAAATAGATTATAGATGGTATTATAGACTCAATATGATCACAATACTCCATTTATAACCTATTTTACCCTCTTTTATTAGCTTCAAGTGTTTAAACTTCAACCCTATTTTCCCTTTTCTCATGAGACTGCTTGTAGGTGGCACTGTTAGAATTATTAAGTCTAAATGATTGGGATTTAGAGCCTAAATTATCTCTTTATTAAATTTATATATATATTATAAAAACACATTTTATTCCCTTAAGTCTTGATAACATTCCCAATATTATTTCTTTTATCAGCATCTATTCTTTACCTAGCTTACATTGTCAGGCTAAGGTTTTGGGTTTTACTAGGCTTGAGTAGCCCTAAGATAGGGTTTGATAATTTTAATTCCCATTTAAAAAATAATACATACTTATTAATTAATTATCAGTTTTTATCAACCTTTAAACAACCACAAATTATGCATCATCTCTAATCATGTATATACAAGCTTGTTTAGGCCTATCTTCTTTAGTTAGCCCTCAAGGCATTTTAACTTGAACCCTAATTTTTGTATACCTTAAAGAGTATTTGAATAAATTTAATATAATATTTTATTGTCTCTAATATCATTTATGAATTTTAAGCTAATTTTATTTTCTTTAAACCTCCAAATAACCCACTTAGTCTCATTATAAACTAGTAACTAACTGAAGTCTATTTGAGACAAAATAGTGAATGCTTTCACTAATTATATAACCCTAAAAATAAAATGAAAAAATTATTCCACTTATATTTATTATTTATACCAAATTTTAATGTGTGATCACACTTTTAGAGGTTTCAAAACCACAAATTCTCCCTACAATTGCTATAGGTATTGACTATGTGTCTTGGGACTGGTTGTAGATGCACATTGGGTGTTTTTTTTTAATGTTTTAGGAGTGTGTTAAAATAAACAAAATTATAATAGTATTTGGATATGAATAAATTTATATATAGGTTTCAACCATACTTTATATATCTTTCCAATACCTCAAACTACATACCTTTGCTCATATACACAATATTGTTCCTGTAGGTGTCTTTTGAAATTATTGATTATGTCTTGGGCTTAAATCACCTCAAATTATTCAATGGATTTGAAATTTATTAGAGTTAATATAAGATTCAAACATATATTTATGTTTCATATATCATAAGTTTAATTTAAATCTAATGCACATGACTAAGTTTTGCTTCATTTAGATATATATCTCCACTAGACTGGTTGTAGCTTCTTTGAGGTATTTCCTGACCTAGAAAGCTCTTTGACCCTATATTACCTTAATAAATCACTATATATTTATTGAGGTTATAAAACCAAAATCAACCATGAATTTTGTCTTCTTATTTGTCCTTATTATTCAAATAGGTCTCAAGACTACCACTATACTTGTTGACTATAGGTGTTAATTTATAGATTTTAGGTAAATATTTACTCTTTTATAAGTGTTTAAGGATCTAGAATTCATATTCATGACCATAATTATATTTAACAACCCTAAAATGTACCAAAGGATTAGATTCATGATGTGGATTTGGATAAGTAGTAGTGATATATGTGTGGTGATAATGGAACATATGGAAATAGAGAATGGAGAGCTAAGCTTACACCAATGATGAATGACAATTTAAAAGCTATGAAAATGGAATGAAATATAGTGGGATGTAAAGGAACATGAATCCAATATTAATACAACCAAAAAAAAATATCCTATACACCTCATACATATGCCTAACAAAATATATCATTTTGGAGGCCCTTAATGAATCATACACAGTGAAAAGAGAAACCTAGGATTCTACAAACAACCTTAACATCTACTAAGTGACCTTAACATCTGAAAAGTGAGACTATGAGAGTTTTTGAGGATAGGTTGGTAGTTTATAGGATATGAAACTTTTATAGAGATTGATCACCCCAAAGGAAGGACATCTATCAGGAATTAAGAATTATATACCATGTCTTAATGTGTTTTGACAACCTTGAATCCACCATGAACCAAACACTATCCTTCTATATAGTAAACCTCAAATATATATATGCAACCTTCTATAGAAACACCATGATAGAGATATAAGCCTATATGAATGTCAAAATTTGAATCAAAGAGGCATGTACAATATTGAAAACACTATATTGATCCTTTAACACCATCAACCTTCAGGTGAATGCAAAGAACACTCTAATTTATCATTCAATCTTGTTTGTAGACTATAGATTTGGTAATTTATGTGTTCTTTAGACCTAGATACTCACATATGTGGATAAAAATGATGATGAATTCATGAAATATCTCTTTAATACTTAAATAAATAAGAAAAATCATTAGTTTTGTCAAAATAGTCAGAAACTCAACAAAACTATACTACTTCTCTTGCCTTGTGTAGATGTGAATGATGATCAAACTCCTTAAGTTCTTAGAATTTGTTCATAAAGTTAGTAATACTAAACCAACAACAAATACCCATGATTGGAAGGTCATAAGGTATAGTTCCTATGGTCAAGAGCTTGAATCTTCTTTCTCTCTCTCCTATATGGACTGAGCACAAACATAAAGTGCTCTTGATGTATGCCAATGAACTCAATAGGGAAAACACATAAGTTTTTGGCTTATTAATCCCTCAAACATTATAATATATTCACCAAATTCATATAACAAGTCCTTATTGCATCTCCATAACTTCTCCTGAGCAAATTTATATTGTATGGATCCGTACCACTAGAAAAGGTTGTTGAATCATGCAAATTATCCTTCATTTGTTCATGTTTCAATTCTAAACCACCATTTTAGGGAAATATAAGGGAAAATTTGAGTCAAATGGAATCTCAAATCAATAAATAAGTTTTTTTAGAGTAAATGGGGGAATGCTTTCCATGTGTGAGTCTAGTTGATGGCAAAACAACATTCTAGACTAGTAGAGAGGACATTTTCAAAGCTCAACACTATTTGACTAAATTAATATGATGAAAATGAGGGTGATTAAGGGCATGGTTGATGTTTTAATTAACTTTTGAGGTCAAAATTTGGCATTTTAAGACCAAACCCTTTCTTTTAGACAATATACATATAGCTTCAAGAGGAGATTTGCTAATGAATATCACAAAAAGTACCTTATAGCCTTCTTAAAAGTACCTTAGGATTTTATGTATCTTCATCACCCTTTTAAATATTATAGTCAAACATAACTTGAATATACCAAATACACTAGAGAAAATCATGGTGAGTCATCAACTTCCACCTGCAATCATCTCCATCAAGGCATTTTAGATCATAAAACCCCTTAAAAACTTTGTTAAGGACATCCAAACATACTCAAACATCATGAGGATACTTGACACAAGTCAAAATAGTGAAATGACAATGACAAGACATTTATAAGTCCTTTGATATTATAGTCAATTACATCATGATGATCAATAACATCACCTAAGAACCCAAGATATCTAGGAGATATGATGATCACAAGTAGACTCTATAACACCTTTAAGAGTGTTGACTGACTTCAAGAAGCAATTAAGAGACATTATGAGTTAGAAGACCACCATGTATATGCATGGGTGGGTATCATGAAAAGTTTTGTGGCTATAAGGGCTAGAATTTGGCTTTTAGAGGCCAAATTTCTAACATTTTTGGTGACTCATAGGGGTTGACTAGCCTACTGGTTAAGGAAACCCACTGAATTTTCATAATAATGATAGTGTTTAAACATGAAAACATGGTTTTGATGACTACCCTCTTAGACTACCAAATAATTATCACTTATGAAACATTTAAGACTAAAAAAAACTAATAGGACACATTAAAGATAACTAAATAAACACACCTAAACCTAAACAAACACACCTAACCTAAGGAAAATAATAAGGTAAGACAAAAAACAATAAGGCAACAAACTACTTGTGTTGACCACTTATTGAAACAATACAAATACACTAAAATAACTAACTTGAGATCAAATTATTTCCTCCAGGGTCAAATGGAAAACTTATATGGTCACTATAGAACCATGAGGTCTAGTTTCCATGTCTTGATTTGAGTCGAATCAAACATTTTTCATTATATGAAGACTCCCACTTACAACTAAAGGTATTGTCATGTTCATGGCCTCTTAGGGAATAAGTTAGGGATTCTAGTTCCATCTTCAAATGCATGGGTTGTACATGTGAGTCCACACTCAATCATACTCATCCCATATCTATCTACCTTGTATGATTAGCTTCATCTCTACCTCAATCATAAGCTACTCTTGATCATGTTGGATAGTTTGAGATGGTTCTTATGTTATGGCTATAAGGCTAGATTTTAAGAGAGTTTATCTTATTTCATGACCTATTGAGACTACTTTAGTTTAGTTATACCTTCTAAGATTGAAGAGACACTTGTATATGGGGTGAGGAGTTGATAAAATTTCTTAAAAATCTCATACAAGTCATATCCTAATAAGATAGCTTCTTGGAATGGCGTGTTTAGAGGGTTGACTCCTTGTTTGATGGAACTATTTATCTCAATCTAAATAAAATCACCTTCAAGTAAATATTAGCCTAAGTTAATGATTTAAAACAAGTCTATTTATTGGTTCCTACCTAGCTCAAGTATGATTGGATTATATTCAAGTTGAATAGTTGAAGGTATAGGAGTAGGCACAACACAGTTTAAAATGTCACCTTCTTGATCATGCTCATGGGGATGCAATTTATTCTCTATTATATTTTATTGGTAATTTGAAGTTTCTTCATCATTAACAACAAATTTATTTTTCATGATCTCAAAGTTACCTTATCCATCATCTTTATTGGCTAACTTGTAGTTATATATCGTAACTACTACAAGTTCTTGAGGACTTTCATGATGGAGGGTAGCTACCATGTGACCAAGGAGTTATTGGGAACCATCTTCTTCTTTTTCAATTGAAACACCTCTCCTTTTTGGTGCACATTATTTTTTTATTTCATCTTGTAACCCAACAACCTCTTGAATTTCATCCTCTTTTGCATTATGAAAGACTAATTCACATGTATCTTTGGCAAGGGGTATCCCAATGATGACTTCCTCTTATTTCTCACTCAATTAACTCTTATATTCTATCACTATATATGTGTATTACTCATTTTTATCACAAAGAAGAGTCTCCTTCTCAAGGGATGGCATGGTGGATCCTTGAAAAAATTCAAGAAGGTGAGTTAAATCCAATGGTGTTGTAGATGCTTTATCAAGCTCATTGACTTGCCCAAATTTGATAACCATCACTTCCTCTTTCTACTGAATATTATCTTGAATAGAACTCCATGAGGGTAAGGTCTTGGGATTTTGATAAGGGAGGGGTGGGGACTAAGTGTTTTCCAATTTTTATTCCACTTCAACATCTTGGCTTATACTTGACTAGTCTCCTCCTCCCTTTGATTGATGCATTTGTTCTTGAATAGACTTCCATGAGGAGAAAGTATTTAAATTTTGAGGAGGGAGGGGTGGATCTTTAAGGAGATATAAAACACTTGGTAATCTCCTTGTCATGACTCTTACCACTCTTCTCTCCTCTTGGTTTAGTTTTGTCGAAGGAGTAGAAATTTGAGGATATTGTCATGGGGAAATAAGAGGTGAAGACTCATGAAATCGTTTGCATGATTGTTTTTATCTCAAGGCTAATATTTAATTAGAAATCATTTGGTTTATACTCTTCAACTCTTCAAACTCATTATAAAAATTATGTGTGTCTTGGAACGGTGGTTAGGGAGGGAAAGAGGGAGAGTAGTTTTGGTAAGGAGGTTGACCTTGGGACTAATATGGATCATAGGGAGTGTAAAAAGGTCCATGAGGCTATTGAGGTGTATGATTGGGTTTCCAAGGGGGTTGATGAGGTGTATCATAGGGTTGGTGTGAGCAATGATACCACTAATAGGGTTCAATATAGGGATGGTGAGGCTCATAATAATGTTGACATAGGTGAATGTAAGTCTAATAGGGGTAAGAATAAGATGGATATAGATCATAATAGAATCGAGATGGATCATAGGGATGATGATAAGGAGGTGAACGATAGGAATCGACCCCATATGTATCCATAAATCATCATAATGCACATGAAAAGTAATGAACTATGAATAAGAACCTTCCTTACCTCTGTAATGATGACTTTGTGATGTCTCTCAATGTGAAAACTAATTTTACATCCTTTCCCAAGTGTTTTGAATTTGCTCAAGATGATTAGTGTTGGACTGCAAGTGAATGCTCCAATGGTTGAATTTGGTCCCATTGGGCATGCCAAAATTGGTAGCAACCTAAGTTACACCCTATAAAGGATAGTTTTCAATTATGCTTCAAACTTGGACTAACATGGGAGTGTCCTAAAGGTTGTGGGTGACCTTATAACTAGACCAAACCTTTAGATTATGGGGTTAGCTCCCCTAGTATATAACTTGTGGCTTAGTTTATTAAAACCTATTAATGTTGGTGTGAAAAGATAAATAAAGTACATAAAATGATTCTACTTTAAGGGATAGTGATGCACCAATGTAAACATTCATCCACTCAATTTGGACTTCAACAAACACTAATAAGCAATGTAAATGACCAAATCTTTCAACTCTAAAGACTCCTATGTAAAAAAAATTGAAATAAAGGTTTCACTAAGTGATCAAAACATGACGGTAATGATAGAAATCCTAATTTAAGCACTTATCAATCAAATATCCACTCTAAGATCAGACACTTATCATTCAAAAACTATATGTGACCTGCATAAGATTATATACTAGTAACTAGGTGAAATTAGGACATGCCAATGGAGAAAAACTACCATATGTGCAAATACAAATAATTATAACACACTAAAATTATATTAAAGAGTCTAAAAATAATAATTTTGTATTAACTTAAGATGTTAAAAAGTTTCAATCTAGAAAGAGTCTCCTCATGCCCAAGAGAGGGATTACAAAACCAAGGTCTTAAGGCCTAAATATATAGTAGAAGGGGAAAATAAAGAGGAGGAAAATGTCATGGAGGTGAGAGAAAAAGGTCATAAATGACCATATTAAACTCATTAATTTATTTATAAATACTTAAAACAATCCTCCAAATGACTTTTCATGCTTGCTGCTCTTCAATGACTCCTTAAGAGTTGAGATGGGGTAGTGGAGGATGTGGTTGACTTGTTCAAACTATCTCAAAGCATGGATATGCCCTTATTTTATAAGATACCTCCTATTTATGGTAGTTATAACCTTAATGAGATGCAATTAAGTCATCATAAATTTTACAATAACCTATCCTTATTTTAAACATACGACCAAGTCAAGAAACCAACTTCTTCCTCCATTAAAACCATGGAATGTGAATTACTTGCCACTTAAGGATCAGTTACATGGCATAATATCTCTATAATAACTCTTTCAATAGTCCTCTATGCTAACTTTGATATATCCTTCACCAAATAGGCCAATTAGGCCTAATAGTATGGTATTTTCTCTTGACTATCCATGAAAACCTATATGAGACCTTAAGAACTTGTGAACAGGTGAGTTTTAGGTATAAAACAATGTCCCATATCATGATATGATCATTCTTGAGTATCTCACACTTGAAAACCTACCAAACTAGGTGAATAAGTAACCTTCTCCTTCATATCTATAGAATGGTTGATTAGAAGAGACTTACAGAGGCATTTACAAGCATAGTTTTGGGCATCTAATGACTTAAGGAGATAAAACATGTCCCAAACAAACATTTCTAATGATTTTTGACATCTTAAATTGACTTGTACCTCATTTTATACCCTTTTCATTTAAAATGTACTATTTTATGATAGGTATGTATAGTGTCTATACAACACATTACTATGTACAGGATCTCCTTTGAGTGCTTCAGGTGTTTCAAATGTTTTTAGGGTCATTCATGAGTGTCTGGTTGCCAAAATCTTCACTTTTTCTAAGACTAGTCTATAGTAGGGTTTTGGAGGTCCAATATCTTAATTATGGTTCATAAATTATAGGCTTACAAACCAAAACTTATTCTTATGGATCTTAAGTCCATTAACCCCTTAAATTTCTCGAGCAGCTTGAGTTCCCATGCAAAATGTGTGTTAAGATATGAATGTAATTTGGTAGGATTGTAGTCTTCTACAAGTAGTTTGGGCATGCTTATAGTCTTAACCTTTGTTCATAATATTTATCTCCTCAATAAATATTAATACTCCATGGATTTAAATTATATATGGGTACTCGATTCTCACTAAGATAATTTTCCCTGAATCCCTTTGAGGTGGGAGATACAAGAATTTAAAATGATGGGTTGAACTCGTTGCATGGATTATGTGACTCTAAGAGGTTATTAAAAACTCAAATTGACATTTTATATATTTATAATTATTTAAATCACCTTTTTAATACCTAAAACAACCTATTATACCTTTTCATGGTGTCATTTTTGCTTAGGAGAGTTTGAGAGTGTCTTAAGTGTGATGGTGGAGCTTGAGGCCTAAGACTATCTTTTAAACCAAACAAGCCTAGCCTCAATTTTTAATATTTAAATGGAATGTATATGGTTTGAGATAATAAATATTATCATAATAACCCATTATTCACCTATTTATTTCTTCTATTCTTAGCTGAAAGTGTTTAAGCTTCATCCTTGTTCTCCCTTTTCACATGAGACTACATGTAGGTGGCACTATCAGGTCTGTTGAGTTTGAATGCTTGGGGTTTGGAGTATAAATGATATATTTTTTCCCTATTATTATAGAGTGTCAACACACATGTTATTCCCTTAATTCCAAACAACATTACCAACATTTATTCTTTGCCTAGCTTACACAGTCAGGCTTAGGGTTTGGGTTTCACCAGGCCTGAGTAACCCTAAGACTAGGTTTGGTGTTTTTAAGCCTCCAAATAAGGTTATTATAGCTTTAAAACATTAATACATCCTTATCAATGACCTATCAACTATTCTCAACCTTTTAACAGCCATAAAATATGCATCATCTCTAATCCTGTATATACAAACCTATTTAGGCCTATCTTCTTTAGTTAGACCTCAAGGCATTTTGACTTGAAACATGATTTTTTTCTACCTTGAAGAGTATGTGAATATATTTAATATCATATTTATTTTCTCAAAACTCATTCATGAAGTTTAAGCTCCTTGTATTGTCTTCAAACCTCCAAATAACCCACTTAGTCTCATCATAGACTATCAACTGACTAAAGTCTATCTAAGACAAAACATAAATATTTCCACTCAATTATTATATAACCATAAAAATAAAATTAAAACATTAATCCACTTAAAATTATTATTTTTACCAAATTTTAATGCATTATCACACTTGAAGAGGTTTCAAAACCATAAATTCTCCCAACATTGGTTGTAGGTGTTGATTGTGTGTCTTGGGACTAATTGTAGATGCACATTGGCTATGTTTTAGGAATGTGTTATGCTCACCAAAATTCCAAAGTTATTTTTATATGACTGAATCTATAGATATGTTTCAACCATCCTTTATATATCTTGCTAATAGCTCAACCTACTCACCTTTGCTCATGTACATAATACAGTACCTATAGGTGTCTTTTGAAACTGTTGACTGTGTATTGGGATTAAAATACATAAAATTATTCAATGTATTTTAATTTTATCAAAATTAATATAAGATTCAAACATCTCTTGATGCTTCATATATCACAATCTCAATTTCAATCTAATGCACAAAACTAAGTTTTGCTTTACCTAGCTACATATCTCCACTAGGCTAGTTGTAGCTTCTTTGAGGTGTTTCCTAACCTAGAAAGTTCTTTAGCCCTATATTACCTTAAGGAATCACCTTATCTTTATTGAGGTTATCAAACCCAAATAAACCATGTATTTGGTTTTATCAATGTTCCTTATTATTCAAATAGGTCTCAAGATTGCCACTATACTTGTTGACTGTAAGTGTTGATTTACAACTTGTAAGTAAGTATTTACTCCTTTAGTAGTGATTAAGGGTATAAGATTCATCTTCATGACCATAATGATCTTAAAAAACCCTAAAATGTACCAAAGTATCAGATTCATGATGTGTATGTGGATAATTATTAGTGATATATGTGTGGTAATAATGGAACATATGTAAATAGAGAATGGAGAGCTAAGTTCACAATAATGATAAATGGTAGTCTAAAAGATATGAAAATGGAATGAAACATAGGGAGCTAGAAATAAACATGAATCCAATCTTAACACATCCAAAAAAGGATCCTATATACCTCATACATATTCCTAACAAAATATATCATTTTGGAGGTCCTTAATGAATCATATACAGTGAAAAGAGAAACCTAGGATTCTACAAACAACCTTAACATCTGCTAAGTGAACTTAACATCTGGTAAGTAAGACTGTGAGAGTGTTTAAGGATAGGTTCTTAGTTTTTAGGATATGAAACTTTGATAAATATTGAGAAACCCAAAGGAAGGACATTTGTCAAGAATGAAGCATTTCATACCATGTCTTAATGTGTTTTGATAACCTTGAATCCACCATGAATCATACACTATCCTTCTATATAATAAACCTCAAATATATATGCATCCATCTCTTAGAAACACCATAAGAGAGTTATAAACCTATATTAATGTTAAAATTTTAATCAAAGAGGCATGTACAAGCTTGAAAACACCCTATTAATCCTTCAACACCATCAACCTTTAGGTGAATGCAAATAAAAATCCAATTTACCATTCAATCTTGCTTACAGACTAAAAATTTGGTAGTTTATGTGTTTTTAAACCCTATATACTCAAATGTGTGGATCAAAATTCTAAGGAAGTCAAGAAAGATATCTTCAATACCTAAAAAATAGGAATAATCATTAGTTTGGTCAAAATAGTCAAAAACTCAACAAAACTATACTACTTTTCTTTCCTTGTGCAGTTGTGAATGATGATCAGACTCCTTAAGTTATTAGAATTTGTTCATAAAGTTAAGAAGACTAAACCAAAAAAAAATACCCATGATTATAAGGTCATAAGGTCTAGTTCCTCTAGTCAAGATCTTGAGTCTTCTTTCTCTCTTTCATATACAAAATAAGCATAAAATTGAAGTTCTCTTGATGTCTGTGAATGAATTGAGTAGGGAAACACATCATTTTTTGGATTCTTAATCCATCAAACATTATAATATCTTCACCATTTTCCTATTACATGTCCTTATTTCATCTCCATAACTTCTCTTAAATAAATCCATACTGTACAGATCTATACCATCAAAAAAGGCTATTGAATCCTAAAAATTCTCCTTCATTTCATCATGTTTCAATTTTAAACCACTATTTTAGGGAAATATAAGAGAAAATTCTTGTCAAAGAGCATTGTAAATCAAGAAATAATTTTTTAAGATTAAATGGGGGAATGTTTTCCACATGTGAGTCTACTTGATGGTAAAACAACATTCTATACTCATAAAGGGGACATTTTCAATGCCTAATACAATTTGACTAAATCAATATGATGAACATGAAAGTGATTAAGGGTATGGTTGATGTATTAATGACCTTTTGAGGATAAAATTTGTCATTTTAAGACCAAAACCTTTCTTTTAGACAATATACATATAACTTCAAAAGGAGATTTGCTAATAAATGTAATAAAAAATACCTTATAGCCTTATTAGAATTTTGAATTAGGCTTTTATATATCTTCATCACCCTTTCAAGGATTATATTCCACCATACCTTGAATATACCAAATACACTAGAGAAAATCATGGTGAGTCATTATCTGCCACCTCCAATCATCTCCATCAAGTCATTTTAGATCATAAGACATCTTTAAAACTTTGTCAAAAACATCCAAACATATTAAAAATCATGAGGATACTTGACACAAGTCCAAATAGTGACATGATAATGACAAAACATTTATACCTACTCCTTTCATATGAAATTCAATGACATCATGACGATCAAGCACATCACCTAAGGACCCAAGACATCTAGGAAATATGATGATCACAAGTAGACTCTATGACACCTTTAGGAGGGTTGAATGGATTGAAAAATCAATTAATATGCATTATGACTCAGGAGACCACCATGTGGAGGTTAGGTGGGTTCCATGATTTTTTTTTTGTTATAGGGACTAGCATTTGACATTGGGAGGCCAAATTACCAACAACTAGTTTACAACTCATATGGGTATGAACACTATGTAGAGGATGAGGAAGATCAATAACACATTATAAACATGCCATATAATACTAAACTTGAACAACATAACCCATACCACTTAATGGAAATACCAACCATACCTTTCACACATACCATTTGATACAAAACATAGACATAATCTAATGTACCTTATGAATGAAACACCTCATGTTGAATACAAAAAATATTATTTTTCATGACAAATATTTGACAACAAATATGACCATCTTGTTAGATTGTTAGAAGTGGGGGAAAAATTTCCCCTAGATTTCCCATAGAGGATTCACACTATTTGGTTAGAGAAACCAAATAAATACCTCTTGCATTATTAGATAATCAAGCCACTTCTGACCAATCTCAAACTTCTATACCAACTTCTAATCAAGCTATTTTAGTGTCCATAAAGGGAAAGTGTCAACTTATTGACGAGTCTTCTCAAAGCTAACTTATTATTGCTCATCTCCAATAAGCTAAACAAGATTTAACTACTCTCACTAGTTCCCTTACTATGTTGGATATTTTAAATCCATTATTAATAGATTTATTTAATTTGATTGTGCAACTAGTGGATTTGTTAACTTATCCCATGTTTAATCTTGATCCATTTGCCAATAAGGCATTAGTTTTAGATCTATTTAGCACACCTATATTTGATAGCAATCTAGTACCTAATTTGATTCAAATATCCCCATCAATTATTTCCATCATGTGGTGGATAAATATCAAAAGGGATACCCCAACCCATATCAAGTTCCCCTATAACATAAAATATCATTCCTCCCAAAATTCTAGTTACTTCATATCAACACATTGTGATCATGCCTAGTCTATACTAGGTTACAAGTAACAATCCACCACTTCAACAAGTGGTGACCAATACCCCACCTCAAAAAATGGTAAATAATACCCCACTTCAATAAGTGCTAGTTAATCCCCAAAAAACTTTGTCTAATTAATAACATATTTATATTAGTCAACCACTTGTCACTTCTATTCAATAAGGGGCCTCTTTGAGCTAAAAACATGTTCCACCTACTCAAAAAATTCCTAAGAATCAATAATATATTTCTATCCAATCTCAACAAGCTATGTTGAATACCCAACAAAACATTCCTCCATTTAGGACTTAGTTCCATCCAAACCAACACCATACTCAGCAACAAGTTCCTTATCAACAAAAATTCCCATATCAATAATACAATTATAATCAAAGATTAAATATTCTTGGTAAGAAAAATCACATATATATTCCCTAATATTATATACCACCTCTTTATCTAGGCCAAAGTAATGTACCTTTAAATACCCAACAAAATGTTCCCACTTCCTCCCACTTTGGTCCCACTTTTTAGGATTTATAACAGGCTAAATATGCAATTTGAACCATTCAAGTAGGAAATAAAAATAATAATTTTAAACTAAATGAAATATAATCTTATCCCTTTGATATGAATTATCTTCAGACACCTTTCTTGTATCATTTTGAGATGCCAAAATTTGAAAAATACAAAGGGAAAGGTTATCCCAATGAGCATCTAAAAGAGTTCTTTGTTTCATGTAAATAAGTTGTGTATAATAGTATCTACCTACTTTGTTTGTTTCCTCATAGTTTGGCAAGTCACACCTTAGAATGCTTCCTTGGTCTACCTAAGAATTCCTTTGATAATTTTGATGACTTGTCATAGAGATTCTTGTAGTATTTCCATTTAATGTGGAAAATGAACTGACTATGGTTGACCTATGTAAGGATAAACAATGAAGAGGAAAAAACTTTGCTAGCTATTTAGAATGGTGGTGATCATTGGCCAACCAAATCCTACCTAATATCCTTGATTAAAAGATGGCTACACTTTTCATTGCTAATCTGTAGTATTATATAACTCATAATATCAAGCTTCATTAGACCAATACATTTGAATAAGTTATTTCCAAGGGAATATAGATTAAGAAATCCCTCATCGAGAAAGAGGTAATCAATATTTACTCTTAGAATCAATTTAAAAACAATGCTCAAACATAAGTCCTTACAAAATCACAAGAAATCACAACAAAGAAGCCTAAACCATTCAATAGGAACACAATTATTGTAGCAGATGGGGTAACTAAATCTCGACATGTACAAATGGTCCAACCACTACCTATCTAGATAAACCCACCTACTCAGCCTCTCACTTTACAAATATCCCCTCCAAGAAGAGATCATTATCATAATAGATTTTTTTAGTAGTCTTGGTGAGCCTATTGAGATGGTTTTATAGAAGCTAGTTTCTACTAATATGAGCATGTGGCTAGTGCCCAAATCATTTCCAAAAAACCATCCTATAATTAATTGGTATTAGGAGGATGAATTTTATAATTATCATTGGGTTAGAGGTTATTCCATTTAAAAATGCATACAACTTCACCATCTCATCCAATATTTACTTGAAAGTGGTGAAATGTAGTTGGATAATGTGGCCACAACATCTAATCAAAATTTGGGTATCTATTAGAACCCTTTTCCACATCATAACTCCAACAATGACCAAAATCAACATCAAGTTAACAATCATAATCAGAGGTAAAATCAGCAACAATAAAATTAGAATCAAGGTCAAGATGACCATTCCAATCAAGTTAACTACAAAATGTCCCTTACAACTATAATGCCATA
Organism: Torreya grandis; assembly: GCA_037957365.1. Taxonomy (NCBI): domain Eukaryota; kingdom Viridiplantae; phylum Streptophyta; class Pinopsida; order Cupressales; family Taxaceae; genus Torreya; species Torreya grandis. Next base: position 1,630,220 of record JARHVA010003784.1, read on the forward strand.
GGATACATTATTAGTGGATATATGGATACAATTAAGATCAACCCTAATCTAAATGCCAAAAATACTTGATGAACTTCATCATCTATTTTAGAATATCCACTTCCATTTGTTGGTAATCCTCCTTTGGCTCATAATATCCCAAACACTAATTAATAGCTAAGAGTTATCATTTTATACCCTCACTCATCTTCATCTAATTATAGTAACCCTCTGTTGACTCGAGGTTGTGTGATCATAAATTGACACTCTAAAGTTACCATTCAAGATCCTATACCTTCTTCCAAAAATCCCATTCAAGGCCCTCCACCTTACAAAACCAAGTTGATTACTCCTATTAATGATAAACCCTATTATATTATGGAATAACTATAAAAGATGTTGGCACAAATTTTTATTTTAGATCTTTTGTGTATATCAAATGTCCATAAGAACATATTGAATGAGATTCTAAGTCAGTTTAAGGTCCCAAGTGACATTAGCCCTGATAAATTTCCAACACTTGTGAGTTATTTGGATCTGTACTAATAAGTTAATTTTGATCAAATTGATATGTCATCACTTGGACCTTTACATAATAACCTGGTTTATATATAAGAAATTATTTCTTGGCATAAAATTAAATGAGTCCTCATAGACAATATTCTAGGGCTAAATATTGTAACTTTAAAGCCAATCAAACACTTTGGATACATAGTAGTAGATATTCAACCAAATACCATCACTATCAAATCCTATCATAATGAGTAGTGAGAATCTTAGGGCACCATTTTTTTGACTATTATCATTGAGATTTTAATCCATGATACTCTTTACCATGTTCTTAATTTGGAACTATCATATAATTTTCTCCTTGGGTGACCTTACATTCATGAAGTATGTGTTGTACCTTTTAATCTCCATCATTATATCAAAATTATCTATTTTGGATTGGAAATTACTATTTCAAGTGACATGCAACCGTACCAATTTTGTAAACATTTGGAAGTAGAATATGAAAGTGACAACTATCACATTGGCATAGATATCACCCCCCAAAATGATAAGAATGTAGTGGATCAATCACCTGAGTCTAATTATGTGGATCTAAGTAATATTTCCTCCACTTCATCAACACACTTACTACAATATCCAATCATTTTAATATTCAAGACAATGGCCTTGGGGAATACAAAATCAACAATTCTTTTCATATAGATAAGCTACCTAAGATGCCCAAATCATATGGTAGACCTAAATTAAAAACTCATAAAATGTAATGGAATAGGAAGGATGTTTATCATTAGAAGGGACCCATGTTATTCATTAAAACCATTTTTTAGGAACATTAATAGATCAATGCCAACAATTATTCATGGTTAAATAATGATTATTTCACCTCTTGCTACCAAAATATAAAGTATCTTATTCCAAACAAGATAATGCATAATCAAGCTTATAATGGAAAATGCTTGGGGGAAAAATATCAAGGACCTATTGAGGTATTATCAGTTCTAAAAATAAAGGAAATGAAGGTATTATATACAAACCAACTGGGGGTGACCCCTTAGATATTGAGAGTGACACTAATTTATCATCTAACACTGACAATGCTGACAAAACATAGAGTCCTATTATAGAATTTATGATGAGTTGGATGACACTTACATATTTTATCCTCATACCATCTATACCATTACTTATATCTTATTTCATTCCCCTCATTTCTTCCATCATCCCTAATTGATTGATTGGGACCAACAAGACTCATGCATACAGTTGGATGATTTTCAGAATGATGAGGCAATTTTTGAATTCTTGGGCCTCAGATATGGTAGACCACTTAGTGATAAAAAAATATGGATTTGTTACTACATTATATGTTACTACTTATTTTGGAGGGTAGGTAAACTTCCTTAGTCATAAATAAAAATAAAATTAAAATTAAACATTGAGGTCCCAAAGTGAAAACCTCTTTGAGGAACTTCTGGACTAGCGAAAAAGTAAAGAAAAAGATGAGTCTCATGGTGAAAACATGTCTTAGGTACCATTAGATGGAGAATTTTTCACTCTTTAAAATGAATCCCATGCCTCATATAGTCCATAAATTCATGCCAATTAGGAATTATTTTATAGGATCAGAAAGTATTTGATCAATTAGCTTATGATTTCTTAAATGCCTTTGCACAATGGAATTTACTAGACCTTGGTGATTCAAGTTATTCCTATTTAGTTGAAATTTATGAGCCCATACAAAAACTAGAAGAAGAAAACCAATGTACCAAACTTCCAACTATTATAGAAGATGGTTCCATGCTACTTATGGAGGATACCATAGAAGTCAATATTGGAACACACTCCAATCTTAAATGGATCAAACTTAGAGTGTCCCTTACTAAAGAATAATGTGAGATTATTAATACTCTCCTTTAGGATTTTTTTGATATTTTTGCTTGGTATTATTCATAAATTCTTGGATTGGAATCTAATTTAATTATAAATCACCTTGTTGTACACATTGATGCCAAGCCAATCAAGTATCAGTTGATAAAAATGCACCCTCACATAGTTGTACTTGTCAAGAAAGAATTAGAAAAATTATTGGAGGCTAGGTGTATTTATCCTATAGATTATTTAGAGTGGGTATCCAACATAGTCCCAATCAATAAAAATCCACAAGGAATCTAATTATGTACCAATTTCAGATATATCAATATTGCGTTCTCAAAGGATGACTTTCCTTTGCTCAACATTGATATGATTATAGATTTGAAAATAGGGTATAATATGCTACCTCTTATGGATGGATTATCTAGATATAATCAAATCAAAATCACACCTAAATACCAACACAAGATAATTTCTACCACTCCATGGGGAACATGTTATCAAGTGATGAAATTTGGCCTCAAGAATTCTATTATCACATACCAACATGCAATGAATGTGATTTTCCATGACATGATGCATGTTTTATTAAAGATTATGTAGATTTTATTTTGGGAAAATCCAAGACTAGAGTAGGACATCCATATGTGTTACAAATAATTTTTGAAAGGCTTAATGAATACAAGGTAAGGCTTAAACCTAAAAAGTTCATCTTTGGCCTTACTTCAAAAAAATTACTAGGTTTCATTATCTCCCACAAGGGCATTGAATTTGATCTAGCTAAGGTTAAGGCCATTATATAAATTCCTCCACCTTCTAATCTAAAGCAAGTCGACAACCTATAGGGCAAGATCTAATCTATCATGAACTTTATTTATTAGTTTGTAGATAGATTCCATCCCTTCACTCATATTTTGAGAAAAGGTACTATTTTTTAATGGAATATTAATTATCAACAAGCCTTTAAGTAGTTAAAATAATATCTTGAAACTCTACTTATTCTTGTTCCACCAACACCCAGAAAACCATTAATTCTCTATATATCAATAATTGAATGTGCATTGGGGGTGATCCTAACACAATATAATGATCAAGGTAAATAGAGTTATATACTACTTAAGCTGCACATTGGTAGCCTATGAACATAATTACAATTTAGTCGAAAAAGCCTACTTAGTAATGGTGTTTGCAACACAAAAGATGTGACATTATATGCTCCATAAAAAGACCATTATCATTACCAAAGTAGACCCACCAAAATACCTACTTTCAAAGGTATCTTTGATTAGTCATATGGCCAAATGGATTATTCTATTGAGTGATTTTGAAATTAAATATGCATATTAAAATACCATTAAAGGGAAAGCACTTGTAGATCAGATTGTCAAAGCACCCTTATTAGATACCAAGATACTCATTTTCAATTTACATAATGAGTCAGTCATGACTTTGGATGACAATTATTCTAAGCCTCAACATTGGACCCTTTACTTTGATGGTTCCTATACTTATTGTGGATCAGGAGTAGGTATTCTATTCATAATGCCATAGGGGGATCTTATTACCAAAACATTCTACATTGGTTTTATTATAACAACAATATATCAGAGTATGAAGCCCCCATTATAGGGATTCATCTATAAACACAATGGAATATCAAGAAATTACATGTTCATGGAGATTCTCAACTAATTATTAACCTGGGGATAAAACAATACCAAACCATAGATGACAAGTTTATTCCTTATAAGCATATAATGGACCATTTTAAATAAATATTTGAACACATCCAATTTAAACAGATTCTATAGGCCAAAAATATGATTGTATATGCCATGGTAATAATTGATTAACTAATAGTAAACATAGATCATGTTCTAGATTATTAGTTCCTTATCAAACATTTCTTAAGGCTAGCTCATGAACATTCTTAATCTAAAATGGTATGTTATATTATTGATCCTAAATTACCTTGGTACTTTGATATATATGCCTAACTTCATGATAATATTCTCCCTTCTAACCTTTCCCATAAAAAAAAAAACATTCATTCATAATACCTCTCATTAAACCATACTCACTACCACACTCTATCATGGAGGATATGATGGAACTATACTTCACTGTTAGCTTCAAAAACATCTAAATTATCACTTAAAAAATTACACAATTAGATTTGTGGGGCCCAATTAAATGGAATTATCCTTGCCAATAAACTCTTATGTACATGGTATTATTGGCCCACTATAGAGGTTGATACATGTGCTTATGTAAAAAATTATGTGCCTCATCAAAATCATACCAATATCATTCATATGCTAACTCAAATGCTTCAACTAATCATTGTGCCATGGCTATTTTATATATGGGGACTTGATCTCATAGGAAAAATCAATCCTACTTCTTCATATGGCCATAAAGATATCCTCATTACAATTAATATTTTATAAAGTGGGTTGAAGCCATTTCATTCACTTATGTAACTGGTAAGTAGATTTTAAAATTCATCCTAAATCATCTCATTTTCCACTTTGGCATTCCCTTTGACCTCATTCTTGATAATGGTAGTTCTTATAAAATTAAGTATGTCAAATCCCTATGTGATAAATACCATATCAATAAAAAAATTTCCGCTACCTATTTTCCTCGAAGTAATGGCCAAGTTGAAGCATCTAACAAAACATTGATCCAAATCCTTAAATGATAGTTAATGCTTTTGGACGTGATTGGAATTTACAATTATTTCCTCCTTTCTAAGCATACCATACCAATAACAAAAATCCAATAAGATCCACACCATACTCCCTTATTTATGTCACTAAAACTATTCTCCCCATCAAAATCAATTTGCCTTCCTTGAAAATTTCATTGTATGATATCATTGATGAGGAGGAATACAAATTTTCTCAAATATAATAATTAGAACTACTTGATGAAAAAGGGTAGCTTATTTGAAAAATATCTATGCATATCAAAATAGGTTATGTCATAGCTACAATAAACATATCAAACATAGAAAATTTAAACTTAGTAATCTCACCCTAAAAGAGAACCAAAAGGATACCACTACCTCCCATGAAAAGAAGGGAATGTTTAAGCCTAATTGGTTGGGCCCATTCATCCTCAAAACTAACTATGGATCTAAAGCATATAAATTGGCTATACTATATGCCAAAGAGATGGATGAGCCCATGTATATTATGCATCTCAAGTATTTTTACACTTGATTTGATTAAACATTATTTATAGGGACCCATGCTTGGGGGCATGACCTAAAAACACCCTCCCTTCATCTTACTTATAATTGAGTCAGTCCATCCTAATATTATTACCCCATCCTATTACCAATCCTAATGTTGATTCTAGTTCATTAGTATGATACTTCAGATGTCAAAATTCAAAGAAAGTTTGAAGTAGATTATTCAGAATTGGTCACCATAAGTACATCTAGGATAGGTGGTATCTTAGATTAACTTACACATGATTTCCTTATATGATGGTATTTGAATTATATATTTTATCTCTTGTTAAATCCTTTACCATTTTTTCTATTCATGTGACATTCCTATTTTTCACCTTATTATTTATTTATAGTATCGTCTACTATAGGTTGAACTACATTGCCCTGAGGTCCATTTTGACTATGTAGGCAACACTCAATTTATAAGGTTAGCTTAGTCATAACTTTTCCATGATCTCACCATTTTATGAAAAAATTAAATCACAATCCCAATATTTTGAAATCAAATTGTTATGCCTATTTTCTACATCCCCTAAATTTTTCAAATAGTTTAATATTTTCTACCATAGAGATGACCTAGTCATAAAATCTAAAACTATGTTAGGGGCCCTATTGATTGATAGTATTTTTAGATACATTTTTTATTATGAAAAAATAATGATTAGTTGATGAATTCATATTTATGTTCTAATTGGTTTCAAAAATCATGGAGGAGTAATGAATAAAATATGCATATATAGTTGTGAATGTGCTCAATTATTTTGATGTTCAGTTCAGTTTGGTTTTGAGCTAGTTTTAGTGGAAATGCACTTTTAGTCTAGATAGATTTGTAATTATTCTTGGATATTCATAGATGAATGATTTGATTAATGGATTAGACTAGATTATGGTGATATTGATGATTATTTCATTTGGAAAACACTTCATTTAAAAAAAAGGCATTATATTTAAAAAAAAAGACTATTTTTATAATACATAAGTTTATGGCTTATCCTTGTTTGCTATTATGATATAATGGACATTTAAAGTATTACTATAATTACGTTAATTTAATGATGTTTCCATTATATTTTTTATATATTTCAATCTTATTCCTTTGATTTTGTGACTTAATTTCCAAAGTACATGGTTTAAGATCATGGTTACCTAATCAACATTGTAAGTCTTGGTCATTTTGAGATTTGAATAAGTATTCAAATTCGATGAACATAACCTTCAAGGCATGTATAACATTATTTGTATCCCACTGGGCATAAAGGTTCATATATCAAAGAGGTTAATTACTTGATCCAAGATTTGTTCATGGAATAATTTTCAATGGTATAGGTTGTTCATGAGATTATGATAATTTGTATACTATCATGGCTTATTTTTACTTGTATTAAATATTTCAAATCAATTCAAAGACTTATAAAATGGTTATAACCTTCATATTATGGTGTAAGGCTTAGAAAATTATGAATATACAAGGTCCATTGTGAAGTTTGTATATTTCACTAAGTCTTAAGGCCCCATGGATTGATTACGAAGAAGCCCAAAACATGTTTATTGACTATGTTGAGTTGGTGATTCATTGGAAAATGTAATCCATCTTAGAAAGGTTAGTTGGAATTAAAATTTAATAAGGAACATATCTCCAATGTTTCAAGATCATCCTAGAGATTTGGTGGTATAAGGAGTTAATGTGAAGTGATCTCACCTCAAATAGCAGAAACTAGTGGATGTTTAGTATGAAGAAATATTTATCTCTAAATTTTAGTTATGCTAAAAAATGATTTGGTAGAATTGCTAAAGTAATTTTAGATTAATTTGAACCAATGAGGTTTGAACACAACATATGATTTGTTATGGAGAAGAGTTGGTGGATATAACTTGTGAATTTCTTGGTTTTTCCTTATTTACAAGCTCCTCATGGATGTAGAGCTTTGGTTCATCGAGTTCATGGAGAATTTTGAAGGTTTTTGGCTAGGAAAATTACAAGAAATGATACTAGGTATGATCAAACAAGTTTTGATCTTATTATTTTGAAAATATGATGGATACTTATGAAATATTGTGATTTATAGTGAAGAAATAGTTCTATTTTAAATCTTCATGAGTATGATTGGAATTTCTTCGTATTTATTAAATGGTTTTATTTTATGATGGGATACAAATGATGATGTGGAAAGTGTGTGAGTTCATTTGAATGCAAATTATTTGAGAATATATGGTACTTATTTTTGAAGGGTTTTTGAGAATATATTGATAGGATGTGCATATCTATAAAAGATACAAAGATTTAGTTGATGGTTTATATGCATGCAATAGAGCTTCCATATATTTACTAAGAATAACACTATGGCTCAATTATTTTTATGGTATATTTTCAATAGAATAGATGATTTTTAGTCTTGGAAACCTTTTTATTGCATAAGTATGATGGTAATTAGTCTCTAGTTTGATATTTTTTGGGATTTGAAAGTATAAACAAGTCATTTAGGCATACTAGAAATGTTGAAAGGTGTTGCATGTCATATTAGTGATGCATGATTTGATGGTTTTTCCCTATGCATGGATATTATTGAAAAACAAGTGTTTAACATGAAAAGTGAACTTTTGTCTTGTGTTATTTTTAGGTTTTGAAGAAGATATAATCATTTTTGAAGAAGATGTATAGCTCTTAGATTATCTTTAGACTATTGGATAGTGTGATAGTGGTGCATACATGGATTTTCCATATTGCTGAAGGAGGTCATAATTAAGTTGGGAATAAGTTAATGGGTTATCTTAATCTCTATGAATCTATAGATTTGATAATTATTTCAATCTTTGGAGTTGGTTCAGTTGTTAATTTTTGAGGTTCTCATTTCATGGGTTGTTACTATTCTTTTGACATGAATGGTTATTATTAACTAGTTAGTGTTTTTACTTATGGTACTCAAAATAAGTCAAAAGATTTAAATTTTGTTTTAAACCCTAATCTAAAAATTAGAAGATATGTTCCTTTTCAATGGATTTTAAATCACTTTTTGAGGCTATGTTTTTTGAATATATATTTAGGGGATTCACTTGAGATAATTAGGATGATATATTTGAAAGCATTTGTGTGAAGATTTGTTTAAGACTTAAAATTTCATTAATAAATCATGATCATTTTAGTATAATTTTGAAAATTTTGAAAAGTAATGATACATGATTGGGTTTTTTTCAAGGAAGTTTTATTCATTCAAAAACTTCTATATGTTGTGTTAGTGCCCAAAATTGCATTGGACAAATTTGGGCCTTTTTATGATGAATTCCTTGTGCTCAAGCTAAGTGAGATTCAATGTTTTAGTTTCATGCCTTACCTCATCAAGAGGAGAGGTTAATACATGTAGTTTAAGCAATCATGTCTATTATCTTGATTAGATGAGTCTAGAAGGACGTCTATCAAAGATGGAAAATACCCCAGAAAGGCTCAAGAGAGATTAAAGAGTTATAGTGTGTGGAGCAAAGATCATATGGCATGAGAATCTATAGTGACAAATAAGGGTGTAACCAAGTCTTTTTCCAAGCTTAGATCCTTCACACTCAAGGGAAGAGATATGTCGGTGTCCTAGATAAAAGTTACAAGCTACACCGATGTGTTTTAGTGATTAAGGTGAGTAGTTTGATGAATCAAATAAAAGATATGTATTTGACTCAAGGGACCCCTAGGAGTAAGATTTAGGGGATGGAAAGATTTTTTACTTCTCCCCTTTTGAAGAAAGTTGGTATAAAGGGTAGAAGTGGCCATGACCCTAGCTTCATTTTTAATTGGGATGTGTGACAGAGTTTTTGGCCCTCAAACATTTTGAGACTCTTTGAAGAATTTCCCCACTTAAATTATTGGTGGTCATGGTGCTTAAAATCCCTAGGGCCTGGATGTCTAATTTTACAAATAATATTGGTGTTATGTGGAGGCACTTGAGTGTTTGTTAGCTTTGGGACCTTTTTGAAGATTTCATCACTTACTTTTATGGAAATTTTCCAAAGGGTCCCTAAAGGCTTGAATACTCAATTTTTTGCAAAAGAAGGATCATTTTAAGTAGTGTCCTTGGTCAATGAGGACTCAAGACTTTTTGCCCTATACCACCAAAGGATAATAACAAGTGAAAAGGTGTGAAAGTCCCTAAGAGCCTAAAAAGAATGTTTTAAATCTATGATTCAATCATATTTTTCCATGTATTATAAAAGGAAGGTCACTTGGCACACAAGGGAAGGCCTTATATTTTCCCTCTATTTTTCAAATGAGGCTCAAGTAATTAATGGGGTAGGTGATGATTAGCTACCTCATCTTAGAGCATTAATAGTAACCCTAATTATAAAATGTGAGGGATTATAATTAAGTGTTATTTTTCATTTAAACTCACCCTTTGCATTAAGATCCAAAGGTTTATGTTTCCAAGTAACTAAGTGTGCTAAATTAAAGAAAAAAATGAATATAGTGAATCAGAGTATGAGTCTTAAAAGGTCTCCATTTCCACTTGTGTGCAACTTTCACTAATACCAATGGTATATTATTCAACAACATCCAAGAGAAATATCATATCAGTGTTGGACTCAATCAAGGACACTAATGTCATAAATTTTGATTTTGGGGCCCTATTGAATGTCTTGTAAAACCCCAACCCCAATAAGTAGTTGTCAATGTTGGCATAAGCTACATTACACCAATAATAATATTCCCCTTGGTTACTCCATACCTAGAGCTCATCATAGAATGTACTCAAGCATATCAACTAGATACTAGAACTATCATCAATAGTAGCCATTCAGTGGTATGATCCTTTACTCCTGAAGCCCTCAACACCATACTCGACATTCCCCCTCAACTAAAAATTATCACACTCAACGTCAAGGAATGCCAATAGTACATTGATAAAGATGAGAGAGCCATTTGTGAAGTTATGAACTCATGTTGGCTAGCTAATAAGAGAACTAAGGTCTAAAGGATGTCAAAGAACTTGAAATTGGTATAATTCAATGAGAAACCTTAGTATGATATATCTATGACCACTAGAATCTATGGGATACCCACTATTGAAAAGTTTGAGACATGGAAGTTTTTGATCATGCTCTACGTGTTGGAAGGGAAAAATAAGATTGACTGGCCACCATCCTCTCTAAGGAATAATTTAAAAGTATATTTTATATGTCTTCCTACTTAATGTATAACCTAGTACACAACAAGGTTTTCCAGGGACTTACCAAGAACCCCTTAGGGATGAAAATCTATGAGATATATCCTGAGGTAACTCTGGAGGGGTCTAAAAATAGTTTTTGTAAGGTGCATAACTACTTTTTCACCCCCATAATGAGAATATTTTACCCCATATAGAGCCTAAATAGAATATCCACTATGGCCAAGTAAGTCATAGAAAAATATGGGGCCACATACATTCAATTTTAGACATTCATATACATTAGGGTTAGTGGCTACATGAGGGCACCTCATAAGCTCCCAAGATATGTGGGTGATAAATTGGTGGTCATGGCACTGAGTTGGTAAATGGTGCCTCCACATGAGATAATTGTTGCTAAATATATTAATAACCCTTTCAAATTCTATATGAAAATTGGGTATTACACATACCCCTCAGTGGCCAAGGAAAAGGGGTTGGAGAAGGAAATAAACATGTATACATTTGATAAGATTCAACCCTAACCCAATTATAACATCAAGTGGTTAGTGAATATGGTGAAAAATGTAATATTGCATCAATCAAAGATCTTTGGTTTGACTACACCATCAAGGAATATGTCTAAAAGTGGAAATATATGAGGCTAATAGTGTAGGAGGTCATAGCCTACAACATCACTCATATCCCCAAACACATGGAAGATGATAAGCTAACACTCTCCTCAACATACAATAGGGATAATATTGAATCCTGGTCCATCATTCAACTAAAATTTACTATTTAGGAAGATGACTCCATCCCCCAATGAGCGATGTGGATAATGAGGAGAACCTTTTAATGGTTGAAGGAACATAGAATCAACCTGAGGACATATAACACCCCTACCCTCCAAGAGTTAAAAATGGTAAAGGAATTTAATGCCTTCTTCCCTACATACAATGGTAACCCTCTAGCCCCATCATCATCTATAGCAAGCAAGGGGAAAAGAAATCTCAAAGATATCAACTTCACCAAACTAGTGGACATCAAGAAGATGACCATGACACAATCTAAGGCTGGGTTGTCTTTATTAAAAATAATGAGCTTAGCCAAGAATTAGGATAAAATTACCATGGGGTTAGTCACACTGGCTAGTTCCATTACCATATCAATTTTAGGGAGGGAAGCTCTAGTGGTGCCAACTATCTCAATAGCCCCACTTATGGCCAGTCAAGCATCAATCATAACTGTCCTACCTACATAGTAGGCTACAATTTAGCCTTCTCCAAAAATATATTCATGGAAGAGAGGAGGAAAGGAACAAGAGGAGCTACTAAATTAAAATAGAGTTAAGAAGGCCCTCTAACCTTCAATCAAGTCTTTGACCAAGTAGAGGATAGTTGTTTTCAAAAACCTAATCACCAAAGAGTTCCCACTGAAGAGAAGAGAAGATCAATATTATTATGTATAGAGGGTTAGGGATATGAGTGAGGGGGAGGACTCAATTGAAGGAAGGTCAATAGTAAAAGTAATGAAAAAATAATGCACCTTCACTCCCCCTAAGGTAAAAACTGGGCAAATAACCCATAGGGAGAGGTGTCATACCATGTCAAGGATCTTGATGGAGGGAACATCTATAGATGGTGAACCTAAAATATAAGAAGGTGAATGTGATAATGAAGGACTCAATGCTCTAGATGATCCTTTATATTTTGATGATGTTGTGGAGGTTGGAGCTAAAGAAGCTACCCAAATAGAGGCCCCTATTAAAAAATAACCCCACTCCTTGGAGAAAAAATCATTTATCCAAAATGTTATTTCTTAGTCACCTAGGTAAGACAAAGTTAGTGAAATCAAAGACACCCTGAAGCGAAATGAAGGGATCAAGGTGAAATTAGGGATGACATTCAGTCCCCCACTAGTAGTGTAAAGGTGGGAGAGTAAGAAAAAAAAAAAGGAGGAGATGAGCGATCAAGCCTACAAATGGGTACCCCCATAACTTTGGAAGTCAATAAAGGTGTCAAGGAGGGTGTCCCTAAGGGTGATACTTTAATCGAAGTCCCTTGAGGGGTCCTCACCACCATCAAGGTACATAACCTAGAGAAAAATAAAGGTTCCAAGGTCATGAATGGTGAAGACTCACCCAAACTTGACAAAGAAGTCACCATAGCTTCTATAGATCTAGTGGTCCAAAGTAATAAGGAAAGAGAAGCCATTTTTATATCCTCCATCTAACTCATGGAAAAGGTGATTTATATTGATAAATTACATATAGAGTCCCACTAGCTTGGGTCTAAATTTAAAATTTTAGAGCAAGTAAAACTAGTCCCAAAGTAAGAAAAGAAAAAATAGGGAAGCAATAAGGACACAAAATAGTTTATGTTGAGTCCTCCTCCCAAGCCAATGGAATTTTAAGTAGTTGTCTCCTTGTTGGCACAACTCATCACTACCACAAGGCCATCCTCAATGTTAGTAACTTTGGTAGGTTTCTAGATTAAGCCCCTTATTTAGGTTATAGATCAAGTGAAGGAAAAGAAGGATGTGATGAACAAGATAGGGGATATTGACATAGCATAAATTATTCAAAAATAAAAGTATAAGCCCTCAAATAAAGATATAAAACATGCTCAAATGACATTCACTAACAAGTGGGAAAGGAGTGTTGAAGTAGCCATTCCTCCTTCAGATGCACTAAAAAGGAATGATCCCCTAGAGAGCTACCCCATTTATAGTTACAATCTTAGGGAGCCATCAAGGAAGAAATTGAAACATACTTAACAATTCCTAGTTGACATGGTGACACACATAATGGACAAAGATAAATATAAAGGTAACATGTAATATCTAACTATGGAGAACCAAGCTATGATCTAGTACTTGAAAAATTTATTGAGTGAGCCTCAGGTAGTGACTCCAACTACCATCTAGGCTCCCAACCCTTCCCTTATCCACCTTGGATCACTAGACTTCACCTATGGTGATGATTTGAAGATTAGAGGATGGGAAACAAAATATTGGCAATAGGACTTGATAGCTCAAGACAAGGAAGTCATCCATACAAGTATGGAATGGCTTGATAATGAGATAGACAGACAAGGAGAGTGTAGCTCTTTAGCATTTGTATATGATGCTGATATCAAGAGTTGGGAAGTACTAAGGACAAAAATAGATGAGTTATGTAATATGGGAAAATATGATTTAGAATAAAAAAATATTGTCTCTTTAGATGATCTTAAAATGCCTAGAGAATGCCAATTGGCCATAGCACAGGCTGGCCATGCTCATAGATGGCACCTTTGATATAAAAAGAGAAAATCAATCTCTCAAGACTACAAGGACAAAAATTGAAGCCACTCTGAGAGCAATGGTGAAGCTTCATGTTGTAGTGGACTTGACAAAATAATTATTGGAGGATGCTTTAAAGAACCTCATCAATGCACTCCATGGGGCCTTCAATAGCCCAAAGATAAGGGACCTAGTATCACTTGAAAAGTCCTATGACCAATTAGAGGCATTGATACATAAGAAATAGGGTTTGATCCAAAGGACCACCAACTAGATAGAAGAATATAATTCCAAATTAAATTATCAAGTAGGCTTGGATAGAAATATCCTCACCACTATGAGTGCAAATTTTGTTACATCTAAGAACAATCTGGCAAAGGACACAGTCATCAATGTGGATTCTACATCATGACTGGATTCCCCTAATTTCTTTCCCAAAATAAAGTCATTTTATACCTCCCTTTATCTTATTGTCCTTTTCTCCCTTTTTGTCCCTTTCTCTCTTTTCCCGTTGGGAAATCATTGTACCTTGCCTGATCGTGGTACATCCCTTTCAAGGTTTGTTTTGTTTAAGAAAAGGATGTCTTTATTTTTTTGCACAAGTGGACAAAGTTTTGTTTTATCCCTTGTGAGTTTATTTTATGTGTACATAACTATAAATATTATTATTTAGTGGAGACTCATATCTTTCATCATCATGAGAGCACTACTACAAGTCTGAGGAATCAAGTTCATTGCAACTAACCCTAGGCCCATGAAGGAATCTTCCAGCTAAGGTATCTTTATAGAATATGCCAAGTATGGCTATGAAAATATATAATTAAAAGGGGGTTTATTAATTTATAGAGGTCAATTAAAATGAGTATAGAAGATATAGGTTAGAGAGTCATCCTTGTGTAGTGACTTGGTGCCAAATCAATTTTGGTTATAAAATCATCAACAAGCTTTGAGATTATCTATGATGTTCCCTTATTATAGAGTCATTCTGCATAATGTGTCATGATATCCATTTTTAAAGAAATATATTTTAATAGATCCTTTCTCAGTGAATGAATAAAATATGCTCATGGTTTCCATTCTATCTTGTTGTTTAAGTGTGGTGTTTCTTTTTGCAAGCTAAATAGATTGGTTGTCTGGTGTATGTTTTTTTGTGGTAGTCATTTAGAAGGTGCAACCAAAACATAAGATCATTTTTTTTAAATTTTAGGGGAATAAAGAATTGATATCCTTTTTAAGGGTAGTCCTACACTCATGAATATAACAGGAAAGAATTATTGAGGGGTAACTTGTAGTGTTACTCATAATTCTTCAAGGACCATCTGCATGTAGTTTCTTCCTAGTTATCTCCAAGATCAAGCAAGCATCTATTGATAAAGATGATATTGTGATTGTGTGAATCCATCCATGTTTAGTTATTATCCTTCCACATATTTTTATCAAGTTATTCATATAAATATTATCTTACCATGTTCTACCCTGCATACAACATATAACTCATATACCATAAGTGTTGCTTGCCTGACAGATGCATTATACATTATTTACCTAAAGTGTGTTCATTTTGTGTGCTAAAAATCCTAATGTTACATTAATCATTTTTTTTTTCATTCATCAAGAATCTCCACATTGAAGATTGCAGCCATTTTTTCATCTATCTTAAGTAGCTCTCATATGACATAAGGCATTCATGCATTTCATGTGACAACCCTTCCTGGGTGGTGTGTGTGAGTCTAGTTATGCTTTGGTCATATCCCCTCTTCCCCAATTACAAATCCCCATAAAGGTTGAAGGTTAAAAGT
The DNA here is from genome assembly GCA_037957365.1 of Torreya grandis. Lineage (NCBI taxonomy): Eukaryota > Viridiplantae > Streptophyta > Pinopsida > Cupressales > Taxaceae > Torreya > Torreya grandis. Next base: position 1,646,032 of record JARHVA010003784.1, read on the forward strand.
CCCTTCACCAAAATAAGCTACCCTCATAGGTCCTCTCAACTTAGTTCAGGCAAAGCCAAAAGTAGTAGGGAACTAACCATCTCCTTTGTTAGGTCCCTCACAGTCATTATCCCCAATCAATTCTTTCAAGGTGTTGAACCCTCCCCAAATCCAATTACATTTCAAGCAGATCCTCACCTTTGACTTGCAACCCCCCTTTTTTTATGGTGGGAAACAACATATTGATTTATAGTAGAGTTCCAAATAAACTTAGTTGGCTATTTTTATGGAAGTATATCAAAAGATTTATAAAATAGATATGTTCATATGGTCTAATTATAATGGTTGAATCCCATAAGAGGACTTACATGCATAAAATAATTTGTATTAGTATTTTTGACATAAGGTGGTATGAGAGTTTGCATGTACATTGAAAGTTAATGATGTTTACCTATGGATTTTAGAAGTAGCAAAATTTAGAACTTCAAGAATTGGTTTTAGTATTGTTATTTATGCCAAAATTAGAATATGGGGATCATCTTAGAAAAATATAAGTTTTTAGTTTCAGTATAAATGATTTTTGGGTTGACAATTATAGAACTTGGAATCATTATGTGAAAATTTGAATGTAATCAATCAACCATTTTTCAAATGATATAAACCTTTATAGGTATATGGATAATCTTGAATAGATGTAGAGGTGATTTTAAGGACTTAGCTAAAATTAAATTTTATTTAAAATTAAATTTTAATTATAAAGTCTTAGGTTTTATTTTAAAAATAGACATAGAAGTTAGAATTCTTTGATACTTCTCATTTGGAATGACTCAGTTTTAGAAAAATTTAAAGGTAATCAGGCTAGTTAGATCATATTAGTATCAAGCACAGTCATTATCAAAGAATAATGAGTTATTTTTGATAGATTCTTGTTTTCATTTAGAAGTATTCTAAAATGAAATTATGAAATTATAATAATAATTGAGGATTCAATGTAGATTTTGATATAGATAGATGGTTTTCAGTTTATGATATGGTTCAGTTTGAGTTAGTTGAGATATATATTCAATTTTGTTTCCTTTGGACATTTATTATTTCCTAAATCTTAAATTTAATTGCTATAATTTAGATTGATCATAATTTTAGGGTGGGATCAACCTAGTTTGAAAAGAAGTAATGATAATAGGGGATGGGGATAGAGTTCTAATAGTGATACTAACCATCCCAATCCCAATAGAGGTTTCCCTAGGGATGGTTTTTGTGTAAGAAACTCTGGCCCTAGATTCCATAGGGGAACAAGAATGTCCATACACTTTGATGCTTTTGATCTTGAATTTTAAGAAATTCTAAGTAATTTTCTTGATAATCTAATAAACAAAAGATATAGAGGATATAGAGGTAACAAAGGTTTCTTTGGTCATAGGTTTAGATCCTGAACACCTTCTCAAAGTAGTTCATCTTGCCATTTGGATTATGACCCTCAACACTTTCCACTTCAGCCTTCTAATTTTGAAAGAATTGAATTAGTTGTTGATCCTCTACATATAAATCAAGTCACATAGCTTGAAATAAACAATGCCCATGCTAAAAACTATAAAAAATTATCCATCCCTTCAAATGTACTTTCTACTTCCCATATATATCCTATTGGGAAATGTAAAAGGTTGAGTCTAGCTGCTACCCATAGTGAACCTATCTTGAGATCTGAAAGATTGAATTTGGGAGTTAAAATTTATGCTGGTAGAAGGAAGACAATAGATATTCCACCTTCCACTGCTAAAAAGAGAACTGCAAAAAATAGAGCTGAAATTTAGTTTGAAATTGATACACCCATGGAGGTTACAATTTTGAAAAGAATCAAATTAGAGATTAATGACAACACAACTAATTTAGGAATAATATTAGTACCGTTTCCTACAACAGAGATGGAGTATAATGTTTGTCTTCATGAAAAAGACAAATATATAATTGAGGTGTTGTCTGATTCAGATCATTATTGGTCATTCAAGGGATAAAATTTGTTTTATTTGTTGAACTTCTTCATGATAAAATTTGATATTTTAGATTGATACTTTAGTTTTTAGATTTTGATATATTTTTATGAATTTTGAAAAATGTAGTAGTTTTAGAGTTCTTGTATAAATATATATGCTTAAGTTATTTGATATGCATTATATATTAATATAAATAGGATTTATTTTTCTTTTATTTATTTATTTTATGATTAAAATATGTATTATATTATATTATTAATCATAAAGGTACCCACCCATTAAGATTAGTACCCCTAGTATATATTTAATAAACTTGATCAATTAAAACTTTTAAAGTCTTAATTAAACATATCCTTAACTAATAATGATTATAATTAATTGAGTTTTTAAAATTTAATTAGTTAAAATAAACTAATAACTAAGTTTGAAGGTACTTCATCTAATGGTTGAGTAATTGCTTGTGCAACACAGGTATATCCAACTTTATTTATCATTTAAATTTGATTATCTGAATATTGTTAAGCTTAACATCTTTTGATGATTGCTATTTGTTGTCCTATGCACAAATTCTAAGTATTCAACCTAAATAATGATGATCATTTCACTATTTTGTGACACTTCATTGATCTATTTTGATTGTAAAGTTGTCATTCAAGTTTTGTAAATGAAGAATGTTGGTTTCTCAATAGAGTTTTTTTTTTCTAAGATGACTCTCCTTTAAGATTCGTATGCTTTACTATAATCTATTTGACTCTAATGTCAATATAATTTAATCTTTAGTTTTATTTAAACTTGATTTTTATTTCTGTCTCTAGTTATCTTTTTATCCTTTAGTTTTAGTTTTAGTTTCATTTAAGTTTAGTTATTTATTAATTTCGTAGTCGCTTCCTTGTACTTTATTTTTACTATAGATCTTTCTTTAATCAGTCTTCCCATTAGATATATTATAAAGTTCTAGCTCTTTAGTGTTTAGCCTTAAAACTCTATTAGTTCTTAATTCTTTTTAATTTTCTAATTAATATCTTTTCTATTTTCTTCAGGTTAGTCATTTGGTAGTTATTTCATAGCTTAGTTCTTATTTAGTTTCTTTTATTTATTTTTAGACTTATTTTTGATAGCTTTCTAGATCTGTTTAAGTCTTTAGATTAATAGTCTTTTTGTTTAGTTTATTTTCAGTTTTGATATTTTCTCTTTAGTTTATTAGATTTATTTTTGTTCAAGTTTTAGTTTTAGTTTATTTATTTAATCTTCCTCTTTTAGTTTTATCTTATCTTTATTTTGTCTTTGATCAGATTATATTGCTTAGTTAGACTTTAGTATTTTATTAGTTCGTTATGATTTTCTTAGAACTTATCTATTTACTTTTATTTAGTTTTCTTTTCTTTATTTATTAAATTGTTTATTGTCTCACTCTCTTGTTTACATGTTTGAATATCTCATATTTTCTCTTATCTTTAATCCGTCTCTTCTCTTTTTGGTTATCTTTTGGAGTTAACTTGAAGAACACTACAACAAGAAACAAAATATTATTGAATATATGAATACTTATTGAATCAGATTTCTATTCTCTAAGGGACTATCTAGCTCATAGGTTTTCTCTATTGGATAAAATAGATTACATATTCTTATTTTAACTGATTCATAATTTGACAAAATGGATTTTTGATTGTTATAATGGAATAACTTGTATTTGATAGCTTATTAATTATTTCCCATAACTTACAAAAAACCCGCTCACATCTTTATAATCATAAATGAACCTTTAAAACCCCATTATTAGATTGGTATGATTCTAACCTAACCTTTATGATAGGTGAAAGAGTTGCTTTATTGATGGTATAATTTCTAATGTCAACACAACCGAAGCCATGCTCTCTCCATTTTATGAGTTAAAACATCCTAAATCTTGTAATCCTCCATTGAGTTGAGATGCCAAAAACCCAAAAACATTCAAAATAGTTTGAAAAATCCTAAAATTTTGAAAATCCTAAAAATAACCAAAAAATGTTTTTTTTTTAAAATTTAAAAAGGGCTTAAAATCTCCTTGAGAGATATTAATCCATAAATCTTTTCTTATTTTTTCATCCTGTTCACTAGTGGTCTTTGGCTCTATTATGGATGGCATTATTTACCACATTTTCTAGGTGGGAACCCCTTATCCAACCTTGATCATTTCTAATTTACCATATCCATTCCTTAGTTTACACTATCCAACCAAAATAATTTCTAATTTACCATTACAATTCCTTAGTTTACACTCCCATTTTTAGGAGAACTACATTGGCTTGAGGTCCACACAAATTATTAGGCAATGATTAGATGCATGGGGAATCTCAAGTCAACTCAGACAATCTTAATAATTTTTCATTTTTCTTGATTTACCTTTATGCTCTTTCATTTTTGAGAGTGTACTTTTCCTATTCTTCCTCTACAATCAAGTCTCTTATCATCATTTTTATTATTTACCACATCCTTGGGAGAACTACATTTGGCATGAAGTTTATTAGACTACGTAGGCAATGTCCACTTACATGGGGCATTTAGAGACAACTTGACCACCCCTTCCTTTTTCTTTCATTTCCCCTTATGTCTAGGGTTCTATCTTGACCTATCAGTTACCCTATAGAGATTAGGGGAAAATTTTCCAAGAGTAATGCCTTACATTAACACATGCACAAATGATTCACTAATTAATTATTTTATAGTGTGTTTATATGTTTGTCAATGATGATTATTTTTTATTACTGTTGGTGCCTTTATTTTCTTTTCCTAGTTGAGCAAAATGATGTTTTTTGTTGTTTTTATTTTCAATTTGTGTTTTTTTGCTTATTTACTTGCTTATTTGTTTCCTCTTTTTGTTGTTGCCTTAACTCATTCCCCTATTTTCATGGGGTCATCATCATGATAATTCATATTATGCAGTTGTATTTAAGTCCATCCATTAGCATATGACATCATTATCATCATGGTTTTTATCATTAGTGCTTTTTTATCAATTATCTATTGGATCGAGGCTCAATCCTTATGCACATTATAGTCTGGCCATCATGGTGTTTTATGTCATGGTGTATACCATTTGGTGCTACATCAAAAATCAAGTGATGGAGGTCTAATCATCAATATTACACCAAAATATATCCTTATTTACTATCCTCCAGCTAGATCCCTAAAACCCATGACTAATTTATATGATACTCATGATACATATCAACAAATGAATATATACAAAGAGTCATAATTGTTATTCTTCATCATCTCTTCCATTACCATTAAGCATTATCATATGTCTAATTTTTTATAGATTCTTCATTCTTTAAAAAATCATTATACCATTACAACTACATCTACATTTTCACCATCAGGCTACCCCCTTGAGCTATGTTTTCCTACCAATTAATCAATCACATACATCATGTGTCAAAATACAAATCCACCCTACTCGGGTAACCTAATTAGTCTGATCGATGATCAAATATTACATACTAGGGTAGCTCATTGAATCAATGATCAAATCTACCCTGTTGGGGTGCATTATTGTAATTAACCAAGACTTCCCTGTTTGGGGTCAAATCCATTATTTAGTTTTCTTATAATTCCAAGCCCATAACTTTCATCCTATTTGGGGCAAGTCATAGTGTGTTATTTATTTTTGGATGTATCTTTCCCACTTCCCCCCACCTTTGGGACAATTTAGTTCTATTCTTATCAAACATTGGGAATAAAATCATGCAAATATTAACTCAAGGGGTTAATTTTATCTATGGGTTAATTTCTCCCATCCTTGATTCTTCCTCTCTTTTTTGAGGGCATATTCATATTAAATTATTCCCTAACCATCCCCTTGAGGGGGAATATAGGGCTAATAAAGTTCCCTTTGGGGAATAAATTTGAGTTTATCAACTCATAATTTTTTAAAATAAAAGAGTGAATACATCATTCTTCAAAAATTATCAAATTATTCTTTATGAATTTTTCATTCTTTGGAAAGACATTATTGTGCCTAGAGTCTCATAATGGCTTCTCAAACATGGGCAAAATATAGACACTTAATTTTAATCACTTATGTGTCTAAACTACAATCAAGAGTGAATTTTTGTAATCACATGCAAATTTAACCAGAAATCACTAATGGAACTAATTTACCCACACAACTATTATTTTAATCTAAAATCATAATGATACATACCTAATTGGGGTAATGGATCATATCACAACATTAATATTATCTAATACATTCTAAATTAAATCAACCCTTTGCAAGCATTTTCATAGGATGATTAATTGGATAACTGATTGAAAAATTAACATTATAAAAACCTAGCTTTCTTCTAATTGTCAATTAATCATCTTGATTAATTAACCTAATCTTTCCTCTAATGGAAAATTCCATGAAATTGGAATTATCCATTTTCCTAAAATCAAAATTGAATTATTGCCTCACATAAGTCATTTCACTTAAGTAAGTCAATGGGAAATAGAAAGAGTGCAAGCAATCTCTTACACCTCTTTTACCCACTCTCTTCTTAAACCTCTCTTACACACTCCAAGAGGACCAATGATTAAATTTTTATTTCAACATGAATTCCACACTCCAAAAGGCCTTTGGCATATATTACACACTCTATATGTTTGATCATTAATTTAAGGAATCATCCTCTACCATTTATATTGATCTTAAATTAATGGTTCACAAACATCCAAAAAGTCTATAAATATAAGGGCCTTTAGCCATTATAAATAAACTTCCTCATGCAAACTTACTTTGTTAATTATCCAAGGAGATTCAACCAATTCTCATGCCAAAGCCAATCCAAGCCAAGAATCAAGTGTAGACAAGGAGAGGTGATTCCCACATGCAGTATCAAGAATTACCAAAGACTCCATAGCCTACAAGTCAAGTTCATCCTTTTAAAATTGGTTTTTAAGAAAATATTTTAAGGAGGTATAACCATTGTTTTTATATTATAATGTACAATACCTACTTGTTTTACACATATCCCAACTTAGATATTAGGGTTTATATTTGATTTCTTTAAGGTTATTTTTATTTCATTCACTAACAAATTGAATAACCTATCTATGATTTCTAATATATAGTTAAATGAGGTGGTAATGAAGGTAACTAATTGATATGAGGGAAGTTTTAAGGTTGGTGTGATTTAGGAAATGTAAGAAGAGTGTTAAGGGATGTGAATAGTGTTAGTATGATGTTATATTAGTGAAATAAAATAATTTTAGATGTATACATTTTAATCCTCTTTGAAATAGAATTATGATTGAATAAAGTAATGGAATTTAAAAGAATTAAAAGATCATGCAAGTTAGTAAGTTGATGAATGTTAGGATGAGTAATTCCCTCGAGGGTCATGCAGGGAAGAATGAGATGTATGGCCACTTGAAATAAAATGAAGGGTAGGATGTGTGGATATAATAAATAAGGGTTGGTATGAATTTAATAAATGGGAAAGGTGAAATCAGAATTTATGGATGTGGTTTATGTGACACAATACTTTCAATCGATAATCTCTAATTTGATTAATATTTGGATATATTAATGGTTCACTAGTTAAATACATATAGGAGGAAATAAAGGATAAATTTACATTTTAAGACATTCGCCAATCAAGGGGGGAATACATAAAATTGGAAATATGAGTGAAATTGTGAGCTTTATATGTATCCTAGGCAAGGACACGTACTAGGGAGAGTTACGATATTTGATTAGATGATTGATTAACTTGACATATACATAGATGTAACTTTATGATTATTTTTTTCCAAAGAAATAAGGTATGAAAGGGAGCATAAGTGATATTATTGGACATGATTATATGATTTTAGTTCATGGATTTTATTTATTATATAATGATTAGGGATGATTACATCAATGCAAGGATATATGATGAAGACAATGAGTGTATAAAGTGACATGATAGAAGATAAGATGATCTTAGACACCCCATGTGATGAAAAAATTCCTACATAGTCCATATGGACCTTAGGATAATTTATTTCTCCCTAGGATGGATTTATATGATGATAAATGATAGGATATATGAGATAATGACAATGCCCCAATGATGCCCTAGTGAGACTGATTAGGATTAATGAGGATGATAGATGTTAGTAAAAATGTTAAATTAGTGATTATTGTGATTGTATTTGGAAAATATATTTATTAAGGATTTAATAATGAGGTCATTTTCAATTTGTGTTCCCTTTTAAATGATATCATCAAAAGTATTTGCACAATGAATTTGTAATTGAAAACTCAATTCTTAATGCAGTTTGACATTGAAAATAGTAACAAGATATTTTCAAGGATCATACATGGAAATATGTTGGAAATTTTGTGCCATATTTTTAATAATGATAAAAATATTTATCCATTATTTTTTTTGATGTTATATAGATCCAATATCGTAATTTCATGTTCTACATTGTATGAGAAGTGCTTAATGAATTGATATGATAAATATACAAATGATGTTATGGATCCCTTATATAGGTGCATGAATAATTAAAAATATGGTCCTATAATAATAAGAGTGAATAATATACCAAGATAATCATCACTATAGGTGACTTATTGAAATGACATGAAAAATTTCAAAACATGCTCCCTTGGATCGTCCTTCCCCTTTTATTTGTTAATTTTAGGTGGTTTAAAATGAGAAGGGAATATAAAACATAATATTTCCTTGTCAAGTGGGTAGGGATATATGTATTTATTATTGTGTGAACCTATTTTTATTCCTTATAGATCATCCTTCATTGCTTTCCATTATTAGGAAAATGTAGGGTCAAAAAATGGGGATGATGATGATTAGGCTTGTCTTGATTTTGACTTGTAAGAGGTAGATTAGTTTTGGATGGCCTCTTGGGAGTTTGAGGTTTATTATCATAAAGATATATTTGAGATTATATTAAGGCTTATTATTGTGTAATTTTATTTAGATGATTAATTAAGGCTTGTTTATGGTCATGTTTGGCTTGGTCATCTAAGGTGGACTTCCCTTTGCCAAATTTGATGCAATTAATATTAGCAGATTCTACTTAGGGATATTATTCATCTTCTACAAAAGTATTTTGACTTTGAGTAGTCATTTTTTTAAAGGATTTAAATAATATGTATTAGTTTTTCACAATAAAAATTAGGAGGGTGTCTAGCTCCAACCTCAATAAGCTATAATAACAAATCATCCTTATTATCATAAACATATTGCTATAATTGGGATATACCTTGGTCAATATTCAACAAGTCATATTATGAATATTGATTTAATGAATTCATATCAATAAGGTTTTATTCATGATTATCATTATGTTTCTCAACCTATAAAATAGTTTCAAGGTCATTGTTGTGTTTTGATTGCTTGAACCTAAATTTTTGATGAGTGATAGGTGCCATAAGGATGATGTGTGAATGTGTTTGAATAGGTTTAGATGATATGAGATGGTGGATATTGACTAATAATCTTTATTTTATAAAATTTATGACTTTAAATATGATATGAGACTAGATTATTGAGAAAATTTGACCTTGGATGTGAGCTATATAGATTGAAATGAGGTAGTATACACCAATATGAGGTGGACTAGTTTCTTCACCTAGATGGTGAGCTAAGACAATTTTGTGATTTGACTTGGGTTGATTTGATATTTAATTTGATGGGTTATAGGTTTTTAATATCTAAAAAATGATGTTGGTGCAATAGGTTGACTAGGTTTTTATTGACCTTAATCAAGGTTGACTTGAAAATACTAGCTCAATTAAGTGATTTGATGAGATTTATTCAAGTTAGATGGGTTAATGATTAGATTTGACTATGTATGTGACTTGAATATATATTTGGATTTAATCAATATTAAGGGATTATGATGAAAAGTGATTCAAACATGGATATATTTATGAAGTAAAGGGATTTTTAAATGGTGATGAGGTGATGGGTTTGATTGATTTATAGATTAGACATTAGGATTGAAATATGTGTGAGACTTATGTTAAATTTATTGGGTAACTTGTTTGGTGAAGGTAATAAATATAAAATAGTACTAGTATCGATAACATACAATATAAAAAACCTATGCTATTATATTATGGGTATGTAATGCAACTAATAGCCCACCATTCTACTAGCATAAAGTAGTGACTAAGTTGGTCTCCTGACCCTCACTCTATGTATATACATGGTGAGTGATCTTTGGGGATGTTGTTCCCCTACATTGATAGTTTTTTGTGGCTAAAGGGTCCTAATATAGGTTATATAATGATATCTAAGGGAGTCCCATAAATACCTCGTAGTACATGAGGCATGAGTTTGTATGAGGACATTGTCTAATAGAGTATTTGAGTGTAACCTCCTCATCTCATGGAAACATTTATGGAAAATCACTTGATTTATGAAAACTATCATTAATATTTATACTCCACCATAACATAGAGTTTATATTAGTGGATGGTGATGAAATTCACATCACAACCTGCCTAGTGACTATGTTAAGTGTGTGATGATAAAATCCACATCACATTACCCCTATAAAAATAAAAAAAGATGGATTTTTTGAGTTTTTTGATCCCCAAGGTCACCTAAAAAGTGAGAGGGGATACCATACATAAACTCATCTTTTGTAGAATAAACACATAAAAAAAATTAATCTAAGATGACTAACTTTGAGTACACTCACAAAGAGTTGATTAATTAAATATGATTAGAAAGGTGTTTACAATATATTTGATTTATTGTTTATTTGATGGAAAAAACTACAATAAAATGTTATTAGTTTTATTTTATTAATGAGGGGTAACCAAAAAAATAAATAATCATAAAGTAAAGCCATTTCTACTCAAAGTGAAGCCAATAATCATAGAATAAAGTTGTTTCTACACAAAACAAAACTAGTACGCAGAACATGTTAGCCAAAAATCAAGAAAAATAGTTAATAACAAAGCTAATTTTATTGAATACAAAGATTTAAATATCAGATCAAATCTATAAATACATAAACCATACAAGAAATATAAGAAAATCAAAGTGATTTGACATAATTACGAAGTTGTTAATGAATTATAAAAACTACTAAACATGAACACAAAGCTACTAGAACACATAAGTGGATTTGATATACAAAGAAAAGGTTAATAGAGTATAAAAAATTTAACACATAATCACATTTAGGCTTGATTAAAAATATTTTGTTGTAATTGAATCTACATTTTTTTAGTAACAGTTTTGAAACCTACACTGAAACAATCACAAAAAATCAAAACTATGAAAAGATGCCAAGAAACCATTAGTAGTTAAACAAAATTTATAAAATGAAAGATGTGAAATTGAAAAAAATGTGTGGAGAAGTAAAAAAATAAATGAAACCATATTTATTATTCTATAATTTAAATGAAAAACCACTTTTGGTTGTTTAAGTCATGTTCCCATAGAGAAAAACCACTTCAACATAGTCTGATGTTGCTTTGAGTTGTTTCATAGAAATATTGACGATTTCAACTGCCAAATATCTTTACCAAGGAACTTGAAAGCTTGAAAAAGCACACTATAATTCTAACAAGCAAAGGTTAAAGGATTGATCCCACTATGGTCTCCAAAAAATTATGCTTAATTTAGATTCTAGGGGATTAGATAGACATCTATGAACATCCTAGACACAACTCTCTCCCTAACCAAACTAAGAAACCTTAGATAAAATTAAAAGAGAAAGAAAGTTGTAATAAAATAAATGATACACAAAGATGAATCCCTATACATCAAATTTACATGTAATTTATGTCTTCTTAATGATTATGGATGGCTCTAAGTACTTTCTTGAATTATTATATTGGTTGAATTGTTGGATTTCCTTTATGATTCTTAGGATATCAAGAATGGATTGATTATTGATAGTAGAGATAATGTGGTGGTGATATTCATTCAAGGATTCCAAAGATATAATTTTCATGTGGGTATAGTTGACTAAATTTTTTTTGATGGAAGATATGAAGGGTTGGATTTCATCCTTGGAGGATGAAGATCTAGGGTGGAGGAATTTTATAGGAATTAAAAATTCTTGGATAATTCTAGAGGAAGCTTGGTGAGGAGCTCTAGAAATCTGTACAATCCATTAATATTAGGTAATGATATTTAGGATGTAATTAAGAGGATGATTTGTAGAATATTTAGTTGGGGGAGGAATTTAAAATTCTCAATATATTATTTAAGAAGAGATAAAGCATGAATTAAGTGTTAATAAGAAAATTAATTAGGAGAGATGGTGTAATAAGGTTCATGTGTGATGTAAGAAATGTATAAGGGAATATTAGAGTAGTGTGAGTTAGTTAATTTAGTGGAAGTGGTTATATTTAGGTGTATACACCTTAAACTAACATCACTGAGTGTGAAGCACTCTTCTTGAGACTCAAACTATCAATATAGTGGAACATTTCAACAATTATTAGTATATGGTGACTCTAAAATCATCATAAAACAAGTTAATAATGAGTACCAAGTCAACTATGAAAAAATCATCCCTTATAAAATAATGGTTGACAAATTAATGCAATACTTTGTGCACATAAAATTTGGAAAAATACCTTATGCAAGATATAAATATATAGATGCCATGTCTACCATTAGTTATCTTCTTGAGATACAAAAGGATAATAGATAATGTCAATTTTTGGTTTAAAAACTAATTATCCCAACATATAATGTCCTAAAATTTGAAATGGTGTGTGAGATTTTTGGTCCCAATTCCCATTGGTATCAAAACATTTACACATAATCACACAAAATATTCCCTCTCTATATTTCATATAATCAAATAAAATCCTTCATCTAATGTGTATTTCACCCTCATTGGAAACACCATCTATCATGTGGGCTATGATGATACCATATTAAGATGTTCAAATTTATAATAAGCTAATTTAGTGATTAAGGAAGTTTATGAGGGAATATGTGGAGCAAAGACATGAACATGGTCCTAGAAAATAAAATAATCTAAATAAGATACTACTAGTATACCATGGAAAAAGCCACTTGTAAGTATGTTATAAAATGTATAGCCTATGATAAACATGGTGACCTCATCCACGTGTCTTCCCAATCATTATATCCAATAAAAAATCCTTGACCCTTCTCTACTTGGGGGCTTGATCTCATTGGGAAGATATATCCCTCTTCTTATGATGGATGAAAATACATCATCACAACCACTGATTACTTTACCAAATAACTAAAATCCACCCCCTCACATGTGTAACTAGAAATAAAAATCCAAGTTCATTCGTAATCACCTCATTTTCCATTACAGTATCCCTTCAACCATCCTTATAATAGTAAGTCTTTTAAATATAAATAATTCAAAGCCATCTATGAACAATTCAATATTAAACATAATTGGTTCGGATACTATTACCCCAAATATAATGGCCAAGATGAAGTGTCCAACAAAAGTATCAAAAAAATCTTTGAAATACTATTAATGATGTTGGTCAAAATTGGCATCTTCAACTCTATGCTACCTTATGAGCATACCATATTAGTGTTTGTAAAGCCATTAGGGAAACATGGTATTCCCTTATCTTTAGAGCCAAATCCATCTTACTATTAATATTGAGTTACCCTCTTTGAACATCTCCTTGAAATATTTGATTGATGATTATGAATATAGATTTGTGCACCTTCACAAGTTATAACTTCTTGATGAAAAATGACTCAATGTGCTAGATCATTTAAAATACCACCAAAATAGGCTATGCATAAGCTACAACAAGTGTATCAAATTTAGATAGTTTGAAATTGGTGACCTTATCCTAAAATAAAATCAAAGAAACACCAATCAATATTGTGAAAATAAAGTCAAGTTTGATCCCAATTTGTTAGGTCCCTATGTCATTATTCATAAGTATATGTTACTGGAATCTTACTCGATCCTTTGAGTAGCTAAAATCCACCAAATCATGATTAAATCCATTCAACAAGGTAGATATTCTCTTTGTAAGTGTAGGTATTGTTTCTCTCTTTCCTTGCTCAATCTAAGGTTGCATTTGATCTATAATCATGAACTAGTTTTCTATTATTTCTTTCAAGATCTAAATTACATGTATATATTTTATTGACATATGGGGAAAAAGGATTAGGGAAAAATATGGAATATATCTATCATCTTTTAAATTAAGAAATCATTATTCATAGGTACATGCCACAAGAATTTTACACGGTCCTTTGAGCAACTAAAATCTATCAAATCATGAGAAAATACATTCAACAAAGGAGTTATTCACTTGGTATGTGTAGGTATTCTTTCACTCTCTCCTTGCTCAATCTAACATTGCATTTTATTTTTAAGTAGAAGATAGTTTTTTGTTGTTTCTTTCAAGCTCTAATTTCACTTATACACCCCTTATCTTCTCTTTATCTTTATTAAATTTTGTAAAAATATGAATTTTACTTTTAAATTCTATTTTCAATCCCTATCATTTGATCAAGAAATTTTATTAATAACCCTAAACTATATATATATATAATGTATTTTTTTTACAATACAATTTTTTATCATAAAATAAAACCATTGTATTTTAAGACTTATAATTTTTTTTAATGTAAAACAAAACTGATTTTTCAAAGAGTTATAATATGAAAAAGGAAATTTTCCTTAAATTGGGTGAAATTTCCCTAAATTTTTTATTTATTATTTTTAAAAAAAATTGACCTAAATTTTTGATTTTATGAAATTCGTAATATTTCCTTAATTTTTGTGGTTTGCCTAATTTTATGATTTTTATCTAAATTTATCTTTTTATTCCTTTTACCTAAATGTTTCCTACTTTTTTTAGATTCCTAAATTTATCTATGCATTAAATTTTTTTAGATGTCTACTTTCTTTCTTTATTTTTTAAATAGTAAACATAATATGCATTTGAATATATATATATATATATATATATTAAAAATAAATAAATAATAAGAGTATTTATATTTACTAATATATCAACATCTTCTCCCTCTACCTATTACAGTCTAGGTGGTGTATTCTGCTTGTTTCATCCACCTTCATGGTTCTTCCTCCTCTCAAAAATTTTCTCTCATATTATTATACTATGGAGGTTTCTTAAATCAAACCCTACCCTATCAAACATATAAAATTTACCCTACACACAAAATGAAAATATAATCAAACACTCACAAACCCTATCCCAAAAAATATTGAATGCTCAAACTCACATTCCCTAGCTAAAAAAATTCCTAACTCAACCACTCAAATTGACATTACCTACCACACAAAATATTGGAATTAAAAAAAAAATCATAAATCCTACCAAAAATAATCCTCAACACTCACTCTAAAAAAATCTACTCACAAAATCCTTAAATCAACCCCAACATCCCATGTCCCACAAAATCCCATTGAAATCTTGTAAATTGGCATTACTCATTTAGTGATTGAAATGTTTATACACTAAATTTTTCTCACCTTAATTATTCTAATTTATACCTTTTATACTAATCTTAGTCATTTATATAATATCCCCATCATCATTTATTCATTCATTAACCTTATTTCTACCCCACCAATCAATTAATTCCTCTAATCAATTCTTAATTTTATCCTAATCCCACTTATCCATTATTTGACAATTTAAAATTCCCATAACCCACCTACCAAGCCTACCAAGCCTACTCTTAGGCTCTCCTACACCCCTAGTCCATAATCACCCACCTAATCCCTATCCCAATCCATCACTAATCTTAGTTAATCCCTAAGGAGACTCTAGAATTCTCCAATTCTAGAACCTCCTCTAAAATGACCCCTTCTCTCTAGAAGCTTCTATTCTAAAGGTTTAAAAGGAATTTTTAATTCATTGGAATTCAATCCACCCTTTATTCTCAAGGATCAAATTTTAATGAGATCTATTGATATTCCTCCCCTCAACTTATTTATACAAGCCACTCCTCCATGGCCAAGCTAACTAGAAATCTAAGGAAGCTATACAATCTCCAAGCCAAATACATGATCAACTAGTCCATAAATACTTATTCACAAACATCAATCAATCTATCACCATGATATAATTATGAGTCTAATTGAAATCAACAATCCAAAAATTTAGTTTGAAGATCTTGGAGGGAGGATAGGAGAAGTAAGAAATTGGTAACATCTTCTTCATCTTTTCTAATTTGCTTCCATAATCTCTCTTATTGAGTGTATTATGCATTTTGGGTTTAAATTTTCATATTTAGGTAGTTCAATATAAGTTTTCAAAATTAAAATCAAATTTGGTGACCAAAGTGGGGTATCCTTTCCTGATTTAACCTATTTGTATCCTATATGTGTTTTGATAGTTTGTAGGGCTGACTAGTTTAGGAACAAGCACCATATTTTTGTCAAATAATCACGCTCAGGTGAATTATGATTTTATTGTAAAAAAATATTGATTTAAATTCATGGTATTATCATTGAGAGTTGTGGTTTTGTACTGACCACCAAATCTTAATCGCTAGCGGCTAACACTTTTTGTAGGTTTCCACTTTTCCACAAAATTGTGACTTCATAAATCACAATTTTATCTAAAAAGTTGTAGTTTTGCCTAAAATTAAGGGGTATTGTCTTAACCATTAACCATTTACATTTTTATAGGTTTTCAATTTTTTTACAATATCACTAATTCATAATTAGCAATTTTGTTTATAAATCTGCATTTTTGTCCTATAACTTATGGTTTTGTAACATATATTGTTACACCAAGCATAAATATTTTTTGCATTAGTATTTAGTTTTTGTAGGCCTATATCAATTGTTTCTATCTTACAGGGGTATGGATTTTCATCCTTTGTGCAATAATAGGGAAAACCCAGCTCTTACAAAAAATATTTTTGAAATTTGTTTTAAAATAATAGATATATAAAGCATTAGGGCATTTTTGGTAGGGTTTTTTTTAGTGGCAAGTATTTATTAATTCCTAAATATTCCATTTTAGGATTTTGGTTTTGGAATTTTTTTAGGGTTGGCAGATGGGATTGAATCACTAAAATTTTAAGGATATATATTTTTTTGGGTCGGCTTACTAACCATTTATAGTAATATATAAGATTACAATTAAATTCACCAAATATATATAGTAGATCCTTTGAGATACTAGCCCATGCAATAAGTAAAACAAAAATTAGAGGAACACAAAACCAAATGATAGAAATGAATGAAGAAAATGAACAACAAAATTGAATAAAAATTTAGATAAGGACTACATCATCAAATGATAGAGCCAAATGATAGTGCTGGATGCTAGAGTTGAATGATAGAACTGAATGAAAGAGTTAAATGATAGAGCCAAACAATATAGTTGAATTTTAGAGATAAATGACATAGTCAAATGACATAATTGAATGATAAATTTGAATGGCATAAATAAATAATAAATCCATTCAATTATGTCATTCAGTTACATCATTCATCTATACTACTCAGCTAGGTCATTCATCTTTATCATTCGACTGTATCATTTATCTTTGCCTTTTAGCTGGGTCATTCGATTATGTCATTCCACTGGGTTATTTGGTTGTCTTTATTGTGTGTTGTTTGAATGTGTCATTCATGGTTCAAATCTATTATTCATCTTATTTTTTTGTCTATGTCATTTGGTTGTGCCATTTGGCTATGTTATTTAGCTTCAATGTTTGGCTCCATCATTTGGTTTGATCATTCAAATCTATTGTTCGGCTTAGGGATTGTATGGGGAAAAACATCAACAAAAAAAACATCATCACCCATAGATGATTCTCCATACCAATGAATAAATTTTTCCTATATTTTCCAAATATTTCTATTAGGTTTTCCAGTAGGGCCTCTTAAAATGAACCCTAATTTTTGGTTGATAATTTTTGTTTTATGTTGTCTATTGATAAGAAAAGAGTAGAAACCATTTGAATAAAACCAAACTTCCATCCTACCCATTTGGTCACTTTTTGCAATATCAAAAATCATGAAGTAGAGACTTTGTATTAATTTAAGCAATTTTTCATAACTTTAATGATATTATCTTGATCATATTTTACAAATCTTGACATTAGTCTAAACACATAACAATCACCTATTTAATCTTTTGTGCATAAATTTGGTTTTTGTATATATTTTATCCTTGTATATATTTTATCACATCATTTTGTCCTATTTTGAGTCTAGATTATATAATATTAATCATTTTTCATTATGTTGTAAAATCACTAATTGTGAAATCATGATATTACCTTAAATCTCATGGTTTTGTAGAAAACTGGGTGGTAAATGCTAGAAGTTAGCCACTTTATACAAAATTGAAACTTTATAGTTATGATATTGCATACAAGTTATGATATTGCACTTTATAGTCATGGTATTGCATTATTTTGACATTTTATCTGTGGTTTTGTCTTTTGAAGTTGTGATTTTTCTCTTCATTTTTGCCCTTGAAATTATCCTTTATGAGTGCATTTTTAAAGTCATTTTCAATGAATTATAGGTCATTCCAAGCATCCTACAAATCCCAAATTTCCTTTAACACTGGGGAAAATTCCCCTTGACCCCATCTTGTACCATGATAGGGAGTACACTCAGGGCATTACCCCCAAAACCCATAAGGGGCTATGTCCCTTGACCCCATAAGGGGTGCTGCCCCTTGACACCACTAGGGCCTGCCACCCCCAGACCCCCATGTCGTGTCCCTCTCACGTAAAGAAGTTATAAAGAC
Organism: Torreya grandis; assembly: GCA_037957365.1. Lineage (NCBI taxonomy): Eukaryota > Viridiplantae > Streptophyta > Pinopsida > Cupressales > Taxaceae > Torreya > Torreya grandis. The sequence continues at coordinate 1,664,722 of JARHVA010003784.1, forward strand.
AAATTAGTATTTTTTTAGTGGTTTTTATAGGGGTGAATCTACTATTAATTTTGAATTGCTAACATCTTTTCTTGCAGGTCAATATATTTTGTCTAACATCTTGTCTTTCAGGTTGCCTCTCCAAAATAAATCAAACTACTAATCATTTTCTTATAGGTTACTTGACAAAGACATTTTATCATTTTAATCACTTAGTTTAAATAATTTTGTCTTGTATATTCTTGTATTATTATATATATCTCACATCTAATTAATCAGTTAATTAATCTCCTTTTGGCCTACTTGTTTATCACCTGAGGGTTATGGTGGTGTATGCTCTCCTCCTTGTAGCATTTCTTGGAGGATCAAAAACTACCCAAAAACCCTCCCATTTTATTTTCTAGGGACAACATGATCTGTAATTGATACCCACACACTTGACATAGTATTAGGGGGATAATGACCATGGATTTCACCACCATGTAATAATCCACATTCCATGTTCTAGTAGAGTATAAATATTAAAGACAACTATCATTAAGCTAAGTGTTTGAATATATATAGGTCATTTATGAAGGGTAATAGTTCATTCTTTAAACCAGGTATTAGATAGTACCCTATACAGACTTAGGCCCCACTATACCTAGTGTATATCACGGATGCCCCTAGAGAGGCCATTTTTCCTAGCATAGGACCATCAACCATAACAGGCAACTTGTTTCTAGAGTTAGCATCATCTCCCAAGTGATCATAATGTGTAGATGGGGTTGAGAGGGTTTGGTAAATTTCATAGTGGGTCACCGACCTACAACCTCATCTATGAAGCCGTTAGATGGTGCAATCATTGGGTTATACTCCCATTTAGTTTACTAATCTTAGGTTTGTGGTTTGCTTAATTTGGTGAGTGTTGTTCTAGACTTGTGTTATTTTTGAGCCAATTAAACCTTTTCCCCAAACCTATACATAGCTATCTAGGTCTTTTCCTATATCATCATCTTGTATATCCTTATCTCATCATCATCATAACATCCTCTTGTACATATTTTCTTTGTGTATTCTTTTAACCTTATTTTGTCTTACATCTAATCCTATCTCTTATCACCTCTATCATCATAATCACATCCTATCATAGTATCATCCATACAATTCTAACCATTTACCTCTCTTAGTCTTCTTATTATTCATCCTTGAGGTCATAAGACTAAGTCCACTTCATCCATAACCAATCACACATCGCCTCAACTTTTTCAATACCCTCTTTATATTCATCTTATCCACCATGTTATAAACCTAGTCCAATCATAGTCCACTTCATCATCTCCCTTACCATCCTATCAAATCTATCATCATACTTGGTTCCTCATCTACATTGGAAAACAACTCTTGTCATATTAGGGTCATCATCATTAGTTTTATTATGTCTAATAAAGTTTGAATCATAATCATAATCCTATATCAACTCATATCACAATCATTTGAGTAAATCATCTTGGTATTGAGATATCCCTAATCCTATCAATACTAGTCAAAATTAGTCTCTCAAGATAGTCTACCCCCTCATCCAATCTTAGAGCTTGTCGTAGCTCACCTAGTTGAATCTAGTCTAAATCATCAAAGTCTCTCTCATGTCCTAAGTTGGTCCATTCAAATAGTATCTTATCCCATATACCATATCATATCATTCAGTCAACCTTGAGACTAGACCAAAGCAAGCCTTTATCCAAATTTATCTCACACATCCCATATTCATCCCCTAGAATTTTCATTCAATCCCTCATACCTACTAATTGGGGTTGGAAAACCATATCATATGTACTATCTCCCATCCTTATTTATGACATCCAAAAAAAATTTGTTCAATACCCTAATTGAGAAATGTCTCATAGCTAATAATAACATGCTCCTATCTTGCCTCCTTGAGATTATTACTCCACATCCTATAGACTTCGATCTTGTTATCCAACCTTACCTCTATTATGCACCCATCCACATCTATCAACTCCTAGTATTCACACCACCCAAATCCTATTGAAATATTCCATCCACAAATCATAGATAGTCATCTACCCCTTATTATACTAGAAAAGGGAATCTAATTCTAGCCACCTCACCTATTACTAGTCCACCTACCCAATCACATCAACAACCATCTGATCCAAAGTCCAATGCTTCCATATCTAAGTCACATAATGAAGAGAGACCCTATACTCCTCTTCCTATATCCTTAGAATCTTTCTTATAACCACTTTTTACCACTGACATGATGGTTTATCCACCCATATGACATATTAATCCTTTTAAGTCTAATCCCTCTTGGTATTACACCAACCACTATTATGCATATCATTGAACCTAGGGGTATACCATTAATTAATGTCAAAATTTACAAAACTATGTCCAATACCTCATCAACCATGGTGACATTGAAATTGAGAATGAATTAGATGGGTTTACCTCCTTGGGTGAAGAATGTTAAGTTGTGGAGCTAAAAGCTTCACTGATGCAAATAGAGGAGGTTGCTAAGTGTTATAGTAACCAACATTAGTCTGATCAACGGATGTCAGTCATCTTCAATGTATGCAGTAATCAACATCGGTTATGGGTTGGTCAACATCAGTTAGACAGGAACCGACGTTGATAACCTGTGTGTGTGTGTGTGTGCATTTGCATGCACTTCCAGAACTGGTCTAATTTTAGATGGATAGTTAGTTTGCATGTAAAAGACTAATTTTAGTCTTAAGTCTGTGTTTCTAATTATTGTAATTGGGAAGTCTAATTATTGTTTGTCTGGGATCTATTTAAGAGACCCATGGGGCTGTATTGTAATCAAGGACAAGGAAGAGATCCTTCCAATTATAAGATTAGTTGATCTACAAGTAGCAATATCAGGGGAAATCTACATGGTAAGTAAGATCAGTTGATTTTCAAGTCTGCAAGATCAGGGAGATCTACTTGGAGTACTTTGAGTACTTGGTGGACTGGCAGTATTGTTACTGACTAGTGGAGGGAACAACTCAGTTATTGAGTTGTGGTTGTAATTGGTTGAGAGAGAGAACTCTTGAGGGAGAATTACTGTACGCCCAAGAGGTGTGGGAAGAGTATGATTTCTTCATTGTATTTCCTTCTAAAAGAGTGTTAATACAAGATTGTGTTGTCTCTCATATTCTGTGCTATTTCTGAATTCTAATTACATATTACTTCTGGTTAAATTCTGTGTTTAGTTGCTTATACAAAGGTAATCAATTGTGCTCTTAATCCTAACAAGTGGTATCAGAGCTATGTTTACTCCAGATCCTGACAAAGAAGAAGAGGAATTCCAAGATTCTATTCCTAATCATGATCAAGCCCTTCCCTCCCCAAGCCAAGGTCATGACACCACATCCATCTTCCATGTTCCCCCCATATTTTATAGATCCTCCATTGAAGATGACTCTATTATTCATGAGCCTAGTCCTTCCTTCCCTCATGAGTCCTTCCATGGACCTATCTTTCTTGAATCCATTATTACTCCATCATATACCGCTCATACATCATATCAAAGACCCCACATTAAGAGGTTATTTACGAACAATGACACTTATACTAGAAACATTGCATCCTGTATATTAGAGTCAATATAAGTGTTATTTGCATCAGGATCAATATAAATACTGATATCAAAATCTGACTCCTCATCAGAAAAATCATCCCTCATAGATATTATATCAGATGATGACTATGCCTATACTTTTGAAGATGCCTCAAATTAAATAACAATCAGTCACCAAGCATATATTTTGATCCCAATCAAGATAATAAAGTCATAACCAAGTTTTTATAATCTTTATCTATCAAATATTGTTAAGATTGGATATGATCTTACCTTTGATGCTTGTCTTTTAGATATTGTTAGTGATCCTTTTACTGATATTGAGATCTTCTCTGATGTCAAAACTAGGTATCCTAGGAAATCTTTTGAAGACCATATTGCCCCATCACCACTCATTGAACTCATCATATCATCTCCATCACCTTCATCCATCATAGAACCCCTTCTTCTTATCAATGATAATTTGGTTACCTCCCTCCATGGGGATGAATAGAAACATACATCATTAGACTCTTCCTTGACTAATACATGAGTCATAAACACAAAAGTCCAAGACCATATTTAGAAAGTCAATCATAATGATCAAATCACCTTTGATCCAATAAGTTCAAATCATTAGACTAATCCAAAATTTTCTTCCCCTCACGAAGCATGATGTTAGGTACTATGGGATCATCAAAGTCATGAATCATTCTCCTCTGGTGAAGCCCAAAGTTAGGCACTAGGGGGTAGTCAAGAAATAATCAAGTCTAAAAAATAAAATAATGTCAAAAGTACCATCAATATGGCCAATAATCCTTCAATAATTACATCAAAGAAGAATTGAGCAGTCCAAAAGTCTTGAATATCTTAATTTTTTTTGTCACATGATACCAATCAAATGTATAATGTCCAACATCTCCAATGATGTGTGTGACTACCAGTCCTAATCCCTAATCACCTATCACACCATCCTATTATGATCCTATCCTACATTCAAGTCCAATATAACCCCATCAACACCATGATGTAATCTAGTCCATACCTCCCATCACCTTCTTGAGTAGCATGATCTCTCATAGGGGTTACAAAGACACATAGTCTAGATATCTGGAGGGGTCTCAATTAAGAATCAATGAAGGTCACATGAATGTCAATGCATCTTAGAATGGTGATAGCATGATCTTAGCATCACATCTATGCATAATAGGTGTTGGCTAAAGATACAACAAAAATGTCAGCATTCCTACATCTCATACCCACATCCAATAAATTTAGATGCCCAAAAAGTCAGAAATAAAAAAAATTGAAAAAAGAAAAAAGAAAAAAGAAAAAAATAAAAAATAAAAAAAAATAAAAAAATAAAAAAATCATTTGTCTAATGGTGAAAACTAGTCTTCTAGCACCTTGGGCAAGTACCATGATTGGTTTTTGGCATCGTGATAAAATAAAATCTATTGTCCATATTTTACCTCAAAACTAAGGGTCAAATCCATTTCATCCACATAATATCCCATCTACATCATTGTATATCATATCCCTAAGTCGATTGTTCTTCCCCAGTATCTACCATCTTGCATCTTCTCATGTCCATCTTTCTTTCCCATCTTGAACTTTGTAAGGACAAGGAAGATGTCTTGAAAAATGTTTAAGAATCATCTTGGTATATCCTCCAATGGACACTTGAGTAACTAAACATCTAGTTCCTTTACAACGTGGTCATTGACAATCCCTAGTTTATTCTTCCCTAGTCTTAATTCCCCTTTTTATATCACCTTCATCCTTTTTTCATCCCATCCATTATTCAATTCATCCCTAGCCTAGTTTTTAAGATTGGTATTCCCTTTTATAGTAACCCCATTTGTATAGTGTACATACATATTCCAAAAGGACCTATTTTTTTTGAAATATGTCAAAAACCCTAAAAAATAAAAAAAATCCACAAAATCCAAAAATCATATAAATTGTCTTGTCACATGTCATCTTGTCCTATGTCCTAAGTGTCCCAATCCTCCTATCTAAGGTATTATCATCATATCCTCTCATCATATTTCCTTGTCCAAATATCCTATTCATTTTATCCTCTTGTCTTTTATAACCATATCCTAATCTAGTTCATTGTCTAGTCCAATTCCATATCCATATCCTTATCCAAATATTTATCCTCATCCAAATCAATAGTCTTGTCCAAGTAATACCTTATCCACCTTATTATCCTTAATCTAAATACACATTATCATGGCACACTTCATATAAATTATCACTTGATACCTCATCTCATTTACTCTCCTTGGGACACTTATACAAGGCATAATGCCATTGCATGTAGTTACTTGTGTGTGTTACTTGTCTGCTCTTTGTTATTTAGATTGTTTGCATGTATTTTGTCATGTATATGATTATATTATGTTTTATTTATTTGTATATAGTCTTACATCATCTCTTTTTTATATATTGGGAAATGAAAAAGGATGCTATGAAGTCACCAAAGCTACATTAATACTTATAAGTGCCCTCGATGATGTAGAGTTTGTTATTTTCCCACACACTTTGTCAAAATATCCTCTTGGTCATATATATATATATATATATATATATATATATATATATATATATATATATCATAGGGAATACTATCAAGTTCCATATTTATTGGATTTATTAGACTATGATGATACTTATTAAAATAATGATGGATTGATCATCTATTCATCATACTTATCCCATCATTAAGTCAATCATCCCAACCCATTCATATAATATTCAATCAAGCCTTTATCTATCATCTCTCTAGTCAACAACATATAAACAACTAACATCTATATATCATCTATCTAACAACTAAAATGTCTAATAATCTTCATCATACTAATATTCTAATCCATCATCATCATCATCAACATCATCATCATCATCATCATCATCATCATCATCATCATCATCATCATCATCATCATCATCATCATCATCATCATCATCATCATCATCATCATCATCATCATCATCATCATCATCATCATCATCATCATCATCATCATCTTCATCATCATCATCATCATCATCATCTTATATCATCTGGTTTGAATTACATTAGCCTGAGGTCTTTTCAAACTACATAGGTAGTGCTTAGTCACATGGTGTTGCTAAGGTCAGCTAGGCCACTCTCTCCTCTTTCTCCATTATTCATCATCACATATATATTTTCTTCCATCATCCTCTCATCTTAAATCATTAAAATCCTTAATATTTTCATCAATCACCCATACCTATCAATTGGGCCTAAAAAATCACAACATTCATATTTCATTCCATCACTCATCCATTATCATTAATTAGTTACTTCATCAAATCTATCATCATCTATCATTCCCTTGCATGCGTATTTCTAGGGGCATCATTACTATTTATCACATCATGGCTCATTGATTTGATGTATTGTAATCTAATTCTTCCCATTTATCTTCTAGTAACTCGATCATACCATTTATTATTTATCATAATATTCATCATATCACTTTAATTTAGCTCTGAGCTATACTCAAATTTAATCTCATCAAATCATTATCTTATCTTGACCTAAATCTCTCCCTTACATGCATCCTTTCTTGGGATATGTTGAACATTGGTTAACTTTTATCTTATCATCATATTATTATGGTTTATTCCCCCTTAGGATGTGTAGATAATTATAACACAATCATCATTTTAACTCTCTACATATGTTTTTATGAGGGGCACCATCAACTATAGCTCACTACTCAAGTTGAATTCGTCTGCTTCTATCCCAACATCTTGGATCCCATTCCCTTGTCTATTCATTGCATCCCATCTATCATTTCCTCTTTTGAGTGGCCATCTATCTCATTCTTCCTTGCATGTCCCCTTGAGGGTGTAACATAGTCAGTAACATCATTTCCAATAACATCAATTAGTAGCATTCATCCATGAAATGGTTCTATTAATACACATATTATGCTCCTTGTGTCACTAGGGAATAAGGGGAAAGTAATAAACTCAATTTTGAGTCCTAGAAGACTCGAGGCTTGAGTTGTTAACACAATTAATACTAAAAATAACACATATATAAGAGATATGGTCACCACTTAGAAGCCTTCAAGTAGACCCTATTGTAGGGACAATAGATGTTATGTAATGACACTTTAATTTGCTAATCTTTGTGAATTTGTTTCAATATTTACTAATTATTTCTCAAAATATAAACAATAATGGATATTTATAGCATGAACTAGTCTAAAGTGAGCCATGGGTGGATCTAAGAGTAAGTAGGGTAAGACAAAAAAGAAAATTTGCTTAAGATGATTAAAGACACTAATTATGTTAACTTCTAAGGTAAAAACACATAAAAATAACACCTATCAGCTCTAGGACAATGCTCAAAGATAAATAAATGTAGTTGAATCTTCAAATAAAAGTAAATGCATATATCTAGAATCATTCTTTGCATAAAATTTCTCACTCATAGTAAATTGCATAACACATTTAGTAGTAAATGAGAAGAAAATAGAGCAAGAAAACCATTAAATTTGTCATCCTAGTGTCAAAATCAAACTAACAAATGCATAAATGGGATGTAATTTCCAAATTATTTTGTATAAAAGAAACTACTAGTCATGTAAAGTGTGAATAACAAGAAGTACAAAAATAAACAATTAAGCAGTTTTAACAATCTTGTAAATTCTTTGTCTATTTTGTGTTAATTCTTGAAAAAACTATTTATGATTTGAAAATGAGAGGGAAACCCATATTTATAGGCTCAAAGGTGCCTAAGACAAGTTCAAGTGGGCCCATCAAAAGGCACCCAAATATCGAAGTGGATAAAATGTTACATATAAAGGAATATTCTACATTTGAATTTATAGAATGAAATAAAATATTCTCTAAGGCCTTGGAGATGGTTGTTACAATGCTTGCTATTGTCTTTACTTATTTTCTACATCTTCTTTGGTCTATAATTATATGCATGCCTAGAATCTTGGTCTATTTGAGTAAATTCTAGGATCATGGGCCAAAATAAGTTGGATATATCCTGGATGAGCTTCCCATGTTCTATGATTATCAGCCTTAGTTCTCCCTTAATTACTTCTACCTTTTCTAGCCTTTGATTGGTGAATGCTACAATGCCCATTATCTCAGTAGCAATCTTTTCATTGGCTACACATTACTATAATTTGGCCATAAACACCTTTATATTTACTTTAATTTCTTGATCATCTATGAAGGAGCCATTAGTCTTGGTCACCCTTTGACCATGGCATCCTTTAAAAATAAGGAAATTTTGAATTCAATTTTTTCCAAGGATGTAGTGGCATGCTTGACTTGATCTAGACATCTCTTTAAAATCCTCCTTTTCATGAGTATGGTCTGTGTAGGAATAATGTCCTCAATTGAAAACACCTTGAGATTAGGGAACTTATTACTTCTTATAACTCTAGCCAAGTTTTCCAACTTGACATTATAAAGTGCAAGATTTTGATCAATCTTAATGACCACTTTGGATTATAGGACCCCATCTTCTTATCTCTTCTTCATAACCTTATATAGGTTGAAGACATTAATAACAACATTTATTATTGAAATTAAAGTGCCCTTTAGCATAATAGGCAATGCCTATTCTTTCAACCATTTAAATTCATGTTGCATCCCCTTCATCAAGGTAATTGTGGACTCTACTTGAGCCTAAACTGTGGACATAAGGTCCTTTGAATATTCTTTCACCTCTATGAGGCTAGCTTTACTCTTCTTTGTCAAGGTGAAGAATGACTCTTCACTCTCATAGATCACAACTAAGCTTGATTGTGGCTTCTCAAATTTCCATCTAACCACTCTCTTCATGGTTCATGTGTCAACATAATACCTCATGCCAATTTGGGAGGTAGAGTGGGATGCCTAGGGATTCTCCTAGCTTACTTCTTGAATGATGTATTTAACCCAATTTAGGGTAGTAGTAGATTTTTCTTGTGTGGGAGGTGGCTATAATGGAAGTACCTAGGTAGAATAAGAGGCCAAGGCTGAAGCAAGGATGCATAAGTTGGTTAGGTTTAATTTCCCAAGTGGGTCAAACAAATATTTAGTAGGGCCCATGTTGAGAATAAATGGAGTTTTAAAGGCAAACTCACTTTAGTAGTGGTGGTAATGTTGAGTGGATTTTAGTAGGGGAACATCTTAGAGATGGGATTCAATAGTTTTTTAGGCATAGGAGAACTCATAGGAAGTGAGTGTTAAACACGGGATATACTGAGAGGGGGGTGAATTAGTATATCATATATCTTATAAAACTTTCCTTTAAACAAATTCCACTTAATCAAACATTCAAGATATGCAACAAAACTCAAACAATAAACACCACACAAGATAGAGAGACACACCAGATATAATGTGGAAACCCAATGTGGGAAAAACCATGGAGAACAATCTCAAGTATATGAATGAGCACCAACCCAAATAATATTTGCAAGCCAAGCTTTTAGGAGTGCCAACCCCTTTACTAAGCACCAACCTAGTAACTATTCATGAGCACCAACCCATAGGAGCACCACACCCCTTTGTTGAGCACCAACCCAACAACAATTCATGAGCACCAACCCATAGGAGCACCAACCCCTTTGCCAAGCACCAACCCAGCAACAATTCGTGATCACCAACCCATATGAGCACCAACCCCTTTGTGTATACCACACACCTATCTCTTAATGTTGCTATCTCAACAAATGATAGTTTAATACAACATCTCTTTCCTCTCTCTCACCTTTGCTCTTCTAAGCTAGATATAACAAAGACAAATCATATTCATCTCTCACAATTGCTCTTCTAAGCTAGATATTACAATATCAAATCAACCTCTATCTCCCATATTACAAATGGCTTCTCAAGCCTTTATTTATAGCTTTCCAAATGACCTTTGGCCTTCCCCCTTTGTGACCCTTTAATCCTCATGGAAAATGGCACCAAACTTGTATGACCCTTCATATTCAAGCCTTTGAAAAGTCATGTGTGACCCTTCATGACCAAAAATATCCTTCCCACTTTTGTCCTTATCTTGGTGACTTTTTGTATTCCTCAAAGTGTCCATGAGAAATTGTGCCCTTACTCTTTTATCTTCACTTAGTGACTCTTGGAATTCCCCAAGATGACTCTTCATGGGAAAATGCATCCCATCCTTCTTTTGTCTTTATCCCATGGCTCTTTGAATTCTCCCTGGGCCCTTCTTTTGTCTCATATGCAACCAAAAATATATTCATTAATATTAAATAAATATTAACTCACATTAGCCAAGATATGTTTATTACAAACAACATTAAATGCAATGGGGCCTTCATCACCAATAATGCTAGACCTTTGAAATCAATGACAATATTTCCAACAATCTCCCCCTTTGTCATTGATGGTAACCTCAATCCTAAAACTGCCACATCTTATCACCTACACATACTGTCATCAAAAAACATATAGTAACTCCCCCTTACTGTAGCAACCTGTACCTGTTCCCTATACCTATTTTATGCACCTATACCTATACCTATTATTCTCCCCCTTTGACATCAATGGCAAAGGGCCTACCTGGAGCTAACACTTAGCTCCCCCTCAACTAATGTTGAACATCAATGGCAGGAAGTAATAGAAATTACTCCCAACTCCTCTTGTTGATCTTTGAATGTATCCTTTGATCGTGCCTTTGAGAAGATATCTGACAAAACATATACATTGTTACCTATCCTTTAAGCATTTGTAATCAACTCATTTGAATCTTTTATTCTAATCTCACAACCTTCAGCATGAAACCTTAATGTGTATCTTTGATCACATATTTGACTAACACTCAACAGATTATGCTTAAGACCTTTTACATATAAAACATTCTTAGTCTTAGTTCAACCATAATCCAAACTCAAAGTAAATTTTTTGGATATCTTGGTAGTGGTTTTATCTTTGAATTTCACTATGCCACCATTGATCTTTTTTACTCTTATCTCCTATCATATGCCTCAAACATCCGTTATCAAGGAACCATGGCTGATCTTTATTTCTTACATGCAAAGATGTTTACACCAACATAGAATCTTTAGGTTGTTTCTTCTACCATGAACATGTCTAAACCTTCTTCCTGATGAATGAAACTTTGAAACTTTGATCCTTCTTCTTGATGATTGGAGCTTTGAAACTCTGATCCTTGTTCAATGAATCTGCATGAGTATTCTTTTCCTTCTTTCTAAAATTATTAGCTCTTTTTCAACATTCTAATTTCTTATGACCATAATCATTTGAAACACTGCATATGAAATAATCATTCTAATAGCCTCAAACCATAATATTGATGCAAAATTTTCTTCAAAAATCTATTCCCTCAAAAGATATATAAAATAATCTGCCAACTCACCTTCTTGTCATGCAACATAGCCAAGACCCAATAACATCCACCATGCTTCAATTTTTCTTAAAAGTGTCTCCTTGAAGCCTAGAAGAGACACCCCACACAAAAGGTTCCTTGAAACAAATCTCAAGAGATTCCCACATCTCTTATGTTTCTTCATTGATCTTCTTGTGTTTTTCTTTTAGATTCCGTTTAAGCATGTCTAGCCTTTTTGACTTACTAACCTTATCATTTATGATGTTTTTCATCTTCTCAACTTTTGCAACTATATTATCATGACAAAGCTCATGCTCAAATGTAACAAGAGATTATGCATAATCCTTCTTATCCGATTCTTTATCTACTATAGCAAGTAATTCATTTTCACTTTTAAACTCAACTTGATCAACCTTTAATATTTTAGGTCTCCAAATTTGTCTTTTCTCATATTTTATAAGGGCTCTATATCCTTTGACATACCTTAAATATCTCTTTACTTTATTTTGACATAATTTAGCAATATGTCCAACCTCATGACAACAAAATCAAACAATATTTCTCATACCTTTTTCTTGAATGTGACTGAGATCTCCCTTTGACTGATTACTTCTCCTCATACAATCTCTTGCCCTATGACCAACATGATGAAAAATAAAACAATGTCCATGAAAAGAATTTGAAAACATAAAAGCATTGGGCTGCTTGATCAGCTTCTTTGATTTGCCTTCAAAACCTGCATCCTTCTTTCCTTGGACTGATATTTCATGATCTTTCTCAAACTTGATTATAAGCTTCTCATGATTATCTTTTAAAGAGCCTAACTCAACCTTCAACTGATTACACTCCTCTTCTTTTGATGTTAAAATTAAAGTTGCAACCTCTAACTGATTCTTAAGATCTTGAATAAATATCTTATTTTCTTATACTTCTATAGCCAACTTAGAATCCAAGATACACACCTTTTCCTTAAGAGCCTCAACCATAGATTTCAACTCTTGATTCTCCTTCTTTAGTTGCTTGGCCATATTATGCTTTTCTTTGATCTACCTTCAAGCTGTTAAACCCTTTCTGAAGGAACTTGCTCTGATACCAATTGTTAAGCATGGGATATACTGAGAGGGGGGGTGAATCAATATATCATATATCTTATAAAAATTTCCTTTAACCAAATTCCACTTAATCAAACATTCAAGATATGCAATAAAACTCAAACAATAAACACCACACAAGATAGAGAGAGACACCAAATATAACGTGGAAACCCAATGTGGGAAAAGCCATGGAGAACAATCTCAAGTATATGAATGAGCACCAACCCAAACCATATTTGCAAGCCAAGCTTACAGGAGCACCAACCCCTTTTTTGAGCACCAAACCCCTTTGTCGAGCACCAACCCAGCAACAATTTGTGAGCACCAACCCACAAGAGTACCAACCCATTTGCCGAGCACCAACCCAACAACAATTCATGAGCACCAACCCCTTTGTGTATACCACACACCTATCTCTCAATGTTTCTATGTCAAAAAATTATAGTTCAATACAACATCTCTTTCCTCTCTCTCACCTTTGCTCTTCTAAGCTAGATATAACAAAGACAAATCATATTCATCTCTCACAATTGTTCTTCTAATCTAGATATTACAATATCAAATCAACCTCTATCTCCCATATTACAAATGGCTTCTCAAGCCTTTATTTATAGCTTTCCAAATGACCTTTGGCATTATCCCTTTGTGACCCTTCAATCCTCATGGAAAATGGTGCCAAACTTATATGACCCTTCATATTCAAGCCTTTGAAAAGTCATGTGGTGACCCTTCATGACCAAAAATGTCCTTCCCATTTTTGCCCTTATCTTGGTGACTTTTCGTATTCCTCAAAGTGTCCCTTCATGAGAAATTGCACCCTTACTCTTTTGTCTTCACTTGGTGACTCTTGGTTTTCCCCAAGATGACTCTTCATGGGAAAATGCATCCCATCCTTCTTTTGTCTTTATCCCATGGCTCTTTGACTTCTCCATGGGCCCTTATTTTGTCTCATATGCAACCAAAAATATATTCATTAATATTAAATAAATATTAACTCACACTAGCCAAGATATGTTTATTACAAACAACATTAAATGCAATGGGGCCTTTATCACCAATAATACTAGACCTTTGACATCAATGACAATATTTCCAACAGTGAGGCACTTGTAGTGGTTACCTGAGAGGAAGCCATGTGTATAATAGCATGGGAAATGAAATGGGAGAAGGTAAATACAAAAGAGTAACTAGCTTCGTTGATGATAGTGTCATCTAAGGACTAAATGGTGGTGGTAGCTTTAGAGGAAGATAATGGATCTAATGGGGAAGTAAATGTGGAAGTGAAAGCAGGAACAAAGGAAAAAATAGTTGAAAATGAAGGCAATGATGTTATAATTATAGTGGGAGCTTGGGATGAAAATGGATAAGGCACTGCTCCTCTCATGGTAGTCCTAAGAGACTTCTCTCTTTATAGACTTTCTCTATATTTCTCCTGGCCAGTGCTTACAACTCCTCCATTTAGAGATTAATTCCTTATTATAACTCCTTGAGGTTAATGACATGCTTAGGCTAGTTTATGCTCTCTAGGGAAGATTCCATGGTAGATGTAGATACAAATGTATGCCCTTGGGAGAGATCATGCTGACTACTAGCTTCTCCTTTCTAGAAGCTTAGAGACATGCCTTGTTCACTTGAAGTGGCCTACAATGAACGTCTGTAGGGTCTATTCCTAATGAAATGAACATTGAGTTATTCTTCCTCTTCTTGTTTCTCCTCATAGTCTACATCAAACATGCTTCTATGAGTTGGTGGAATTTGAGGCCTTATAATGTCTTCCTTCTTCTTCTCCCTATCTAGCCTCATTTATAGATCGATGTTATTTTTTGCTGCATTTTTGAAGACTACCTCATCATTCATAACATCCTTGTAAACCCATTCATGAACCTCTTCTTGGTGATTATATTTCAATGTTATATCCTTCTTAAATTTTAAGATGTGCTTTGAAATGGCATTGTTTGGGTCCCATGCCTTGAAATCATCTTTATAAAATAGGTATGAGTCCTTATGCCTTGTATCCACTATAATGTCCTGCCACTTCATTATCTTAGTCCTACATAGCTTATAAGGAGTCTTGTGGGGGATTGCATTATTTTTATTCTTGAATATGCCATCAACTCCATGGAAAAGTTGGTATGCCATCTCTTCTTCTACCAATTTCATTGGTACATATCTTGGTATCCTGAGGAGAGCCACCATTACTCCTTCCATCTAGATGACTTTGTAATCTAGGTACAACCAGTAACTTCCCATCTCTTTTAATTTTTGTTATACTTCTGGGGGAACCCTTGACATCTCACATTTAGTAATGGATTTATAAACAACCAAGTAAAATTCCTATATACTAACCTTTATGTTGCACCTAAAATGATGGATATGCATTGCAGATAATAATTGATACACAACTTCATCTCATGTAGGAGACCATGAGTTTGGGCCTAGTTGGGTAGTTACATAGATGGCCTCTAATAGGTAGCACATCATGTAGAAAGGGGCACTATTTTTATAGGTATAATTTATTGCATACATTATATTGTTGCTAATGTTGTCTCCAAGTGAGGGGATTTATTGATCCTCTAGGATTATCTGTAGTAATGGGATAATTTTGGTATCCACATAGCTAATGTGTACATTGCCATATATTCTATTGAGAAGGGTGAATCCAATCTTAACTCCCTTCCTAAAATGATGGATAGGTATGGTCCCTAGGTCATCCATGAAAATAACCCCAGTTGGGTCAGTAACCTATTATGCTAAGATTATCTTTGGTTTGTGTGCCTCATACTAGTTGTTAATGATGCTTTGGTTATAGTCTAACTATGGTAGAGGTAGGCCATAATATTTTTTAATGTTGAGACATATAATTAAAGCAATTATGAGCCCTTGGTTCATTTATTTTAAAAACCCATCCTTGTATCTCATCCTCCTAAAGATGCCATATACTAAGTCAGCACATGGCATGACCTCTGGCTTTGCTATGGCATTATGGATACCAAAAGCTTAGATTAAAATGATGTTCAAAGCTAATGATATTATGTTAGACATTGTCTCAATCTCATCAATATCATTATCTCTTTCAACATTGTAATAGTTGCTACTATAATTCATGTCCCCCAAATTTATGGCCTCGAGGATGAATTCTATGTCCTTGAAAACTATTGAATTACCATATTGGAAAATGAAGTCATTATTCCCAAATGCAATGCTCTTACCAAGAGTGGAGGGTCCTACTTGTGTCATTTATATATTATTTTGGATAGTGACCATCATTATTCTATATCTTTCTATAAATTTTGAATTACAATAATGGTGGTTGGGTGTAATCTATGAGTAGCTCAAGCTTTGTTGTATTGGGATAAAACTAATAACAAGGAGATTAAATGAATATGGATTCAAGTGAAAATGTAGGTATCAATAGTTGAGTTGAGTGGAATTTTGAAATATTACTTTGATTAAAATAACATATATGGTGATTCTAGTTCATGCTGTATTAATGGTGAGCTCATCAACTTTGAAATTAAAGCACTTCAAACTATTACTTTTGGCATTTAATTTCTTTAGGATTAACATTTAGAGCTGATTTGCCTTTGATTTTCCATAAATTTTAACTTTAAAGCTAAACATTACCACCTTTTGACATGTGGCATGCCACATCAGATCCAATTGGGTGCTTATGGGGATTGGTTGTGACTAGGCTACTTAATTGGCTTAAACCTAGACACGAGGCACCTTTTGATTTCACACAGGCTCTTAGAACAATGCTTAGTGTGATGACTTATTTGTACCCTATCATGTGGAATTTTTGATTTATGGTGGGATTTTAGATGGCTTTTTGGTTTTGATTGGTTGCAGGAGTGCCACATGTCACTCTCATAAGCATTTAGGGCTCTTCTTTACCAAGTGTCTTCTTTAGAGCACTCTAAAATAATTATCAATAACTTAACATTAATCATGTGGTTTGAATGGAGACACATGTCCCTCTTAGAGATGATCTAAAGGATATTAAGATGCAACTTTATAGGAATGACATGTGGCATCATCGTACAGGTCTAAGGTGGGCATGCATGAATCTTAAAGATTATCTTGAAGATCTCAGGATGTAGCCTCATAAAAATGACACATGGCATCATCTTGTGGGCTCAAGTACAACCATGTGTATAACTTGTGAGCTCTTATGATCTCTAGATGGATGCAACATTGTGTAGACATGTGTTAATCATGAATGAGTCCAAAAGGGACACACGTTACTTTAGAGGTATACTCGAATTAGACTAGTCACATTTGAGACATGCAGAGGTATATTGTGGGATTTTAGATTCTAGTTGGATGTGTGGGAGATCTATGGCATCTCTAATCGATTAGGCTTACTTGTGGGTGTTAAGATCTTTACATGTAGCCTTGGATTTGAAGTCCAATGGTTAGTCTTCTTATGAGGTCTCTAGATGGTACCATGTGATTCTCAAACTTGGTAGATTAAATCTATGTGTCATGTGCATGGTGCACTAAATCTTGAAGGCATTGAAAATCTTGGTGAGTTAGACACCCATCCTCTTGAGTTGTAGTCTTTAATTTGAAATTCTATGAGGTGTCACAATCCACTACTTTTAAATTGACATCCTATGAATCCAAGTGAGAAAATAAGTTATACTTTTGAAAATTTCAAATGCCCATCTCAAGAAAATTAAATAAAGTTTAAAGAAAAACTCTACAAGCAAATTCTATAAACAAAACATAGGATTAGTCTAATAAGATTAGGAGAAGCTTATTGCATTCATGCATATTGGAGAACCAAGTAGAACATCCTTAGCAAAGGCCCATTTACACATTTTTGAAGTGTCAATGGTTAATGATTCATTATTGAGTGAAAACTTGAAGGACTTGTAATAACTTCAAATATTTCTAAATACTAATCTGCATTGCAAGATAGATAATTAACTAGGAACTATAAAATTACAAGCATTGTTAAATTAAACAAAATTGATATGCAGTCAGATGATTTAGAAAGCTTGGGATCTTAGGCATTTTTAAAATTAAAGAAAGGAGGGTCCCCATTTTGGGAATTGGGGATAGTTGATCATCAACCAGTTCTTCTTTGAAAAACCATTACTCCTTCCACTTCATCCACTCGTAATGCCCTATAAAATAGGGTCAAAAATATACACTAAATTTTGCTTAGCTTAATTATTCTAATCAATCTTTCTAATTTATCCCTTTTATCCTAATCCTAGTCATTTATCTAATAACCCCCTCATCATTTCTTAATCCACTAACCTTATTTCTACCCCACTAATCAATTAATTCCCCTAATCACTTCTTAATTTCATCTTAATCTAACTTATCCATTATTTGGGAATTTAAAATTCCCATGACCCACCTACCCACCTACCAAGCTGACTCTTAGGCTCTCCTACACCCCTAGTCCTCAATCACCCACCTAATCCATCACTAATCATAATTATTCTCTAAGGAGACTCTAGAATTCTCTAATTCTAGAGCCTCCTCTACTTTGACCTCTTCTCTCTAGAAGCCTCTATTTTAGAGGCTTCTAAGGAATTTTTAATTCCTTGTAAATTACTCCACCCTTTATTATCAATGATCAAATTTTAATGAGAGCCAATTATCTTCCTTTCCTTGACTTATTTATATAATCCACTCCTCCATGGCCAAGCTAACTAGAAATATAAGAAATCCATATAATTTCCATGCCAAATCCATGATAAACTAGTCCATAAATACTTAATCACAAACATCAATCAATCTATCATCATGCTAGAATTATGAGTCTAATTGTAATCAACAATCCATTTTTTTTTGAAGATCTTGGAGGGATTATAGGAGAATCAAGGAATTGGTAAGATCTTCATCTTTTTTTATTTTCTTCCATAATCTCTCCTATTGAGTGTATTGTGCATTTTAGTTTTAAATTGTCATATTTAGGTAGTTTAATCTAAGTGCTAAAAATTACAATCAAAAAATGAAAAATGAAAAAATTCCTTTTTAATCCCAAATAGCCTATTATTTTTGTTTTAGAGTCTATGGTGATGTTAGGGTTGATTTTTAGAATTTCACCCCAATGTCATTAAAAATCACCCCTAATATTAACACTACCATCACCCCTAGTGTCGACCATATGTTTATCTTTGATTTTTTTTCACATTTAATTTATATATTAATCACATTATATTTTTCTTAATTTAGTTTATGCATTTGTAAGACAAATCTAAAATGCAAATTTGAGTCATCTCCGACAATGAATTTTATTATAAACTGAAATTAATTTTTAGATGTGTTTTTGTTTATTCATTATAGTTGACACATGAATAATGTCTCAAATTTATCTTTATTGGTGACAATAACTTTTGTATCATTAAAAAAAAGACATTCAAATGGGTAACTCATAGAATATTTACTTGTCTAATGTAATCTTCCTTATAAAAAAACAAAAAAGTTTCCATCACATGGAACATAATATTTATTTATTGATAAAGAACGTGAAAATGTTTACAACTTGATTTTTTAATAATCATGGTTCCTTCATGATAACTAAGGTTAAGCTAATTGATAATAATATTAATGTTTATAAATGTGAAAATTGGTTTATGGTTTTACACTCTAAAGTAAGATTATTTGTACATAGATAAAATAAATAAATAAAAAATAAAATTCCCAACCATAAATTGTAATGATGGTATTTCAATAACATTAAAATGATAAAATCCACTTTCCTTAAAAAATATCTTCCACTCATCCTCTCAACTAGATCTATGCACAACATTTAGTACATCAATCATGATATACAAATAAGGATCCAATGATGCTTTGTATTTGGCATTAAAAGTTACATCACTATTAACACCCATCTTTTCTCTCTAGCTACCTTTATTCTTAGAATTTTTATGCACTCCTCATTTTCCTAGTCATGCATTTTCCAATGGAATTGTAAAAAAATCATAAAACTACATCATTCAACATCATCTTTAATGGTAGTACAAAAATAAACATGAAATTGAATCTATTCCCCATCATTAATACAATATATATAGAGGGCATTATTTTAAAAAATTCTATGTCAATATAATCCACCCATTCATTATTTCACATTACCATGATAAAAATGAAATCAATAGTAAGAAAAAGAATCTTAAAGATCTATAAACTTGTAATTATACCTAAAGAATGATTGGGAGTTGTGTATATTACATAATGGAGATCTTAATTGAATCCTTTTATAGTAGTACAAGATTTCAAAATATCTACAATGATTGTTTTATTTCCACCCTCAACATCCACCATAAAATTTAAGCCTTAGAAGCCCTCATATTTAGAGAAGATAACCTTTATGACTCAAATAGGGAAAATCAAGCCCAAATAACATTAATTTTTTCATAATTAGATTCAAAGTGATTTATTTTCCCTAATTTAGTTCTACATGTAACTAATTAAGTGATTTTTTGAATGGGGAACTCAATTAGGGAAAACAACGATTGAATTCACATCAGGTTTTTACAATTAGGTTTAAGGGGTTTGATTTTCCCTATTTAGGTCCCCCATGTAAATAAACAATTGATTAGTTGAAAAGGGAAGTCAATTAGGAAAAATAAACTCCAAATCACATTATATTATCATAATTATGTTCAAGGGGATTGAGTTTTATATAACTTATTCCCCATGAAGCTAATTGAGTGATTATTTGCATGAATGACTCAAATAGGAAAAATCAAACCCTAAATCACATTATGTTTTAATAATTAGTATTAAGGGGGTTGATTTTACATAATTTCATCCCAAATCAAACCAATAAAATTATTGGTTGAATAGGGAACTCAATTATGAAAAATTGAGACTTAAATCAAACTAGTTTGTCATACTTAAGTTTTAGGGGATTGGATTATCCTAATTTGGTCATTTATGTAACCAATAAAGTGTTTGGTTTAATGGGGGATTAAAATAGGGAAAATCAAGCCCAAAATATCATTAGGTTTTCATAATTAGGTTTAAGGGGTTTAATTTTTATTTATTGCATCCCACATGTAATCAATTGTGTGATTGATTGTATAGGGCACTCAATTAGGGAGAATTGAGCTCAAAATCACATTAGGTTGTTAAAATTACATTTAAGGGGCTCATTTTTTCCTAATTATGTCCCACATGTAAGTAATAAAGTGATTGGATGAATAAGGAATTCACATAGGGTAAATCAACCCCAAAATCAAATTATGTTGTGTTATTTTAGTTTAAATCATTCAATTTCCCCTAATTATGTCCCCCTTCCAACCAATCGAGTGATTATTTGAATAAATCACTCAATTAGGAAAATTGAGCCTTAATAAAATTAAGTTTTCATAATTAATTTTAAGGTACTCAACTTTACCTAATTATGTCCCCCATCAAACTAGTCAAATGATTGGTTGAATGAGGCTCACAATTAGGGAAAATAGACCCCCAAATAAAATTAGGTTTAAGGGGGTATATTTTCGTTAATTTGGTTCCCTATGTAGCTAATAGAGTTATTGGTTAAATGGGAGACTCAAATATGGAAAATTAAGTCTCAAATCACATTAAGTTGTCAAAAATAGGTTTAGGAGGCTCAACTTTTGGTAATTACATCCTTTGTGCAACCAATCAAGTGATTAGTTGAATGGGGCACCTAATTAGGGAAAATTGAGCCCCAAATCACATTAGGTTTTCAAAATTAGGATTAAGGGGATATATTTTCTCTAATTAATTCCCCTATGTTATTTTAAATTATTTTGTATTTATTGATCTAAACATGCTAAAAATAGATACTATTCAAATAAGATATATCATTAACTATGTAGATTTGAATGTAAAAGTAGATGATATTGAACATAATATGTATATAAATTACAAGAGGATAAGGTATTTATCTTATTAACTATTATTTTATAATTTTTTTCTATGCATAATAATTTAAAAAATTATGTAATGGATTTGTGATCACATTGTCAAAATTTACCAGGATGTTATTGATAATGCTCAGACACCTTTGGTGACTAGATATGTTTGTTATCTTCCAATACTATCCTATATGTTTTTGTGATATATTATTCCATATATCTATGTGCCTACTTATCAATATTATTTATAAATAATTTTATATGATAAGAATTATGCATATATTTAGATCTATTATTCCATTTCCTTAAAAACCTAGCTCCATTTTAGATACTTAGCCTATAAAATTAGGCTATAAATGATGGGTTAGAAAATATCAATCACACCTCACTGAGTGGTTGAAAATTTCATAAAATACAATATTATAAGGAGGGATAAAATAATGCATATCTCTCCCACATATGTCAATGTTTGCTCAATAATGACCCACTAGAATACAGTGTAACATGTTAGATTTTGATACTTATCCATATGAAAAATTTGACCTTGATTTAGGTGTTCAAATTTGGCTTATGGACTATTCATTTGAGAGGTTTTTATAGTTATATGTTTTAATATAGTGCTTCAAGGATGTGCATATCTATTACCAATGTGTAAATATAATGGTAGATAATATATTGATAGGACTAATCTTGAGCTTGATGTGTGTATATATAGATGATTATTTGGGTAATTTACCACAATAACCGATATACAAAATTAGTGGGCCAACCAAAGGGAAGGGTTTGAATTTTTAAAATAGTTATTTTGAGAACTTGGAATACTATCGATGATGTCCATCACTACTAGTAACTGGTAGGATCCAATTATTTCTAAATTGTTCCATTATGAAGGAAATAGTGATATGGAAAATAACAATAGTTTTCTTAGGATAATAGATTAGTTAGTCATAGGCTAGGATATATTTTATATGAATGATTAAAAATTGTGAATGTCAATTCTAAATATAGATGAATGGCTAGGAGATAATGTGAGATAAGCCAATTATGTTGGCACAAGTCATGTATGCCCAAGTCATGTTAGAAATTGATATTTTTGAGTGTCTAATATAAAATTTATGTGTCTAAAAATGTCCTATTTCATTCTAGTATTTAAAATGATAGATTAAAAGGATAAAGGAAATAAATTAGTACTTAACCACATTTGATGTTTTTAGGTATGTCCCAAGTATCTAGATGCTCCATAAAAGACCTATAATGAAACATGAAAAAAAAAACATTCAATATGTAAAATCCAAAATAATTTAAATCATTGAAATATTTGAAATTGAAAAAGTAAGGAATGAATACACTTATACATATGCAAACCAAGATACCTTATGAAGTCATTACCTAATGGGGTCAAGGAGATGCTAGTTATTAAGGCCATGGGTTAGGAATACTATGCCCTAATCCCCATTAGATAATATGAAGTGTTAGAATTTGAGCATCACAAATCCTCAATTATACCCATGAAAATATCATCATAATAATTTTGGTAGAACCTATACTAGGTTTGTGTGCCAAGGTGGAAATCCAAACTAGGCTCATATGCAAATTTAGAAAATCTAAATCAACTGCTACATAAAAAAATTATATTCAAAATTCTTACATAGATGAATTCATTATCATAGTTTTCATCATAGAAAAATGTGCATGCATGTTTTATATTCATAACCCCAATCTTATCCATCTGAATCTCAATGTGATATATAATGCCATAAGTCTATGCCACTCTAACCCAATACAAAAAATTAAATAAACTCCTCAAATTGATCCTTGTAATATGTATTATCATGTCAAATATATTATTACTTGTTTATCATAGTCTTGTAAAGTAACCCACATGTGCCTTATATATGTGTAAACATATTATTCTATTTCATTTTGAATCATAGTATGTTATAATTTGGATCTAAATTTATTCAATAGCTATCTTATTTGAAATATATGTACCAAAGTCTAAACCAACTATCTATCAATTCTTGAATCATCTGTGAAAAGCCCACTAGTATGCCCCCATTTTGAGGTGAGGGATGTAGTATGCAAACTAGTCATCTCAAAAGTAAATATTTATATGTGTCATATTATATATAAAATATGTAATTATGTACTAACAAGGTAAGATCATGTCATCATATATAAATATCAGATCACTCATGCACATATGAAACATGTATCCAAAGGCATATAAGTGTTATGCATAATATATATGTTAACAAGGCATGCAATAATAACCATCACAACCTCAAGGATATAGTAGTAAGCCACATATAAGATGCATGATATTAATCATGGCATCACACAAAATAAACTTATGATTGATATAAATAATAATAAGACAAGATAAATATTCATGTAAACATGCACACACATGCACATAATTTCATGATTATGACACAAAAAACATAAAAACCATGAACACACAAGATCACACACATTAATAAACATTCAATGTAATATGCAATCAAAATTCAATCAATATAAATAGTTAATGATCACTCAATTCCATACATTCAATGATTAGTCAATGTAATATTTAATAATTATTTAATCACACACATTCAATGGTCATGAATGTAACAAAAAATGGTGGCACAATGAAACAATCATCAATAGTCACTCATGGAGCATAAGATGTGAGGTAATAGTCACACATGGAATACACAATGTCACACACATGAATATCCACTTAATGTAATGAAAGTCCACAATGAATCATATAAAAAAAACATTGATAATAACATGTAGAACATACATTTATAATCATATAATGGACACACAAAATAGTCGCATAATGCATTCAATATGTAAGACACATGAATGGTCATATAATTTAAGAAGAAACAACATCAAGATGCATATAAAAAATTCTACTCTACATAATCAATTAATATCATCATCACATATAGTAAAGTATCATAAACATATATAATCACACCTTGAATAATATACATGAGGAAGTCATGTATAATAAATAAATATAGTCCCATATGATATTAGGAAAAGTCATATATAGATGTAACTTGATAATATGTACTAAGACTCCCCAAGTGTAGGCATGCCCCAAATTTATAAAGGTATCCCTTGGATGTGAGTAAGATATCCCATCTATAAATCCATGTATCATAAGTACATGTATGTTTTGCATCCCACTCATGTATATAGTGAAATGAACGTGTATAAAAATGGATATGTAATTTAGCATGTAATGATAAATGACATGTAGTAATCATGTAACAAGAAAAAAAATTCATGCACAAGTCTTGATTTTTAATTATATATATATATATATATATATATGTATGTATGTATGTATGTATGTATGTATGTATGTATAATAAAAAAATCAAGACTTGTGCATGACTTATTTTTCTTGTTACATGATTACTACATGTCATATATATATATATATATATATATATATATATAGCTATCTATCTATCTGTGTGTGTGTGTGTGTGTGTGTGTGTGTGTGTGTGTGTGTGTGTGTGTGTGTGTGTGTGTGTGTGTGTGTGTGTGTGAATTTTTATCACACATATATGAAATCAAGCAAAACTAAAAGACAAGGATTTAAAAATATAGAATGAAAGGAATGAATAAAATTCATACATAAAATCATACATATCATGCACTAAGTGTAGTAGCAAAGAAATATTGATTAAGTGAAGGCAAGGAACATGACTCCATTATATGCATGAATCATGAAGCCATGTATAAAAGAGTATTTAAGGATAAAAGGATGCATGCCCTCAAAGGGGAATAATAATTGTATATGTTCATATCATAATATGTAGGCATAGATGTATATGATAATATAAGGTCAATGTAAGCCTTAAAATTAAAAATTATAGATATTAAATATGTATGTATGAGAAATTAGTATGCCATAGGAATATGCACTAGGATTAGACTATTTTAAATGATGCATTTCATTATCATAGGATAACTATCATGGATGTCTAGATTAGGATAAACAATGAAAAGTTAAGGGCAAAGCAAATAAATTAGAACAAAACCAAAGCTACATGATCTAAGAAATATCAATACAAGAGCATATGTATAAATATATGTGAAGATAGAAGAATATAAATGATGACAAATATTAAAAACATCAACAAGCTATGTACAATATATTATATTTTAATTAACCAATGATTTCATAAATGAGATGCTCACATGTATGTAATATATCATATATGTAATCATAAAAATAATCCTATATTCTATATGTGTCATTATGATAATATTTTATATTAATATCATGCACCTAAATTATGAACATATAAGAAATATATGTCACCGTTTGAGTACTAGTTGGAGAAATAATTTCAACTTTCATATCTTTTTTTGAAGATGTACTATCTCTTGAAATATAAACAATCTTACCTTATAACTCAAATGTAATATAATCATGATTTTTATCAAGTGTTATACCCATTAAACTTATCCACAATCCTCCTAGAAAAAAAATGTATTGATATAAATTAATAAAATGTGGAATGTAACAAAACATGATTTGAAAGAGTTACTAGAAACTCAATGGAATTGTTACATACTTCAAATGAGTTAGTCTTATCTAATTTATTAATGTGATATCTAAGGGGTTTGAAAATCATCATGATACATATATTAATCTCAAAAAGTTTTCAATCATGACATTAGTGTATTTATTTCCATCTACATGAGGAGTGATAATCAAAGGCTCTAAAAATGAATAATAAATTGTAGATTATGTTTTTTCTTGGACAACACACCCTAATT
Organism: Torreya grandis; assembly: GCA_037957365.1. NCBI lineage: Eukaryota > Viridiplantae > Streptophyta > Pinopsida > Cupressales > Taxaceae > Torreya > Torreya grandis. The sequence goes on from JARHVA010003784.1 coordinate 1,691,383, forward strand.
ATTCCATGAATAAAGGAACCTCATTTTGGTTTTGTAGTTACTTATATTTGCATTCAAGACTTATTGGTATCAAAACTCTCAAGTTTTTTTGATAATTCATCTTTGTTTTCATGCCAAACAAGGTCTTAAAATCACCATTATTGGAAAGACATGTCTGTGCAAGAAAACTTTGTATAAGGCACTTTATGAGAAAGTGAAGTTTTGACCTCCCAAGTTACATTTTAAGCTCATCTTGCTTAGCTATCTTAGCTTTCTCTAGGAGGTAATTTTTTTTCCATGCCATTATATCCCAAAACATATCTCATCAAGAAAACCAAGTCCAAATTATAAACTTTCATATATAACACTTAGTCCCAAAGTGAAGTCTTGTTCCACTTCCCTATGCTAGTTGAGCCCAACTCTCTCATTTTTTCAACTTTATCTTGTCACTTTGAGGGATAAATTTGATTTATATTCCCTTTTAATCTCTAAGTCTTATCAAATGTAGATTACCAAGCTCATGTGATTAATTTTCATATTTTACTCTTAGTCGTTTGATGAGTTTTGAGACATTTATTACACTTCCAAGAATGGTGGAAAACTCATATTTTTCTATTGTTAGGTCTAGCTATTCATAATAAAATTTGTATATGCATGATAAAATTTGTACAAGTCCCTAGAAATAATTAGGATTTCAACCCTTGATTAAGTCTTTAAGGTATTTTTCTACTTGTTCTAGTGCTAATTAGACATTCAAGTCTCGATTAGGTCTTTGGCAGAGCATCCAAGCATTTTCTTTGCTAATTGGGATTTTATTTAGATGGGTCTAGGGATAAGCTATATAGGTCATACATTTATAATTAATGTATTTTACATGATTAGGTATAATTGTGGGATGTTATTTTTTTAGTTTTGATGAGAAAATTTTATCTAAGTAGGTCTTGGCAGGGGGTCATCATGGTTTTGAGCTATACATTTACGTTTTGGATGGGATCCAAGTATTGATTAAGTAGTTGAGCCTTAAGTTTTCATTAATAAATTGTAATTAGGTATAGAATTAATGATTAGGTCAAGAATGTCCCCCCACTATCACCTTTATTATCTAGGATTCCAATCTTGATTATGACATAGGCTCCCATGGCCATGTAACATAGTTTTGTTTAGGATCTAAACCCTAATTATAATGGGGATTTCCATGGTGAAGGCTTGAAAATATTGTCTAGGATTTGAAACATGATTAATATGGAAGCATGAAAATACAAGTGCTAGTAGTTCCTATCAGGGTCAAGACCATGTCTGGGATCACCCCAATTTAATTTTGCCACCTAAAGCACTCAATGCTAATCAGAACACCAAGACCCAATTAGATGTATCATGCACAAAATAACTCACTCTATTTCTTATTGATGGTATTTGTATGCACACCATATATTTAATTATATTACCTATAACATTTTAAGATCTCAATGGAGATAAAATCCACTTCAGGGTATGATCTATAGGTATGGATTGAATAATTGGGTGGTGTAATAGTAGGCTAAGCATGTAGGTTATTAACTAGGTGTGAATGGATGAGTGAAACCTAAAAGAGATTGAATCCTAATTGATTTGGATGGATGTATTTTATTATAAATTAGGTAGACCTAAAAAAAACTCCAAAAGGGGGAAAAGGTAGATCAAAAAAGAAGGTTTTATGATCTCAAGAGGTATTACTTCTAGGTTGGTCTCTTTGTGGATAAGTGTCTAAAAACTAATGCTTGCAGATACTCATTATTTCTCACACATATACAAACATAGTAAAAGAGTTAAAGGAAAAGGTGATATATCAAACTCTAAGATCTCAACTAAATATTTCTCTTATTTAGAGTATATTTCACACCCTAATTTAGAAGATTATAGATTGGATCAAAGAGGTATCTAAGGTAAGTATTGCTCACTCCTAGAAAAATATATCATGAAAAACACTTATACACACTCATAAAAATGAAACACTCAACCTAATTACATAAAATTAATGATATATGTTAGTCATCCAATAACTATTGCACATATTAAAGTAACATATACCACTAATAACAACAAGGAATTCTCAATAGCTTTTACACACTTTGAATTACTTAATCGACCAACCAATAAAATAAACACAACTAATTACATAGAATTGAAAGAGAATGACATCAACATAGTTGCATGACAATCAAAAGATTTATACATGTATTGATAAAATTCCTAATTAGACTCCTCTATTTTGAAAATGAGAGGATTAAAATATAAATATATTTAGGGAGGGGTCACCTCATCTTCCAAATCCATGCAAAACTCTAAAATTACATGTTGATAATTAGAATGAGAGTCATTTTTTTCCATAATGGAGCTAAATGGGAGAAGGAATAGGGGAAGGAATTCAAATTTTGGATATGAGTTTAAAGAAAAGGAGGATGAAGGGGATGATTCAGACCCAAATCTAGCTATATTTTTTAGGTAGGAAAGTCCTATTGGGTGGGAAATAACCAAAGTGGAAGTCTGGTGCACCCTAAGTATTAAAACTAAAGATTCTATGCAAGGATTGGAAAAAAAAACTAGAGTGGAAGATTTACAAAATCTAAGCAATACATTTATGGGTTTAAAACTACACTTGGTTAGATTATAGACTGGCATAATCCTTGTAACAAAATGGTGTCCTTCTATTGGATTTTCTGGGTGGGTTATAGTGTAAAAACCTAGATCGGAAGAGGTGCTAACTCTAAGTGGTAGATCTATGGGTTTTGGGTTATGTTTGGTGATACTATGAACTGGTGTAATTTTTGAAATAGAATGGTAGTCTTATTTTGGAGGTTTTAGATGGGATTTGGTAGCAAAATAGGAGGGGAAGTTTTTTGTATCAAAGTGATAGATCCATAGGGATTAGAATGTACTAGGTGAGACAACAAACTGGTAAAAGTGCATTATTTTTTAGTGAAAATTTTAAGGATATCCCCTAGGATACCAATATAGAATAATGTTGAATACACCCCCAAGAACTTGCTTCATCATGTGGGGAGAGTTTTCCATGTGTAAGGCTCGTTATTATTATTATTATCTACCCTTTAAGCTCTTGATTTTTCTTATTTTTATCATAAGGGAACTTATTTCACATAGTCTGATGACTATTAAGTTATCTCCTACTATTGGTAAAGAAAGAAATCTTGAAGGTATTATTTTTAAATGTTTATTTTTTAAAAAACCTTTTGGGTAGGAAAGTATTAAGCTAACCCTATGTTTACCCTATGTAGAAACTTGTATTTATGGGTGGGTTATGATATAAAAAACTACTATAGAAGTTTTGCTACCTCCAAACAATAGATTTATAGGGTTTTTATTATGTTTGGTAAGACAAATTAGCTCCATGCTTATAAAGGCTAATTATTTTTACCCTTTATGATTTTGTTTTAAATGGTATTATCCTATGAGAGCTTATTTCACATAACCTGATGGATGTCAAGTTTTCTCCCTCTCCCATTAGGAAATGGATGAATCTAAGTTGCACTGTTTGTTACCATGTCTTCACAATGTGTGTCATTGGTAAAAACCCAAGGAAGGTTTCAATTTTTGATGATATAAGAAACCAAATTAAAATACTTCCTTTTTATGTGGATGATAGAGGAATCCACATCAAATCACATGTGTGGATTTTTAAGGAATCCACATTAACTTGTGTTGGACCTGATATTGGGATGTGGTGATCTTTGGTAAATCCCTTGGGGATTTTAGACCATCTTTAGATGACATTATATTTTTGGGTATCTAGCTAGATCTATGCTTCAATTCATCTTTCTATCTTAGTGCCATAATTTAGTGACTACTTGGATAAGTGGGTGTGCATACCCACTAGTTGTGTTATAGGTGTGTGTAGGTTGTACATAAGATTTACATAGATAGAAGATTAGTAGAAGACCTCTTGTACTAATTACTAGTTTATGGTTTCTAATTTATTTAGTTGTTATCTAGATCAATGCTTGTGCAATCCCACTTTTTGTGCCTTAGCTAGGCAGAGGCTATATGGATGTCTTGAGGAGATATAAAATTAGCAGAAGATTGCATGTTCCTAGATGTATTTTGTTCTATATAATAAGGTTTAAGGAATTTCTCTTGAAGTGTGAAAAATATTGTCTACATTATCTATTAGGTGAGGAGTTTCCTTCCTTGATTTGCTAAGGTTGTGGGATATTTCAAACCCTTTTGGTGATATAGTTGTGGGATCCATAAAACCCTCTTGTTATTGTGATTTGTTATGGTTGTGGAATTCATCAAACCCTCTTTTTATGATATGGTTTTGGGAGCCATCAAACCCTCTTATTGTGATTTGGTATAGTTGTGGGATCTTTTAAATCCTGTTGGTTAAGGGTCCATTGTTTAAAACCATCTATTATTTATGGGACCAAATATCAAAACCCTAACTTATTTGATTTGTATCTTTAGATTCAAAAGCGTTCACTTTATCAAATAAAAAGATAATCAAAACAAGATTTTTAATTGATGTAAATTTGTCATGCATATTTAAACTAGTCAAAATTGTGTCTTTGAAGTAAGACTCATTATTACAAAACCATGCAACATGTGCATGTTTAAAAGACTACAATCATCTATTACATGTATTAGTTCCATTTATCAATTTACATGAAAAATACATATAAAAATAACCTAAGAAAATTTAGGTCTAATAGATTTTGGGGCCTACATGGTTGGACTTGTAGTAGTCAGAGGGACTGTACTGGAAGGTGGAGTTGAACTAGATGATCTAGATATAGCCTATTTATTCAATTTTTGTTCTTGTTAATCTTTATATTCAATGCTATATTTCAACCTTATTATATCCATGTTCAAAAGAGGGGGCTTATGTACCCTAGTGAATTGAGGTAATAGGCATGCATGTTCAGTCTTGGTGGCTATGAACTCCACCCAAAATATTTCTTCCTCTATAACCTTCTTCTTGGAAAATCCTATTTGTTATTCAATATCCTCTAATATGCACTCTTGAAGACTTTGATTAAAATTAGTAGCTTCTTGTTGGATTGGTTGGTCAAAATTGGCCCTAATTATTAGCTTACCCAAGGGATCTCAAACCTAGGATAGCTTTAGCTCATCCAAAATTTGTAATACCTACTTTTCATGCTCTACTAGTTTCAAAATCAAGGCTTGTGAACTTGATACTCAGTCTTATACTTTCAATGTCTTGATGACAACCATATTGAGAGCATTGGTTTCTTCTAGTGGTGTCATCAAATCTAAATGGCTAGAAGCCTTATTGGTGGTGTATAGTATAAGGAAATTTAGTTTATTCTCATCTTCTTTTAAATAATTAAATAATTTGGTATTTTCAAAAATATGAGGAGATAATTAATCTTTCATTGAGTTGATAGTGTCTAAGATATTATACAATCTGAGAGATACATTTTGGGCATCACCTTCAATTGCCCCAAGAACTTATACTATCTACTACTTCTCTCATACCTATTACAACTCCTAATGTACCTCTTTCCTTGATTGTTTTGTACCCTCATAAAGTTTCAACAAAGCATTTATATTTTCCTGAAGATAAGGTTTAAAATCATCATTCTATGGAGACTCTCCAAGTCTCATGTTATTTCTATTTGATAGAGAAGACACATCCATCCTTTCCTCTAAAATCACCCCTCTACTAGATTCATCTTGGATCCTCCTCTTCTTAACCCTTTGGATGGTCCCTATTGATTTATCAAATATGGAGATCATAGTGGGAAACTCTATAATGACCATATTTGGTCTTTGTGTAGCTTGGACCTCCAAGTCTATTTCCCATTATGGAATCACCAATCGTGTAACATCCAATAGATGAGTGTCTTGGGAGGAAACTATAGACCAAATTTGAATTCTAGTCAAATTAGGTCAACCCCTACTATTTTTTGAAATTTTGAAGAAGGTTTCATGTGTCTTATGAGGTTTTTGGTTGTCCTATATGTCTCACTTATCCTTCCCCTAGTCCTTGTTGAAGACCACTTCCCTTGTACTAGCCTAGTCAACAAAAGTCAATGTTGGTCAGCCATAGTCAAACTTATTAAAAGGATAAATTTATTTTTAAAATGTCTTAAAATGGTCTTTTATATGTTTCAAGGTGTCTTAAATTCATAAATTGAACACTTGTTAGGTCTCATGTGCAAAAAGGGTCATTTAGCCAATTTAAGGCTCAATTAAATAGCTTCTAAGGACTTTCAAGTTAAAATATTTGTAAATAAGGTGGATATAAATGTGTAAAAGGTAAAATTATGTCAATATCAGTTAGGTGGTAGTTAAAAGTTAGTTATATGTAGGAAATGATAGTTTTCCCTTAAAAATAGGCCTCTTTGGGCATTTGTACAGACTCCATGAGTTCACTTGTAGATAAAAACATGGGTGTTATGAATATACACATATCCATAGGATATTTACATGTTTTTTTACATATATTTCATAAATCATACATCTATAACTTATTTTCCTCTATTTTCACTTTGCAAGCTAAAAAGGAGTAAATTCAAGCACTTGTTATGGGCCATACAAATGGAGTCAGGAAGAATAGTATTTGGGGTGGATAAGTAATATGAATTTACTTCACATCCATAAAAATAAATCTCATATTTATGGCTCCTCCTTTATGAACAATCACTTACACTCTAGGCAGTTTTTTATGAAATTACATTTGAGAGGGGTACATGTTTGCATTTGTTTCTTATTTTTAGAGATTCATAGAGGTGTATGATTTTGATGGAGTTTTTTTAGTTTGGAATAGGCTTTCTCCATGGTGTTATAATTACCTAACACTTCATATCTTAAATTTCCTTGAAGGAGATTTCCCAATTATGTTTGTTTCTCAAGTTTTCAACCATGGATGGGTAATCTATGTTATTTCAACATAGAAGGAGTTTCATGGGATGTTTAGTGTGCTTGGATTCATGTTTTAAAAGTTTTTTATTTTAATGATCCTATGAGAAGATCATATCATCATACTCTTTAAGGTAAATTATCCTCTTTCTCTTGTTCACTGCCTTGTCTACAAAATAACACTTACAACTACCTTATACATGAGCTCCAAGAGGTTTGTACGAAGGTATGAATGATGAAACACATGATGGAATAAATTTTGAATCCCTATAATTAAAAATTTAACATTAAAATATTTTTTAAGGTTTCAAGGTAGTACAAAAAGTCTAAAACCAACTTGGGAAGGCAATGGACTGTATTAGACTCATAGTTCCTAAATCGACAAAATAGATTTCCTAGGTGTTTTTGTGGTTTTCACATAATGAGATCATGGTGGTTTTGAAGGATTATCATATGTTAACCTTGTATCCCTATCCACATAAAACAACTATGCCAATTTTTAGGAGCAAAATATGAGTGGAGATGGGAGTTTTCAAGGTCTAAAAGTGGCAAAAAAAAACCATTGAAAAAAGGCAATGAAGTCTACAAGGTGTTGATTAAAAAGTGACATTATACTTAGATTTGATAATTATAAAATATGAAATCAAAGGGAAATAATAAAAAATGGTTCAAAAGCCAATACTGAGCCAAGATGATAGAGACAAGGTATAATTTGATGTTTTGGGACCTCCTAAGCAACCCCTTGTCTGTAAAATAGGCCTAGAACAAACACCTACAACCAACATTTTAGATAGTGATCTAATTTGAATTATACATGGTGTTTTGAGGGTTAAAATGTAATAATTTTGGTTCAAATAAAGTCATATTATCTTAAAGGTAGTCCAATAGGTCCTATTACATCAAAACTAAAGGCTAGAGACTCTATATATTCACCTACATGCATGTAAATTGCCACCTACAGTTGAGACAAATAGTGAGATGAAAATGAGGCTTAGGTGGAGGTATAAGGTATTAAAAATAAAAAAAATAGATCTCAAATAAAAACTAATTATATTTTATAACATGATTAACCCATATTCAACATCCAAAAGGCCTAATTCTTGCCAAAATGCACCATACAGGGGTAAAACAATGACTGTTACAGTCAAGGCAGAGGTATCCTAGTTGAGGACCTAAGCATGGAATTGATATGGATTGAAGGTTTAAAAGTGAATTAAAATAATAGGTAGAACATAATGACATAATAAAAATTAATATAATGTCCACACTCACAAAACAAATCTCAGACCATCACCTATAGATAGGATTTTAAGGGTATCTCAGTCCTCAACAAGTAGTGGCCTAGTCCTGGGAATAAGAGATGAACTAGTGCAAGGGGGTTGAACTTAAAATTGTAAAAATGGTATATTATAAATTATATGATATTAATAACATCAGGGAGTTTTTAATTGTTTCATTAAAGCATAAACCAAGTTCAAAATAACCTACAACCAACATATTAAACAATGATCCCCTTTTAAACAGTCATAGATCTAATCCATGATTCTAAAAGAATGGAAGGTGGTTGAGGGGAAAATAAGATATAATATGGTTTAAATAAATCATGGGAGGAATTAATCATCCATAAATATCATGAAAAATCTTAATTAAATCCATAAAACCTCCAAAATACAATTTATACCCTACCTACCCTCACAATTTGCCTTATTCATAAGTCTGCCTAGTAAATGTCAAGAGTTGGAGGGTCAAATGGATGAGTTGAAATATAAAATTTGGTAATTTTAATACTTTTTAATAATAATACACTATAAAATGATAAATTTTACAAGGATAATATTTAAAACTCTCTCTATTTTGTCTCAGAGTAGGGGCAATTTTCTCATGCGTGAAGATGACAATTTTGAGAAAAGTGATGAAATTGATGACCAAAAGGATAGAAAATATCAAATTAAGGTTGGATAATATTTAATAAATCTAAAATATTTTAAAAAAACTTTATATAATGTTTTATGGAAAATAGGGTACCCTACACAACAAGGGTTATAGTCATATGTGAGGGAAATCCTTAGGCCTAGAAGCCAAGTTGAGGGTCATGTATATTTTTAGCCTTGTCCATGATTTAAACTTGATTAATTAATTATTTTAGGGGTATATAATATATTTTTAATCCATAAATAGGCAAAGGAAAATATTGGATGGTTAGGTGGAGTCTCAAGTGGTAGGCATACCTATTGGCAAGGTCTAAGCCTAATTCCAAATAGGGGTCAAGTTTCATCTTTAGCTCTTAAGGATATATTAAAATTATGGTAACATGTTTTTGGGATGAATGTAAAGGTTTTTGAACCTATAGTGGACTAGATAATAATCAAAAATCCATATTTTGACTTGTAAGCTCCTAAACCCTCATAAAATGAATGAAAATGGCTTGAGTGGTCAAGTTGAAAAGCTCAAAAATTTTATGAGCTTATGCATGGGACATCGAAGTGTTTAGAGAAGATGGAAAAGGGTGATTTAGGATCCCTCAATGGAATTTAGAAATATTTATAAAGTGTATCCTTCATGAAAAAATGTTAAGAGGGCTAGTCACTCTAAAACCCTTGAAAACCCTATTTTATGACCCGATGGGAGAAATGAGGCTAGAAGTGTATCCAAATGGAAGAATTTGACCATGAGTATAAAATATAAGTTGTTTAAAAATTCATGATGATAAAATCCATGGAATAATATTATATGAAATCCATACAAGTCATTTATTAAATAGGCTTATTTGACATTTTTTAATGTTTTGTAGGTCTTGAAGATGATCAATGGATACCAATCACTTGGGAGGGTAGCTTGGGACTTAAACCAAATCCCTATGACATTTTAAGAGGCTATAAATACTCACAAGTGTCCTTGTTATGTATCTCACTTCAGCCAGTCTAAAGTGACATCTCAAGTAAGTGAAGAGTGTGGAAACTTATGTTTGAAGGCCTTTTAAGGTATGACTAATGGTGACAAGTGTGAGAAGTGTCCTACCATGTGTCATGAGACCCTTGGTATGGATTAGTTAGGAATAATTGAAATATTTTAGTTCCAAGTGTCAAGACAACCCTGTTGGAGAGTGATCATGGTTGTAAGTTATGATTGGGCTTATGTAAGAGAATATCCATGATTAAGAAAACTATTAATGCAGGTAGAGACCTATTTGTAACTCCCTCTCCTCAGCACACATAAGATACTTATCCCTAATTTGCTTTGGAATGCTCAAGAAAGCCCATGATGAAGGAATTTTCACAAGAGAGAGTGATTGAGAAGATTGCTATGCCACATTTGGAGAAGAGGTTAATTTGTGAAGGAATGATGTGTAAATCAATTTCATGACTCTTTTTCCACCTCAATTATATGAATTGTAACTAATTTTCACCTTTGGAAACTTGTCCTTGTGCCTCTTCAACTTCTCTTTTCTCTCTTCTTCCAAGTTATATAAATATAAAACATTTTGGTTATTGAAAGGGATATCACAGTTAGTATGTTGAAGCCCTACTAAAATGACATCACACTTTCTCTTTGAACATTGAATACAAGTCTAATTCTAAATTGTGAACATTTTGTCTAAGTGTGTGAGTTATGAATAGTGGAGCTAAGTGGTAGTATCATCCTTACTCCCTTTATGCTTCATGATTAAGTAAGAGTTCTAATTTTAATAGGTCATGTGAAGTGTGTTGATTGTATTAGGCATTTATTCAAGCAAGAAAGTATCTTTATGGTGTGTAATCTAACCCTAGGCCAGTTATATTTTTGATTGTCCCATGTATGCTACCTTCACATTGAATCAATTATGTTAGAATCCTCTTATCCCTAGATTTGGTCTTGGAAAGCCTTGTGCATAATAAAAGTTTGATAGTCTGTGGTATATGTATTGGTGGATTACCTCTTTAGTGTAGTTTTCCAATTTATGCAAAGATTCTAACTCTTTCTCTTGAACAAGCATTAGATTAGGAGATAGGCATTCAAAGAATAATCTAGGGAGCTATCCCTCATAAACTAGAGATTCATCTCTCTTACAAGTTCCCCATAACTTGAGAGATGATTCAATGTTGTATCAAATTGTAGGAGTTGAATAGAGTGTCCTAGGGTGCACAATTTGATGCCAATAGAAACCTCCAAGAAAATATCCCCATAAGACTACCTTAAGGCCTCCACATGAAATGGTTTTGGAAATGAAGGAAAGATGATTTTAGACTAGTCCACATTACTAATTTGGGGCATAGGATACACTATATAAGGGGCTTTCACCTTAATAATTTTTTTAGATGAATTAATAGAAGTGGATTGAGTAGTACTAGAAGAAGGGATGGGAAATCCCAATTGAGTTAACTACACATGAAGCTGAGCAATTGCTAGGGCCCCCACTTTTTTATTAAAATAAACTTTATTAGTCTTAGAAATAGTAAGGAGAGTAGTAACTGAAGTAACAACACCTGAAGAAATAATAATAATGATAGAAACAATTGGAGATGATGAAACCATAGTATAACTAGAAACAATATGAACTATAGAAACCATAAGAGCTGAAGAAACAACCTCAGCCCCAGAAATAATAAGAATTGTAGAAACAATAAGACTAACAGGAATAATGGGAATAGTAGAAGCAACATGGAATATAGTAATAGTTAGAACTAAAGAAATAATAGGACCCAAAAGAAGTGAAGTATTATTGGTTGAAGTAATGGCTCACTTGATTTATTATCCTCCATTGGTGTTTTTCCTTTAATCCCCTAAAGACTTAATATTTTAACCCTTTTAAATTTTTCATCCTCATCATTAAGCTCAGGCTCATTTGATGGTGCCTCCATATTTGAACTTGTATTAGACTCTAATGATGGAAGAGGGTTCCTAGGGGCCCTTTCTTTCCTATCATAACATATTGTTGTCATTTTATCCAAGGGAGAAGTCCCCTGAATGGTGGAAGGTGTAATGCCCATACTTTTAATAACAAGAACTAAGGAAGAAATGGGGAGACATGTATCCTTAGAGTTAGAGTAATCAATGAAAATTGGTTATTGTTCTTCTACCAAATTTATAGTAGTGGGTATTTCCTCCACCACTTGGTCTGGCTTGACAACCTTCATTACAATCAATGGTGAATCTTGGGAAGGACCTTATTATAAATAAATTGACATAATATGTAATTATTTCATACCTTACTCTTACTTCATAGTTGTCATCATAATGGGTGGTGGTTGGGAGGATGTTTCTTAGTCCAGAGGTTGTTGGGTAGGTCAAGATGTCCAATAGTCTATGGTTGCCCATCCACTAGGGGTGGAAGCCTAGTATGCACCTATGCAATTGTGATGGAGGTATCTCTTTGTATAGCTCTTAGATGATATTATATCAACCCAACCAATCTTTCCCTTTTTAGAACCTCAACATCATCCTTTGCATTCAATAATATAAATTCAAGTTCATATGGTTCATGCTGGTATGGGATGCCTAGGCCCGAGATATGATTTTGGATATGGCCATGTGGATCCCAATCTATGTTTGGCAATGATTCCAATGAGTAAAATTATTTGGTTTTTTTGACTTTTCTAAAATGATTCCTATTGGTGTAACACATCTAACTAATCATTAGAGAAGACTGGTGGAATAAATCATTATGTTTCTTATTCATGTATTCAAATATACTCCACCATAACTGATAAGATATTTCATGCTTTGATACTTTATCTAGGACATATTTGGGGAGACATAAATGGGAAACCTTGTGTCCCACCACCATGATTATAATATAGTATGGGTATAGCTAATAATCCCCCCTTGGCCATAGTGTCTTCCTAATGTTTTTTGATACTCAATTCAGGGATTCTTCATGAATTTCCCTCCACACTTTGGGATAGACATTATCAATTATCCTAATGATATTTCTCATGTATGAATAGATGTGGAGGAATTAATAGAAATCACATACCTAATTCTTGATGTAGTCTAGGGCTAGGTTCCAGAGTGCTCTATTATGAATGTAAATGGTGGACATGAATACATCCAATAGATATAACATTATGTGGAAGTGGCTTCCCATGGGTATTTTATCCTTTTTGAACATCTATTCCTAGAGCCTAACACTGATTATCTCTCCAAGGGTGAAAGTGAGATCTGAGGTCATCAACAGGTCTAATAGCATAACCCATTCTAGGTGGAGGAAATGAATGTTGTCATAACCATAAAATCTATTTAATAGATCCATACCAATCAGATTCCCATCCTAAAATTGGTTATTGGCATTATATCCTTGGTCTTGAGGGTGACCATCTCTCTGGGAGTATTCCATTTCCTTAATGTATTTTTTATTTTACTTGTTTTCTTCAAAAATTCAACTCTATATTTGTCAAATGTGGAATCTATGATGGGAAATCATAGGTATCTTTGGAAATCATCCCATAATATAGAGGTGACAACTATTTTATGGTTTAGGTGGTATAGAAATCTTCCAGTCACCTCCCTATGAAGAACAATTCACAAAGTAGGTTAATTCAAGGTATCACTTCAAGTTTAGTTGATTCAAATTATAATTATTGGTGTTGTAGTGGTAGTAATTCCACTACCAGCTACTTCTATTTAGCCTTTATATTTTACTCATATGAGTGGGCATCTATGTTATCTATTATGTCCCACATAGCTGTGTAATTTATAAATTCATCATTAAACACTATTGAGTTGAAGACATTATTTGTGTATTATATGGAGTCCTTAATAGAGAAATTAGACATTAGAAATAATATTTTAAATACCTCAAATTATGATGCCATTGTTAATATGATTTATCATGTAAATCTCATCTTCAAATCGATGGTTTACTCTCTTACTAGAAGTAGTTCACAACTAAACATAGAAATATAGGGCTTCAAATTCTCATTGGAGTTAAAATACACTTGAGCTCATTAGAAATCAATAGAAATGATGTCTCATTTAGTTTTATCATATATATTTGAGTATAATAATTTAATTCTAGTTTGTACACCATTAATGCCCAAAATCTCCAAGCTTGTTTTACTCATTCAATTCAAACTTTGCCACTTACTTTGGTAGGTATACCATGTAGATTTTCCATATGTTTAAAGAAATGTCACATTATAACCTTAGAAACATGTCACCCTATCATTAATTTTGTGAAAAATTAGGTGATGTAGCATGCTTGAGAAAGTTGGGTTTTAGAAATTTTATTGAGATTGGGCTAGATAATTCTCGTGATGCCTCGAGTAAGTGAAAGACGAAGGTAAAGGCTGTGAATAACAAAACTTGCAAATAATTTTTTTGAATGTTACATCCTAATTCTTCCCTAGACTTGATAACCTATTGATTTGTGGATTTTTTGGTTATTGATTGGTTAATTACTATTTTTTAAGCTAGATTTGATATATTGATGTTGTTTATTTTCATGATCACTAACTTATTGAGTTAGCTATAATTGTGTTTTATGTACATAATGATCATGATTACTTAGTTCATTACAATAATATATTATGGATTTTATCTTGATTCAAGATAAATACTTTTGATGTTTAGAGGTGGATGCAAGATAGAGTTCATCTCTCAGACTATGATGGAGGGAGAGCATCATCAAAGAGGGTGGAGTAGATTGAGGTAGTTGGGGAATAATAGAGTGAAACTGGTAACCCTACACATATCATAAAAAATAAAATATAATTTTTAATCATTGTTTGATTTAAATAGCTTGTTGTTTGCTTTTAGTTGTTATTACATTTTTTGCATTTGAAAATGGTTGGTTTTCATGTTGGTACCATACTCTAAATCTTGTTATGTGTTTTCAAGTGTAAGATTTAAATTATTGTATGTTATCTTACTTAATTTACTTCATGTAATTATATTTCCATAACATGTACTTTAGAATCCTTAAATGTCCTTATTGTGGTGCAAATTATGAACCTGTTGTCTTTGTGATGTGTGTGAATAGTTCTAAAAATGTTCTTTCCTTCCTTAAATGTTAATAGGCTGTGAGAGTGTGGGTCATGTGTTTTATAATAAATGTATTGCTATATAAAAAGGGGACTTAATTATTTTATATGTTAGATGATTATTAATTTGAGTAAGTTATTAAGGTGTGATTAAAGTTAAATTATACATGATTAATGTGGAAGTCAGGGTTAATATTTAATATGTTTAAAATATTACAATAATTATGAAGGTTCACAAATTTAAGGTTTTGTGTGGGTTGAATGGAACTATTTGAGCCACTATGCAAAACAAACAACTCAATTTTGGATTGCATGGTTAAATAGTTAGGCATGCCTAGAATTCTATAGTTGTTTTAGATGCATGGACTTATTCATTGATCTCATTATTATCACGTTCAATTCTGGAAAATAAATTAGAGGTTTCATTGGCATGAAAATAAGAGATGAAAGGATATATGCCTAGAGACATACACATGATATACAAAGGAAGAAAAAGAATAAAATAAAGTAAAGGGTTCAAATAAAATTGGGAAAGAGCACTACTAATTTGGCATAGCCATGACCTCTTTTACCAGGTAGGATTTATTGGTTAAATTCATAGTTGTATTGTATGAATTAAATCAAAGAATCTAGTAAAGTTTTATTAAATAAGGTTTTATTTTCATTATTATGAAATTTGTAAAAAATTCAAGGGGTTATATACTTGGCACTATGGATGGGCTTAGCCCATACACAGAGCCAAATATATGAATTTGAAAACCTTAGTCAAATGGCTATGCATTCTAAATTCATTGCCAAAATAATTAACTGAGTTACAATGTATTAATTCTATTTAGTATACAATGGCTAGCAGAATAAATAAATTTTGAATGAGTTGTTTAAACATAAGTAGATGAGTTTTAAAAGGGTAGAAAACTCTACCTATGTTATCTAAGGTAAAATTCAAATCATAAATTGATTTAATAGATTGTTTTTAAATACAAACCCTATCTAAATTATGCTTAGTCTATTAAATATAGTTTTTAAACATTTTATTCAACATAAAAATGTATTGGATTATCTTTATGAATAAATTGGGTCAAGTTTATTAAACCTGAATTAAGGCATGATTGTGTATGAAAGGTTGAACTAAGATGAAAAATTAACAAGGAATAGAAAAAATTAAAACCCTAGATATGTTTTATTGATATCTTGTAAGTTGCTTTAGTTAAAAGAAATTTCCATTCTGAGCAGAATAAATTTATGACTATTTTTATTCTTTTTATGAAGTTTAGGAATAACCTTGAAATTGTATAGATATACATGGGTATATACATATACATTACAGGTCATGGATATTTTTTTTGATGACCTATTGATATTCATGTCTATATATATGTATAGTATGTTTACATTTATGATTCTTCTATTTACATATATAAATGCGTTTATATGGTGTTTTAACCTTAAAGAGACTCTAAGTAGTGATTTTTTGTTGATAGGTTATTGACATTAGTTATATTATGGAGTTTCATTTTGATGTGATTGAGAAAATAGACAAAATCTATAGTGAATATTATTATTGCATAAACCTTATATATGTATTTACATTTATATTATGTGTCCAAAAAATGACTTCTTACAATCTATTGAGTTAAAAATGAATATATTTTTTCATATATTGAAATCTGTGTATGTGTGTGTGGGTTTGTTTATGACTATGTGCCATTTGATATTAAAGATATGGTATGTCAGGTATATAGAAATAGAACACAACCATAATACTCAATTTAATATTTTATGGGTATTGGAAAATAAATTATTATAGTTGTATGTGTTTATATATACACACACATGATAGTCATGAATTATTGGCAAAATACTATATGAGTATACTGTATGCTCATGTGCATATATTGATGGATAATTAAATGCATTGTATGTAATATTAGAGATGTATTAATGCATTTATTTATTTGAATAAATAATGCTAAACCTAGATATGAATACAATGGATTCAATGAATTTCTAAATGTATATTATTTGGAAATTAGAACAAACCATACTATCATTGGTTAGTAAATGAAATTTTTATTTATACAATTAGGAATTTGGAAATAAAGTGGGTTTTTGGATGAGCTAACAAATAATGTTAGATGGTTGGATGACATTAAGTGAAAAATTGTATATAAATATTTTAGTAACCAGAAGGATGTTGTTTAATCTTACCCTAATGGTATGATTGCCTTGATGTTTTATCTTACTTGAATGATATGATTGTCTTGAAATCTAGTTATATAACTATAAATAAAATTAGTTGTTTGGAAATATATATTACATTTGATAGATAAAATTTTAATCAATGAGAGTTTATTGTACTAGCTCATAATGTAGAAGCTCGTAGGGAAAAACTCATTATGAAATCTGTTGGTTCTAATATTTTTATATATATAAGAACCAACCTGGTATTAATGACACTAAATAAATAAGTGAGATGGATTTAACATACATTATTATTGTCACTAATATGTAGAGATGGTTAATTTGATTGATTTATGTGTATGAAATTCATTGATCCTTGAGATCAAATAACTATAAGGAAAACCTTGGCCAAAGTAGTGTTTATCGTTAAACATTATCATTTCATCTATTTGATTTAATTTACATGTTTTTTCATGATATCATGTAATAAAAAGTTTATTTATGATATGATACATGTAATAGTTATCTTACATCAAATAATTTTTAATTGACATTCTTTATTGTCATACCATCATTATCTACCCATCCGTACAGGGAGGGCCATTCCCTAGTTGGGAGATTTTGCAGGGGATCTATGATCTATGATTAGTGTGGAAAAGAACTTAGATGATGCTTTCTCTCCCCTCAGTAGTACTTCATTAAATACTACACTCAATATTACTTATGTATGTTTAGGTTCATTGAGACTCACATGCTTCGTTGAGCATTGTATAGCTGTAAATTATTATTAAACCATGTACTATGTAAAATTGTATTTTTTATTATATTAAACCATTAAAATGTTAGCTATAGTTTTGTATTATCAATGGTCAAATTTGTAAATCTAAATTTATGATTTAAATATAGTGTTTATTTTTATGATCAAAATTATACATGATTATGTGATCATTAGCTAAATAGATTAGCTCTAAGCCTTGCATATGGTTAACTTAAAATAATGTATTAGTTAAAGATCACTATGTTATGACTTAGATGTGATGAAATCTATAAAATGAATTAATGTAAATGTTTTAATTTTTTTAAACCTTATTATAATAAAAACCAATGGGGTTGCTACATCAAACACCCCTTGTGAACAAAATTTATGAATAAAAGTTTTGATGGGCCAAAATATGTGAAGTGTAAAAATCATGAAAGTTGAAAGTTTTGAGAATCAAAGGTTCTAATGGAAAAAAAATTTGAACAAAAGTTCTGAAGGCCAAAATTTGAAACAAAACATTTCATGATGCTAAAAAAATTATGATGAATATAGGTTCTAAAGAACACTTCTTGTAAAGACCAAAAATATGTGAAGAACAAAACTACTAAAGTAAGTGACTTACAAAAATCAAGAGTTTTGAACACATCCCGTGAAGACAAAAAAATTTAATAAAGTTTCCAAACAAAATTTACAAAGACAAAGTTTCCAAAAAAAAATTTCAATGACTAAAACCACAAAATGCACAACTTACTATGTGCAAAATATGTTAATTCCAAATGTGGAAAACTTGTATATATGAAAAACTACTAAAGATCATTAATATGTTAATCTAAATAAATCATACAATAAAAACTTGGATAATGAGTGAATGGAAATTGAATTTATACATGATCAACACATAACACAAATCATCCACATGTAGAATAAGAACTAAAAACTTGTAGAATAAGAACCTTCATGTGTAATTGGTGGTTGTAAATCTTCTTGTTCTTAGTGTGTGTTCTTTAGATTCTATAATAATCTATGTATATTTTTTTGCGTATGTTATTTAAGTGGGAGAATGATTTATGGGTGCACTTTATCAGATGGAGCAGATTTGGTGGTGTTTTAATAGGATTTATTTCTTCCTTTCCCCTCTCTCTTATTATTTTTACCAATTTGTTAGATTAGGATTTGAATACAATCTAAATCTAATGTTTATTCTAATTGAAAGAGTATTTTACATTAACTACAAATGCATTTTTGAATATCTATTTAATGTAATGAATGAATGGACAAATTAGTCGCATATTCATTTGAACCAAAACCCATAAAATGCTTATTTTAAATACATGATCAAATATAAATTGTGTGGTTTTACTATTTTATAAAACCCATTAAAAACCCACATAAATGAAAATAAAAACATGAATATTTCCCTCCAAATAATATGAAGACTAGAACAACATTAGAATTATGTTTAAATATTCCCAAATTAGCAAAGGCCCCTTGATTGGAACATATCACAATGAATGAATGAGTGAAGATCAATACACCATGACCTAATAGAAAAAGACCTTGGGGAGATTTGTCTTGCAAGAATTCTTTCAAGAGAAGCTTGACATACATCACCACCCCAATAGCTTAATGTTGGTGAGTTGTGACAAATGACATGTCAACAATTTTAACACTAGAAGGAGGGCATGTTTAGAACATTCATTTTGGTATTTTGGCCCCTCCTTTACACTTTTTCCCACCATATTGCATGCTTGAAACACACATCAATAGTTTTGGTGCTAGAAGGAGGGTGTACTAGGATTATTTTAGAGTTTATCTTCTATTTTTTTCTTTTAGCCCTTATTTTACACTTTTCCCACCCTATTGTATGCTTGAAACACACATCAACATGATGGAATTAGGAGGGATTGAACTATAAATTAAATTGAAAATTTTAAAATTTGACTTTAGCTGATTTATCCATGGTAATATTCCAAGTTTTAAGACTATAAAATTAAATTTTAGACCCACCTATATATTTTGCCTAGCTAGGTGGATTTGGTTGCCTTATGAACATTCTAAGGCCTGCTCATGACTTGCCCAAATATCTCAATGAATTCTATAGAAAATACACAAATAGTGGGATTTAGATGGTATAAGAACACATTCATGCATTCAAATATGCCATAATTAGGACTCAAATATACCATAAAGACATTATTTGTTAGTTATTTCCTTGGTCTCTAGATAGGGACACATACATTTGGTACCTTATCTTGTCAATTGGGTGAATTACCTTATGGGATATCTTTGAGAACTTGTTTATTAACCACTTTAGTGTGACCATCAACTTTATTGACATTTAATATTAATTTTAGATAGCTTGTAGGGATCCTAATGAATCTATAAGTGCATTTAATATTTGCTTTCATAAGTTATAAATGAGGTTAAAATACCCATTCCTATAAATGGAATTAATTACCATCAAATTTTACCTTAAAACATTGGATCCATTAACTATTATGTTTATTCAAAGGACTCTATATGATCTCACATCTTTGACATTAAATTACCAAGAGGCTATCATAATTGAACAACAATCAATGCCACATGGATATTGTGCAAACCCATTTTATTTTCTAGGATAATTGGGTATTTACACCAAAAATATTTAGATTAACCTACCTATAAGTCAAACCATGGGATAATTTTGAACTTATAACAAACCACTACCTCAACCTTATGACTAATCAGACCTCCTCGTGTTAAATGAGAAAAATGCTTGTTTATTTAATGTGTATAATTCTGTTAATTTAATATTTAGTCAACATGATATTATACCTTGTCTTAGTAATAAAGCATCTTATATTTATTTTAATAATCTAATTCCATTTTTTATAGGATATTTCCAACAAGAAATATCTAAACCAAACTATGATACTGTGTCCTAAAATTCACAATTTGGGGTCTATAGATATGGAAACAAGATAAATGCTAAAATGGCCATATTGATTGAAAAAGTAACATTATATAAGCATGAACTATTTTTTGAGAGTACCGGTAGAGATGAGTTAGATGATAAAATGGTATCAGTTATCTCAAGCATCCTATTGGATGAAAATCAAAATATCAGTGAGATTCCTACATGATAAGAAGAACTACGAATCTCTTGTAATCAATCAGAAGAACAAATAGAGGAATTAGAATAAATAGATGAATAATATGCACATTATGAATCTAATATTCTCATATCATATGTTAATTTCCTTACACTTGTAAATTAGATTCAATATGATAGATAACTCAATGGAAATAATTTGACTCTCATCTTGTCATTAGAGATGAATGAAATATAAGAAATCAATGATGAAATTGGCTATCCACCTCAAGAGGGAAAATTAGAAGATTTTAAAATGGAAAACATCTCATATGAGGATAACCTTAGCTTTAATCTAATTGTTTTAAACCTAAATGGTGAAGTCATGAGTCATTTCTACTAAATAACAATACTTGCACATTGCTAATGATAGCTAGAAAGAAGAACATAATCATGTTATTTTTCTCACTTCAGAAGATTTAGATCTTACAAAATATTTTATGGAATGTGATTGTATCAGCCATGTTCTCTTCACCCTAATGGGGGCTACCAACATATAAATGAGTGATAATGAGCATATTTCCCCAAGCCATGAAAAAATGAAGTTAATAGAAGTTAAAACTAAAGATGCCTCAATCTAATGTAGCTCTCCACACACTTTCACTATCAATGACATATATAGAAGGTACTTTACATGGGAAGAACAAATCCTATGCCTTATAAGTGATGAAAATGGCAACAAGGGTGCCACCAAAGTATATATATCAGTCAAGGAAAACCTAACAATAGATTCATTGAGTGGATGACACAAATATATCTCTACCAAGTTGGTTAGACAAGTCGTCCTAGTATGTGTTGATACCCATACTTATCCCTCAATCTAATTCAATGTATGGGTAGAGGTATTTATCCAAAATTATCCCAAGTGCTCTATGCAAACTAAATGTAAGTATATTTTTGAATTTAATTCTAAGAATTTTCTTAATTTTCATGGAAACACCAACGATATAACTCTATGAGATAGTGTTCATGAGCATAGAGGTAAACATACATGTAAATATGTGCTTCCCCTTGGTAAGATCTCTACCAATCTTCTCAAAATATTGAATGTTAATTTGTTTCATATCAAGAGTCTAATTATTGAATATGTATTATTGCTTGTCAATGGGAAATTTCACAATTTTTTTATTCTATTCATGCATTTACTTGTAAAGTTCTTATAAATAACTTATATATCCCTTTCATAATTTTATTTCTTATTTGATTTTCCTACTTTTTACATTTCAGTTCGGCCTCATTGTTTATTTATTTTTGGTCCAAATCATCTATTTTACCATGAAGGTGCCCCTATTGGTCAAATAATGAAGAAAATAAGGCATGTGGGTAAGTGTCTTGAATGATACTCTGATGTGTAAGTAATTTGAGTAGTTTGTAGCATTAGATACAATTTACAAATTAGTTTCAAAAGCATTAGTTACTTTGTGTGTTCTAAATTTATTTAAGTTGGGTTAAGTTTAGGTAATTATTAAGTCAATGAAGACATTCTCTTGAAATCAAGCACAA
Source organism: Torreya grandis (assembly GCA_037957365.1). Classification (NCBI taxonomy): domain Eukaryota; kingdom Viridiplantae; phylum Streptophyta; class Pinopsida; order Cupressales; family Taxaceae; genus Torreya; species Torreya grandis. Next base: position 1,713,773 of record JARHVA010003784.1, read on the forward strand.
AAATCACATCTTAATGGTTTATGGGTTTACTTGGATGAACCTACTACAATGAATATCTAGGGTGAAAATATATAATTTTACCCTTCACTTGCCACAATGGTCCCTAACTAGGAATTGAGATGCTAAGAAAAGAAAGTGAAAAGAGAAATCAAGAAATTAAAAGAAAAATTAATTTTCAAAAAAATTAATTCTAGGTGATTCAAGCAACCTCTACTAGGGCCATGGATGCTTGACTGACAATAGAGAAAGTATTTGAGTGGGATCAAAGGTAACTCCATAAGGGATATGGATGCATAGATAGAAATGGAGTAATGTCCATGAAAGATTTATCAAGGTAGGATTCATTATCCTAATGATGGAATCCATAATATTCAATCCTTTTAGGTTCTAAGAATAAATAATTTAACTCATTTACATACAATAGGTTAATGAGAATGCCTAATTTGGTATCTTTATCCACTCTAATATTTTCCTCTCTCAAATCCATTCACATTTCATGCATAGTATCAACCAAAGATTCTAGGTTTGTGGACACATTTTTATCATTCCAAAATACCCAAGAGTATTTTCTAACAAAGTTTCTATTTGGTGTTGATTTCACAACACACCCTAATTCTTCCAAGAATTAAGAAACCTATTTTTACCTTCGTATCTATTCTTACTTACATTCATGGCTCATTAGTCTCATCACTCTTAAGATAAAATGGTAATCCATATCAATTTTCATGCTAAACTAGGTTCCACAAATATCACCATTAGAAAGACCACATCCATGCAAGAATAGATCATATAAGGAACCTTGCATGAAAGTAAATTTTTGACCTCCTAATTTACATTTGATACATGGATTACTTAAATCTATTAGCATGATTTGGGAATTCATTTTATTTTCCATTCCATTATGGCTCTTGAAACCTATCCCATTGTGACAACAAATTCCAAATCATAAACTTTTATATATATCACTTGGTCCCAAAGTGAAGTCTTATTCCACTTCCTTGTACTAGTTGAGACCATCTCTCTCACTCTCTCAATTTTATCTTATTTATTTAAGGGATCACTTTTATTTCTATGAATTTTTTGTCTCTAAGGATTACCCTATTGAGATGACCAAGCTTATGTGAGTCATTTTCATATTTTACACTTGCTCAGTTGATGATTTTTTGAGGCATTTATTACACTTCCAAGATCGGTGGAAAACTCATCTTTTTATTTGGTTAGGTATAGATGTACATGATAAAAAAATTCTAAGTCCCTATAACTAATTTTAACCTTTGATTAGGTTTTTAGGGTCATTTTCTATCTGTTCTAGTGTTAATCAAAAATTTAGGTCTTCAATAGGTCTTAGACAAAGCATCCAAACATTTTCTTAGATAATCAAGATTTTAACTCTAGATGGGTCTAAGGGGTAAGTCATCTAGGTTACATAGTTGTAATTAAGGTATTTTAATTGATCATGTCTGAGTGTGTGAGGCTATAATTTTTAGTATCAATAAAAGAATTTTCTCTGAATAGGTCTTTGTGGGGGGTCTTTAGGGTTTTAAGTGATAGATTTTAGTTCTAAGTGGGATCCAAGTCTTGATTAGGTTAGTGAGACTCAGGTTTCCATTAAGAAGTTTTAATCAGGGTTGTAAGTCCTGATCAAGTCAAGACCATCCCCCCATCACCTTTGTTATCTAGAATTACAATCTTGATTACATCATAGTCTCTCTTGGTAGCGTAACACAATTTTTTTGGGATACAAACTAATAAATAATGTCCATGGTGAAGGCTTGCCAATGTTGTTTGGTATTTTAAACTTGATTAACATAGGATTCACATAATTTAAGTTATGGTAGTTATAATCGAGGGTCCAAATCCTTATTAAGCCTAAGACCAACCCAATTTAATTTTTCCACCCAAATCACTCAGCGCTATTTGGAAAATCAAGACTCGATTAGGCATCTCATGCATAGAAAAAATCACTAATAATTTTTAGGATTATGAAGCCTAATTAGAACTAGATGTTATAATTCTCAAAAGGTGAAAATTTTAAAGACATGAATTCCCAAAAAACCCTGAATAGGTTTGCTAGTTTTTTACCCTTTTTTGGTTTTTCAATGATAAATTTTGACCCGCTTGTTAGTGTTCAAAACCATTTTATTTGTCATAAATGTGACTCCATCTTAGATGAAATGATACCATAAATTTCACTTGATTATTCTTATATGAAAACTTGTTCATGTTTTTTTAATGTATTTTATTGTTTTGGATTTTAATTACAAGTTTTTGACTTGTTTTTGGTCTTTTTGTAACCCATGAACAATAAAAGTGGAAAATTTAGATGAAAGAGGAGAATTAGGTAGATTGGATAATTAAGGATGGTTTTTAGGGGTTTTTAATGGAAAATTATTCCCTTATAAGCTGAAATTTCTACACATGGGTGGATTTACATTGCCAAAGGGATGGATCATATTTGCTTTGAAAAGACATTGTGGACCAATCACATTTTATTTATGAATTTTGACTTTATTTATCCCCCTCCTACTATTGCATGGAGAGATGCTATTAATTTTGCATTTAAATGATCAATTATAACTCAAAAATTTTGCTATTCAATCCACATTTATATTACTCAAAGCTATGGAATTCTTTATTTACAACCTACTTGTGTATATAGTGGTTATAAATCTTCTTCTTCTTAGCATGTGTTCCCTAGACTCTTACATCATATACATCCATGGTTATACGTATGTTGTATAAGTGGGAGAATTATTTGTGGGTGAATTTAATTAGATAGATCATATTTGGTGGCATTTCAACATGTGTTATTTCTTTGTTTCCCATCTCTTTTGATATTTTTTACTAGTTTGTTAGATTAAGATTTTAATGCAATTTGAATCTAATATTTATCCTAATTATAAGAGTATTGTAAATTATATTAAAATACGTTATTGAATATATATTTAATGGAATGAATGAATGGAAAAATTGGCCCCACACTCATTTGAACCAAAAAATGTAAAATTTGGATTTTAAACACATGGGCAAATCTAAAATGTATGGTTTTACTATTTATTTTAAAACCCACTAAAAACACACATGAATGAAATAAAAAAACTAATATTATCCTTTAAATAACATGAATACTATAACAATTTTAAAATCAAGTTTGAATATTCCCAAACCAACAAAGTTCCCTTGACCAAAACATATCACAATGAATGACTAAGTGAAGATCTGTACACTGTGACATGGTAGATACAGACCTTGGAGAGACCCACCTCATTAAAATCATTTTATTAGAGGATTTATGAGATTAAACACTTTGATATCCTAACATTGGTGATTCATTCCAAATGATGCATCAATAGTTTCCCCTTTGGATAACATGCTTGTAACATTAGTATTCGTAGGTACATATTGATTTTGAACTTACTTTTTATGTGTTGTTGACTATTCAAGTCACCTAGAGCTCTTGACACATGATATGCATGGCAAATAACATTTATTTTACTAGAATAAGCTAACTATGGTCTTTTAATCACCTTCATGATGATTATGTTGGCCCAAGTATAGGTATGTTGAAGGCATTGAAGTTTTTTGAACATTTTACTCCACTATGAGAGATATAAAAATCAAAATTTGAGGTTATAGGATGATATTAACCTTATAACATGCCTATTATAGTGGTTTAAATATTATTATATTCTAAAAGCTTTATGTAAGGTTTTGTTAACCTTGTCAAATCCTACTTTTATAACTAAAGGCATTCAATCTCCCTCTCAATGCAAAATATTACCGAAGGCGTAGTAGGCTTTCTTAAGCCCTAGGGTCACATTAGCCTAATGAAGACCTATTTAATGATTAGAAACATGAAAGTTATTTTCAAGGGTATAATACATCAAAAGATTCCTAAAGTCATTCATTAGTGTCATGTTAGCCTTGTAGATGTCTCTTCAATTAATTTTCAATGCGGAATATAGTGTAAGGGTCATAAAAGGCACTCATGAGGTCATAAAAGGGTAAAAGGGTCCTAAGTCACTCATTAAGGTATTTTTAGAGGAGTGAGACATTCTATAAATTTGCATAAATTCACTTAGAAATTTGAAACTCTTTAAAAACTCTTCAATTTTATACATATTAACAAGGAATGATTTTGATTGGATTTTCTCTCCACTCCTATTTCTTAGTGGACTTCTTCATCTCCCAACATGGGAAGAGTCCATCAGACCATGATCAAACCATTAATTATCCCTAAGATCTTATTCAAGTCATCCATATTTTTTAATGCCTTATGACAAAAATTTCAAAAAGATCTACCTGTCTAGATACAGGTCAAGAGTAGAGGTGACAATCCAAAAACAAGACTAAAAGTAGTATTTAGAGATGTACAAAAGATTTCCAATGAAAATGAATGTGATTGAAGGTCTTCAAGGATCTTCATGACTTTTAATATAAAAATATAGAGGTGATAGAGTCTTCTTGGGGATAAATGCATATTATCCATGTTCTTTGGCTCTTCAATAAATAAACCTTCATTTTATAAGCCAAAAGAACAGAAGCTAAAATCACTAATGTATTTGCATGGTATTATATAAGATAAAAAAGAATAATAAGGTTTTTTGATGAAGAGGAGACTATTTATGATCAATTTATGATCCTTAAGTGGATAAAATCAAGATAAAACCATAAAACATATCCAAAAGATCATGTTTTTAGGGTTTGTGTGCAAGAGATAATCATGTCCTAGATTGATTTTACAAGTGTATGGTTCAAAAAAAATCTTGAAGGGTGTTAAGAGGGTTACAAATATTCTATTAGTGATGTTTATATTGATCTATAAATAAATAAACATGTAACTTTAAGAATAAGATGGCATATATGTCTAAAACCCCTCTAAAACCCTAACCCATGTAAAGATCTTTTGGATGGTTTTCAAGCTTGAGAAGCATCAAAGCAAGATTATGTACCCTTTATAAGGTTTTAAAAATGGTGATTATGGATTTGAATGACATTATATCATGATTTCAAGAGGTAAAAATAGTTTTAGACAATTTGTAAGGATCTAGAGTTGTCAAGAACTCATTTATAGGCCTATGGACCAAGTAGAAAGGTTCCTAGCCTGATAGAGTGTCTTCATGATGCTCTAACTCATTTCAAGGGGTTTTTAGGTATGAATATCATCTATAAATTTCATAGAGAGTCTTTCATGTATGTTTCAATCATGGATCTATGGGTGAAACAAATCTACATGCATACGTTTATAATTGAAAGCTTTCAAGGTCATCTAATAGAAATCATAAGGTTTTTAAACTTCAATAAATTTACAAGTCTACACACATTTATAAAGTATTTTATGAGTCTAATATTATCCTTCATGAAGATAAGGGTTAATACCAAGCTCTAAATACCCCCAAAAAATGCCTAAAACATGATGTATGGTCTCAATATTCTCTTTGAAGGCTACAAGTTAGAGTTTCATGAGGATTTATGCCTTAAATGGAGGTGAAACAAGCCTAAATTCATGACCCAAGGGTTTCCAAAAATTTTCCAAGGGATTTTTGTGGTTGTAATGGTCTATATGTAGGTTTATGAAGTCATTCAAACATGATCATAATGATACAGGTCTGCTAATAGAAATAATGAGGTTTCAAGCATACAAACATATCGGTAAGTCTATGTAGATGAGATTTCAAACACTTAATGGTGCTTGAAGTTCTTAGTTTTACATATCTAATTTTATCTCATGTTATCAAGGGATGTCTTAATGTTTTCAAGAGAATTAAAATTATGGTAAGATATCTACATGTATGTAGACAACCTTCTTAGGGCCTTCTCAAGAGTCCATGAATTTATAATATTATAGATAGATTGGTCAAGTTTTATGATCTTGATAGGAGAGAGAAAAAGGTGTAAACATGTTTGTAGGTTATCAAATTAACTTTAAAGGTTGAGAGAAAGATTGGATAATTTACAATAATCTAGTAGGTTTGTGATAGAATGAACAATATATCTATGACTCTGTGAGGTCTTGAGAACTTTTAATCCTATCAAATAATACTTATATGATGTTGAGGAAGAAGATATGAATTCATGAGCCTAAAAAAATATATATTCCTAGAAGTCAAATGTCTTCATGAATTTCAAGTTTACATCTAAGATTCTAACCATGATTCCAAGACTGTAGGTCTATAAATAAGCCTAAGAGGTCTTATAAAAAGTTCAAGTATTTTAAAGACACCTATAAAAGTTCCTACACACCACTTAGAAGATTTTTATGATCACAAAATCTAGGGTTTAAAAGGTGTTTTGACTATTATAAAAAGAGGAGGTATAAAATGAGACTTCAATGTGTCAAAGTCTCCTAGAGATGACATAAGGTGAGCAATGTAGTGATATAATACTCATGCAAGATGCAAAATCCTTTCAAGGCTCCATGTTTCATAGAAACATATTTCCAAGGCCTCAAAGATCCTCTTATAGTCTAGCCAACCTTTAGAAATATTAGGTGACTGATTGCAGGCTAATTTTGAAGGTTTTAGAGGAGTTTAAAGATATTTATGAGGATTTAAATCTTAATAAGACTCTATAACAAGTTTCAAGCATAATAAACAAGGAAAAAACCACAAGGTTTTTAAGGATTATCAAGAAAATTCTATAGGACTAAAAACCTTTTTGTAATGTTCAAATGAGTCTCTATAAGCCTTCATGATGAGATAAGACTACCACACATTCCCATAGCTTCTCAAACCTACTAAAAAGTACTGAGATGGTCTTTTAAGAATAAAAATATGGATTTGGAAAATGAAATTCAAGGTTTTTAAACCTTCCTTAGTAACTATAGGCATGTCAATGAAAATGGTGAGTTCCAAGCATGGTGAAGATGCATGTAGGCCTACTAATATAGGGTTTAGGGTTCTAACATGATAATATAGGTTTGCAAACCTTCATACAATTTCAAACATACTTAAAATTACCCTCCAAGACCACTTACAGGTTTTCAAGGTGAAATAATTAAATTTTTAGGTCTAGAAGACCAAGAAATTGTAAATCATGAGAGGTTTTAGGCAGACTTAATAAGGATCTCTCATGTCGGCCTAGTCTTCAAGGTTGTCAAGGAGGATAGAGTGAATTTAAGGTTTAATGATGTGAGGTTTTAGGCTTATGAATGATGTTATTCAAGAAATAAACATGCACCCATAGGCTATTTATCAAGGTTTTGAGGATACTTAGGTATGGTCAAGAGCATAATAGGCCTATAGAATGATAAACAATATTAAAACATGTTTACAAGCCAACAACCTATTTTAAATCCAATTCAAGTTGTAATCTTGAAAAGTTTATCTAGATAGTAATTTGTTTATGGTATAGTTTATCAAGGTTTTTTATCCCTTAAGACATGTTTTAGGTCTACTAATTTGAATTAGGCTTAAATATCCATAAGACCACCAATATGAAGGTGTCAAGTTGTTGGCCTAGCTGATAAATTTAAATGAGTTTCAAGGTTTCTTGGAAAGTTTTGGAATACTACATAAATGAGTATTGAGTACAAGTATTTTAGAGCCTAAAAACAACTTATAATTCTCTAAATAGGTCTTATAGGCATCCATGATGATGCAAGGTTAGAAAACAAAAGATCCCAAGAGACCTAAAGATTGTCAAGACTTATAACTTATTGTCAGGTCTTCAAGTTAAAAATATGGAAATTTTATGACCTTAACACTTAGTTCATAGACTTGTGATAGGTTTATAGGGGTCTTTTGAGGTTGAAAATGTATAATTAAAGGTTTAAAGGGTAGGATATAAGGGAAAATGGAGCCTTAAAGCATGAAAATGAACCAGTTTCTCAACCTCTCCAAGTGATCTTCACCTGAACTTCATCGTTAATTTCAAGAAGTCTATGATTTTAGAACATTTATAGCACTACCATGAATGGATTTGATGGTCAAAAAGAGTATGAATGAGGTATGGAAGCATTAAAAACTAACCCTATAAATTTTTAACTCCCTCCATGGGGTGGCAATCATGTTAAGTCAAATCAAGCTCCAAATGGGCATATGAGGTCTACTTGCAAGACAAACATTCCACAAGCATGATAGTCATGGAAAGTCTACTTGATATAGATTATATCTACCATGCATGCATGAGGATATGGGTTAGCTAAGGTAGTTAAGGTAGGATTTTGATAATAATTTAAAATCCTTGAAGGAGCACAACTATCATCCACAAGTCTTCCTAAGGACAAAAATTGCAAAGAATACGGTCTCCTCTCCCACTACTATGCCAAACTTCTTAAGAGATCTTCATGGGGTAGGTATATTGAATTGGGGAGAGTTTATTGAACCCATTTTATCTTATCTCTTCTCTTTCATACTTTATATTGATGGAGTAACCATAACATTCATAAGATCTTCGAGTGCTCTCTTCTTCTTTTTCTTCTCTATTTCTTATATAAAGTACTAAAAAAGATTGTTTCATGATCCCTCCTCTTGGGTATGATAAAAATATACTAATTTTGAGTATTTTAATACTATATTGATGCCTTGAAATCAATAAAATATTGAATTTTCCTTCTTCAAATATTTGCATCTTGTATGTATTCCATGAATTGTTGATCTTTACATGTAGAAAAATGTTTTCTTTTGAATTATTGTCAAATTCCCTTCATCTTTATGCAAGAATATCATATTTTATAGGTTTTATACTATGTATTACTAGAATTATGTAGGAATTATTTGTATAAAATCACCATTATATCTTTTTTCAAGGTGGATGATGACACCTCCTAGTTCTATTTTAAGTTTCATACCTCTATACAAAACACTTATCCAAGAGAGGTTTGAATTGAATATTATATATGAAAATTATCAGTCCTTATATATTATCTTATGATATTAGAGTGAGTGGAGAAGATATCTAGACTTGGTGTATCACCTATTTTTTGGTTTTAGTTTATATTCTTCCCTTTTCCATGATAAAAAATCATAGTTTTAGCTATAAATAGGTCTTATTTAGTATTTTTTTGGCCTATAACTGATCTTAAGTATAGTTCACGTAGTTTAGGAAGAAAGTCAGCCTTCTCCAAAATTTCATCCCAAAGAGATAAGGTCCCACACCTTGGGGATGATCCCATTATTTCACTAGATAAATTTATTGATCAAATAGGTATAAGATCCAAGTGATAATAGTTTTTGGCATGCCCAATGGGACCAAGATCCATAGGATTAAAGAATTCAACTAAGGAGTTCATGTTGTTCCTTAGCAAGTTGCATAATTAAAGGCACTTCAGAGGTGTTAGGTAACTCCACAAATTTTTGGTCTCATATGAATCCTACACTTTCATGTCAAAAGAAATAAGGGCTTTTACAAAAGCTACTAGTTTTTAGTTTGTTGAATTATCATTATATTTTAAAATAATAAGAACTAAATTATCAAAGTCTCTTGAAATAAGAGATATAGGTTATAGACAACCTTCCCTAAGGGCTCAACCAACACCCACTTTTGGTATATTTCTTAGACCAAGAGAGAGGGTGAACTCTATCTTTCATATGGTAACCCAAAGAAATCAATTATTTACTACCTTTGATGGAGTTATTCCTTTGAATCTTAGAAAATGAGATGACATCCTAGTTGTATCTCTCAAAATCATATCTTATTTCACTGGTGAGAATGATACCACTCCAATAGAGCACATACAATATATTTCCAACATATGTTCAATCCATAATATCACTCAAAATAATTTCACTGTGAAACTTCTTGCTACCTATTTAAAAGGAAAATCTCTTCAATGGTATAGAGGGTTACAAACTATCACAATACATAATTGGGATGAGTTAAGAGAGAGACTCTACCAATATTTTAGAGATAAGAGTGATCATGTTTTTCTTATGGAGAAGCTCATTACCATAACGAGAACTTGTCATGAATATATGGTGGACTTCAACTTTCGGTTCCTAAAAACTTGGGATAAATTTTCATCCTTAGTGAAGCCTACTCTAAATAATCTATTCTTTTACAACTTGAGGTCTCTAAATAGTGACATTGCTAACATGATATAATCCATGGGAGGTACTATATTACCAATTGCCTATGACATTATCATAAGATCATAAAATAGTCTAACTTAAGTAGGAAAGATTGCCCCTATACCTCTAATGCCCTTATGTACTTAACCTCCACCCATTAATCCTAATTTAGCACCAATTAATGTGCAACAAACCAACCAATTACATTTTTTGACCTCCTAATGAGATACATGAAGTTAACACATTGTTATAGAGCTTTGGGAATGAATTAGTAGATTTAAAAAGATATTAGAGAGCTCACCATACCAAACCATATCAACATTTCAATCAAACATACCAACATTTTAATCAAACTTATTAGTCTAAAATGAAGCCTTATCAAGGCAATGAATAATTTCAAGGCCAAATTACATATGATAATCCCTTTAATAGTCAAAATCCTAATGCTTCTAACATTTCAAAAGACAAGTAAATTTCTCAATGGTAATCAATTAAATCAGAATCACAAGGAGAAGTGCATGAACAAACACAAATTCAAGGTGAGTCCACTCTATTAAATTAGCAAGAGAGTGACTTTTTTTTCCATGAATCAGAAGGAGGTCTCAAGTAAAGGAAACACTCTAGTAGCCTCCAACACAAAGTTTAAGAAAAGAGAAATGAAGGTAGAACCATCTCCTTCATTTGGTCAAGTTCCTACTTCATAAACTCCTCATGAAGCTACCAAGGAGAAGGCAACTATTGTGACACCTAAAGCACAAGAAAATCAAGTTGTTCAAAGGGAAAATTATCTTAAAATTAACCAACATTAAGGAGAGTCAAAATGAGGACAAATTCCCTTTAATATAGTTGATCAAATGGAGAGAACAAACCTAAATGTCACTATGTGGGAGGCTTTCTCCATTCCTAACCAAAGAGGCTTGTTGAAGGAATCCTTAAGCCACATTGGTGATATAAGCAAATTAAGTACAACAACTATTCCTACTCACTTATGCCAACCAAAATAAGGAGATAGTGGTAAGATTAGTAAACCACCTCCGTTTTACATCTACTTTATTATTTTTAAGCACCTTGTACATAATTGTATGATTGATTTTGATGCAAGTAACTCAATTTTACCTAAGAATATTTATAACATGTTGATTATTTAAAATTGTGCTTGATCTTAACCAATCAACAATGGGAAGCTTCAAGTTGTGGGACAATGTGGCTTGAAACAACCCACAGATTTTAGAGAAGTTGGTCTCTTCTTTTGTATCGAGTGTTAGGGGAAAAGGGATAGGAGATTAAATAGAAATGCAAGTGTAGGAAATGAAACCTAACTATGGTGATGCACCTGAGTATAATCCTAATCCTAACCTGAGCATAGTGAGACTATTATAGGATTCAAGTACATTTAAGAGTAGACAAGTGCATGATCAATGTAAAAGATTGAAATAATAGAAATAGAGGCTCACAACAAGGAATTCTTTCATTGAGATACAAAGAATGTCAACAAAGGCATAGTGTTCAATCTTATTAATAGAATCTTTCAATCACATAAGAGGTGTAGAAATCATGTATAGTTATGTAGAAATTCTAATTCAAGAAAATGATACAAAAGAAAATGACATTCCTAGTCACAACTCCAGAGAATCTATAGTATCGAATACTTTGCAAATGACACAGATAACACCAACCAAGGCATGGAGCTCAATCTTCTTAATTTATTCAGCCATATAAAATGCACAGAAACATGCACAGTTACATTAACTTTACAACTCAATAAAATTAAGACAAGAGCAAATGATATTATAGGCCAAAAGCTCTAGAAAGTCTAAAACTATGAGAAATATTCCCCCCCCTTTTTTCTCTTACAATTATTCTTCTTTTATAGCCTCAGATCACTCCTTCCATCATCCCCTTTCTCACGTAATTATTCTCTATCCTTCACTCATAGGGGACAAACAGATGTCACCTTCAATGCTTTGGGGGCTCCAAAAATTACCCAATGAACCGTTCCATCTACTCAAATTAATGCCATCTGATTTTCCCTCCATTTCGCTTTGTGGCAATAGATACACTGAACACCCTATTATGTTGAAATGGGAGAAGAAACTTAGTCAATTTCCTAAAAATCCTCTTATTACTTATAAGGCACCAAAAAATGACACTTGGCACTTTCTACCAGATTCATCAAATACATGCAACTTTCTCCACTTCTCTTTGGTTGTTCTATAGTATCACTCAAGACACATATCAGACTCATATGGATGGTGACACTTGGCAGTTTCCACAAACTTTTGAAGTAACACCCGAGGCCTGCCACAATCTTTATTCGGTAATGAGGCTTAAAGATGGTCTCTCGAAAGTTGACATGTGGTGACCTCTGCTGCTTCTAGGAAGATACATGGCATATTTCACTTCTCCTACTAGGGGCATGTTGTGTCTTTCACTTTTTCTGGGGATGGAGTAAGAAGGGGCTTAGAGGGTGACACTTGGTAGAATTTGCTACTTTAAGGCACTTTAAGAAAAATAAAATAATGCCTTTATGCATTGAATCAGAGCATGAACCCAAGCATCCTTCGGATGCTGACACGTGGAGGCTTCCACTTTCTTCTGAAAAGGTAGTTCAGGGCCTTCTACGACTACCACCTGGTGCTTTCCACTTTCTCTTTTGCTTAGCTCATTGAAAGTCTTTGCCAAAAAATGGAATGAAATGCAGGTGTCTCTTAAGAGATGTGGATGCTGACACATGGTGCATTCTACTTAGCCACTACTAGATACATGGCACATTCCACAGCCTTACCAAAAGTTACAAAAAGGGCCTCGAAGGATGGCAGCTAGCTAGCTCCATGTTTTAGAGAGTGACACTTGGTAGCTTCCACCCAAATGCAACACTTAGGCAAAATGAAACGAAAGAAACAAAGAGGATTAAAGAAGACCCGCACTCAAAAAGTGACATTTGGTGGCCTCCACTCATCTTCAACACTTAGACAAAAAATTGAACCCGTGCTCTACCCCGACTCTGCTATTATGACCAAGGTATGCAGGAACCCAAATTGTAGTGCTTGATTGAAAATTTGACTGCAACGTAGAGTAAAAATTTACTCTATAGTTACTGGTGACCATTAGGACTTTTGAGCCTGCTCAAAAAGAAAACTCCACCTCCTGCTAGATCAAAATTATGAAAATTACAACTTTAAAAGAGCCATCGACATATGTTTAAAAACACTTATTTAAAAGCAAAGCAGGAAAACAATGGAAAAACAAAGCAAGAAAGGGAAATTATCTAACTATAATACATGAGAGGCCCAAGTCAATTAAAATGTTTTAAATAGATTCTATTTATAGGAATCTCTTTAGGTTCTCCTTCCATTGACTCTAGCTCAAAATAATTCTTCTGTTTGCATGCATAAATTCTATATGGACCAGTCCATAGCACTTCAAATTTGGTATGCTGACCCAGCTTGGTAGCCTATGCATCCCATTTCAAAACAATCGAGCCCACCTCAAAATTAGGATTCGAAGTCCTTTTATCAAAATAGTCCTTAACCATTCCTTAATGGTTGATCAATGAATCATGAGCTATATCCCTCTTTTCCTAAACTTCTAGAAGTTTTGTGAGTCTGACCTGCATGGGGCCATTTTCTTCAATCTCAATTTGTTTGATTAGCTAAAGAGCAGGAATTTCCAAGCTTAGGGGAATCACAGTAGACTTTACATATACCAATTCATATGGAGACATTTTTATCACCTGCTTGGGCATGTTTCTATCAACCCATAGTGCTAGATTAAGCACTTTATGCCACTCTTTGTGATGATCAACCCCTATCCTTTTGATGAGTCTTATCAGGTTCTTGTTGGTTGATTCTGCCAGACCGTTACCTTGAGGGTAATAGTTAGATGAAGTTTTCACATATATTCCATGTCTCAAGGTAAAGTTAGATACTTTAGACCCTAAGAATGCTTTGGCATTATCTGAAATGATGGTGCGAGGAGCTCCAAAGTGAGTAGTGATACCCCCTAAAAAATCTAGGATCACATTCTCTGTTGCTTCTTTAAGTGGGACTACCTCAGTCCATCTGGTGAAATAGTCTGTGGTAGTTAATATCCATTTGTGACCCATGCTAGACACTAGATTTATCATTCCAATGAATTCAAGACCCCATTGAGCAAAAGGTTCATCCATAACTATAGGACCAAGGGGCATGGTTGCATTCCTCCTCATCCCCATATAATACTGGTAGGATTGACATTTTCTAACCAGCTGATAATAATCTACAAATAAAGTAGGCCAAAAATATCCTACCTCACTTATCTTTATGGCTGTGGTCTTTGCAAAAAAATGCCCCCTGATGTTCCATGATGCATTTCATGTAGTATCCTCTTAGCTTCAACCTGTTCTACACATCTTAACAATTTTCCATCAGAATTTCTTTTGAAAAGGACTTATTTAATTAAAACAAAATGAACTCCCTGTATCTTATAATATCTCCTCTTGTTTCGAGGGAGTTCTCTTGGATAAATCCCATTTTTCATAAATTGAATCCTACTTATGACCTAGGATTCCTGATCAACCTCTTGTAATTTTAACATGGTCTTTGTCTCTCTTTCTGAATCTACTTCCTCAGGCAACATCTTTTCAAGCTCTTGGGTTATATATTGGCACAGACCCCTGCCTCTAACTAGTTTGGTGGGTCTGACTTCTACATCATATTCAACGATCTTAGTGATCCAATTAGCTCTTTTCTCAGTAATCTCACCCTCCATGATGTATTCCCTGACACTTGGGTGAGCTATAAGTATCATAATTTTGTTCCCTGATATCAGATGCCTGAATTTCTTGAGGGCTTTTACAATGGCATAAGCTTGTCTTTCCACAAAATTGTACCTACTCTCATAATCTCTGAGAGTTCTTGAGAAAAAGTCTATTGGGTGCTCCCCCTCTAGCTTGTCGTTCTTTTGAGTCAAGACAATAGTAATACTTGACTCTCCTCCATAGACATACATTATGAAGGGCATGGAAAAATCTAGGTTCTTAAGCACTGGGGCTGCTGAGATAGCCTTCTTGACCTCCTCAAAAGCTTGCCTTTCTTTTGTAGTCCACTTGAAGACCAAGTCCTTTTTTAGTAAGAGTGTCATTGGTCTAACCAAACCTACAAAATTAGATATGAATTTATTGACACAATTAATCTTCCCTAGAAAGGACTAGACTACCTTTTTATTTGCTGGAAGAGGTAGGTCCATTATAGCTACAATTCTCTTGGGATCTATAGAAACCCCTTCCTTAGATACTATGTGCCCCAATAGTTTACCCTGAGGTACAAAAAAAATACATTTCTTGGGATTCAATGATATCCCAAAATCCTGACATTTCTTGAAGACAGATTCTAAATGATCAAAATGATCATCAGCATTTTTTGAGAAAATAGTGAGGTCATCCAGATAGACCAGGATGACCTTATTTATAAGTTCACCAAAGGCTATATCCATAGCCTATTGAAAGGTGGATCCTGCATTTGATAAGTTGAATGGCATCTTCACGTAGGCAAATGTCCCCCATTTGGTAGTGAAGGCAGTTTTGTACTGGTCTTCCTTGGCTAGCCAAATCTAATTATACCCAGAGAAACCATCAAGTAAAGAAAACCTCTCTGATCTAGCCATAGTTTATATAATTTTTTCCATGGAAGGCAAGGGATAGTGGTCTTTCAGAGATTCTCTATTTAGATCTCTGAAATCTACACATAGTCTTACATCTCCATTCTTTTTTCTAACTAGGACTAGATTTGATACCCAGGTCGAGTGCTTAATTGGAAATATTATTTTGGAATCTAAAAGTTTCTGCAACTCATCTACCATTAGAGGCTCAATCCTTGGATTTACTGGCCTCTATTTCTATCTGATGGGCTTGGACCCTTCAGTCAATTCTATCATGTGCTAGATAATGTCTCTATTATATCCATGAAGGTTTTCATAGCTCCATGCTATGACTCTGTTATATCTCTGGCACAATTTGATTAATCTTTCCTTCTCTTTTTGAGTTGTAGAATTCTTGACTTTTAGCCTTTTCCCATCACTCACCTCTACTTCAGAATAGTCTGCTTTATCTACCTGGAACCTTTTTTTCCAGGCTTACATCCTCTGGGTCAAAAAAGTTTTCTAAGGTGATCAATCCCTTGGGGAGCTTATTAGTCCTTAATTGTATAATCTGATCACCATATGCCTCTTCAACTTTAGTTTTCAATTGATCAACAAACTCATCTAATTATTGTAAGAAAGAGATTACCTAAGCATCATTTTCAAACACTTGCTAATTTTCATCATTGTCTGGGATGGTCAGTCTCACTATAACTTTTACTGACTCATTGTTAACCAATAGACCAGTTGTTGGGTTAAATTGTGAGCCAATCTGAGCCATCTTATCAGCCTCAGAGTTTTGAATTCTAGGAATTATCTCAATATTGAAAGCTTAAAAATTTTCTATCAAATCCCAAATCCTATGTCTGTAGGATCTCATTCTCACATTTTTGGCTGCTGCCTTTTCCCTAATTTACTTTACTACTAATTATGAATCTCCTTTTACCTTTAGGTTCTTTATTCCCTTTTTCTCGGCTAATAGGAGCCCATGTACTAAAGATTCATATTCTATGTCATTATTAGTGCAAGCAAATTGGAATCAAATAGCCCTTAAAATTTTATCACCGTTTGGAGCAGTAAGACAAATTCCTGCTCCAGCACCATGTTTACTTCTAGCCCCATCAAAATTCAAAGTCTAGAGCTCTAAATATTGAGCAATAGGTGCCTCTTTCCTTATAAAATTTGGGATCACCTGATCCTCATAAAAAATGACATACGTGCCCGAACCAGTAGAGTCATAGTTCCCATACGGGTCGCTATGCATCATAGCCAACAACTGGCTATTTTCTTCTTCTTGATCATGCTCAGTCCAGTCGCCTAGTTCTTCAACAAGAATCCTTTATTCTTTATTTATCATGGCATGATCTACTTCTAATCTTGTTTTAGGTTTGTTGGTGATATGGTCCTTGGATAGTGGTTCAGATAGAATTTTCATTTTTGAACTGTATCTGGTTCTTAGGATGAGGTGAGACCAGTCAAGAGACATATATTCTCCTATTTCTGCTATAAAGTCTTTGGATAAACATAAACCAAAGACAAGAGGGATATCTATGAAAACTATATCTTGGTTGACCACTATGTTGGGACATGTGTATAACTGCAAGGGAAGTTGTTTAATTCTCCCTATGGTTTGCACTATTTTTCCATCTAGCTACATAACTCCCTTTGTAAGGGGTTCATATTTTATTTTCAAGGCATTAGCTATTTGCTTGGGCATCACAGTTGTACTGGCTCCTGAATCTATCAATGCATTATGCAGGATTTTCTTTCCAACTATCAGAGTTAAATTGAAAGGCTCTGGCTTGGATTTACTTACTTGTGCTGCATTGTTCACGAAGGTTGTTATCATTGGAGGAACCGTATCTTTGAGTTTTTCTTTTCTAGCAGGTCCTTCCTTGGTAACATCACCTTCGGTCACTGCTTGCCCTTGCAGAGCTTCTTGCAGTAGTGTCTTTTGTTTAGGAATAGCCAAAATATCCCATATTAACACTTGTGCTGGAGTTCTCTTTAATTAGTCCACTACATTGATTGGTCCCAAGGACTGAGTTTTTTGGTAATAGGGATACCTCATTTTTTCCTAAATCTGGGTAGGAATCCCTTGATCTTGTACCAAATGAGGCACTTCTTATCTAACAGTAGCATTCTTTTGCCCTTGAGATGGAGGATTATTCTTGACTTGACCTTTTACAATCTCAGGCTACTCCACCATCCTCCTTTTTGATCTGGTGTAATAACTAGATTGCACTACTAGCCTCTGGGAGGTAGATGCTTCATTCAAGAAAATTGCTTCTTCATCCTCATCCCATGAAAACAAAGCATGTTCAAGGGCTATTTCTTCCTCTTGTTTCAAGGACATTCCTTGCATCTAAGCCACTAGAACTAAATTTTGCATGCTGAGAGACTGGTAGGCCTGATTATTACTGGTACTAGCAAACTGGCCATCCATTCTCCTCTGCTCAACCACTCTTTGTTGTAGATTGCCTCTAGGACAATCTCTGGGGGTGTGAGCATCATTGCAAGGAAAACACCACGCATTAGTATCATCCACATAATTATTCTAACCTGGAACCATCTCCCTATTTGAGTTGGGGGCACTGGTCTGTGAGGGTGTGGGAACTGCAACTAATTGATTTGCTAGCTGATGGTTAGTTTGTCTTGGAGGACCTTGATATTGGTTTGGTTGGGATGAAAACCTATTTCCTTGATAACCTTGATAAGGAGGCTTGGGTAAAGTATTCTGCTGCCTCTTTATGTTAATCAACTCATTGGAGAATGTCCTTAGCATACTCTTGTTATCATCTATTTAAGATGACTGAGCAGGGACCGGTTGCTTCGCAGATGATGGGGGGTAAGCATACATAGACACAGGTGGGCTTACAGCTTTAGGAACTTCTTGAGGTAAGGGCAAGGAAATTTTTGGGAACATAGGCATGGGAGGCCTTAGAGGTAACTTTCTACCATCAATTAAATGATTTTTAGCTTTGACCGCAAGGTCATAAGCTACTGGCAAAGTGTGTCCTCCCAGTGACTGAATCATAATAGATATATCTAAATTTAAATCCTTGAGATAGAATACTATGGCCATACCAGGTGGTGGTTTAGCTGCAATAGGGATTTTGTCCCAAGTTTTTTGGAATCTGGTATTGAAGTATGTCATGTCCTCTTGTGGTCCCCTTTAAATGGTGATCAACTATTGTAATAAAGAAGACTTATCACCTTTCTCTACAAATATTTCAAAGAACTAATCTCTGAGTTGGTCCCCATGTGGATATGGTATTTGGGGTCAAAGACCGATACCATTCGAAGGCCTTCCCTTTGAATGAGGTTGCTAACAATCTTAGGGCCACATTTTGCTATGTGACACCATGTATGGCACAAACATCTGATACATCTTGAAGATGTTCTACGGGTTTTTTTGAGTCTTGCCCACTAAATTTGGGTAGAGCTTTTATAGCATTTACTGGGATAGGGTCCCAAATAGCTAGTGGTGTTGGGAGGATTAAGGGACTACCAGTGTTCCAGCTTACATAATTTCTTGGGGGTACAGGGGCTCCCATGTTTGGTACTGGTACAAACTAATTATCTCTTTTTCTTAGACTAATTACCAGAGGTGGAAAAAGAATACTTGGATTTGCAGCAGATTACGATCTGGTGACTGGTCCATAGCTCTGACTCCTTGTAGCTCTTTGGTTCATGCAGTCTTGAAAGAAACTTCAAGACTGGTCCCATCGGGCATGCTTAAAAACTATTGATGATTTAAAATTATGCTTGATCTTAACCAATCAACAATGGGAAGTTTCAAGCTGTGGGACAATGTGGCTTGAAATAACCTCCAGATTTTAGAGAAGCTAGTCTCTTCTTTTGTATCGAGTGTTAGGGGAAAAGTGATAGGAGATTAAATAGAAATGCAAGTGGAGGAAATGAAACCTAACTGTGGTGATGCACCTAAGTATAATCCTAATCCTAACCTAATCATAGTGAGACTATTATGGGATTCAAGTACATTTAAGAGAAGATAAGTGCATGATCAATGTAAAAGATTGAAATAACAAAAATAGAGGCTCATGATAGGGAATTCTTTCATTGAGATACAGAGAATGTCAACAAAGGCATAGTGTTCAATCTTCTTAATAGAATATTTCAATCACATAAGAGGTGCAAAAATCATGTATAGTTATGTAGAACTTCTGATTTAAGAAAATGATACAAAAGCAAATGACACTCCTAGTCACAACTCCAGAGAATCTACAGTATCGACTACTTTGCAAATGACATAGATAACACCAACCAAGGCATGGAGCTCAATCTTCTTAATTTATTCAGCCATATAAAAGGCACAGAAACATGCACAGTTACATTAACTTTAAAACTCAAGAAAATTAAGACAAGAGCAAATGATATTACAAGCTAAAATCTCTAGAAAGTCTAAAACTATGAGAAATCTTCCCCCCCTTTTTTCTCTTACAATTCTTCTTCTTTTATAGCCTCAGATCACTCCTTCCATCATCCCCTTTCCTACACAATTCTTCTCCATCCTTCACTCACAGGGGATAAATAGACAGTGCCTTCAATGCTTTGGGGGCTCCAAAAATCAACCTAATGAACTATTCCATCTACTTGAATTAACTCCAACTGATTTTCCCTCCATTTCGCTTTGCGGCAATAGATACATGGAACACTCTGTTATGTTGAAATGGGAGAGGACACTTAGTCAATTTATTAAAAATCTTCTTATTACTTAGAAGGCACCAAAAAATGACACTTGGCACTTTCTACTAGATTCATCGAATACACGCGGCTTTCTCCACTTCTCTTTGGCTATTCTGTAGTATCATTCAAGACACATATCAGACTCATATGGATGGTGACACTTGGTAGTTTCCACAGACTTTTAAAGTAACACCCAAGGCCCACCACAATCTTTATTCGATAATGAGGCTCGAAGATGGTCTCTCAGAAGTTGACACGTGGTGACCTCTACTGCTTTTGGGAAGATACGTGGCATCTTTCACTTCTCCTGCTAGGGGCATGTGGTGTCTTCCACTTTTTTTGAGGATGGAGTAAGAAGGGACTCAGAGGGTGACACTTGGTAGCATCCATTGCTTTAAGGCACTTTAAGCAAAATAAAATGACACCTTTATGTGTTGAATCAAAGCATGAACCCAGACATCCTTCAGATGCCAACACGTGGAGGCTTTCACTTTCTTCTAAAAAAGTAGTTCAGGGCCTTCTGCAACTGCCACCTGGCACTTTTTGCTTTCTCTTCTGCTTAGCTCATTGAAAGTCTTTGCCAAAAAATGGAATGAAATATGGGTGCCTCTTGAGAGATGTGAATGCTGACACATGGTGCATTCCACTTAGCCACTACTAGATACATGGCATAGTCCATGGCCTTCCTGAAAGTTACAAAAAGGGCCTCAGAGGATGCCAGCTGGCTGGCTCCATGTTTCAGAGAGCAACACTTGGCAGCTTCCACCTGAATTCAACACTTAGGCAAAATTAAATGAAAGAAACAAAGAGGAGTAAAGAAGACCCGCACTCAGAAAGTGACATTTGGTGGCCTCCGCTCATCTTTGACACTTAGATAGAAAATTGAACCCATGCTCTACCTCGACTCTGTCGCTATGACCAAGGTATGTGGGAACCCAAACTATAGTGCTCGACTAAAAATTTGACTGCAACGTAGAGTAAAAATTTACTCTACATAACCTACTAGGATTAGAGTACACTTTGGTTATAAAAGGAGTTATCTAGTTAGATGGTACATCTGTTAAAACCATTGGCATCATTAAGAATTTGAATCTTACCTTACATGATTTCCCAAGTATCTCCATCTCCTAATATGTTTCAATCATATACCTTCCTCCTTATTTTTATATATGCCTTTCTATGGATTTCATTACAAATATTGGTGGATATCTATCCTTATATTGGTCACACATGTTTCTTAAGACTAGGTATGGTACCAAATTAACTATCAAAGTTGAGCCCATTTATAGAGATCACATTGACCCATATTCCCCTTATCCAACCCCCATGAATTGCACCATGTATGATTAATTGGAGAGTGTTGTCCTTTGTATTCATATACAAATAAAAAATTGGTAACTTGAGCATGGATAATGACACCTAACCCATAGGTCCCTCTTACTTGCTCTTATGACCCTTTTAGACACCTTTTCATTGATTCTTAATCACTTGTAGGCTTTCAAGACCTCATTTTAGCTTATCTGGGACCTATTTGACATGTTATTTCCAACCTCTCAAGTCTTGAACCTCTAGGACAATAGCATCTAGGTTGAACTATAGCATTAGAACCTAAGGTGTCCCTTTTCTAGCGCTCTTGTCCAATCACCTTTTAAGCCAAAATGATCATTTTCCCTTGAATCCTCTTTTCATTATGTCAGCCTAGATGATTGCCTTTAACCCATGACAAATATATCCCTATAAAATCCCATTAAAAGATTATTGAGAGGGGTTTGGAAAATATTATCAAGAATGCAAGAATACAAGTGAAACCACTCAGGCAATCTTCCCTATTCTTTGCATACAACCATCTAATATAGTAATAAGCACATCTAAATCTCCACACTAGTCCCTAGCCACCTCAAGCACATCTAGTTTAGCATTTATTTAATTCTCATATCATAATTTCACAAAAAAATTTCAAAGGGATAAATACATATGGCTTGATCCCTCTTTGGAGTATTGGTATGTAGGCAATGTGCCCACACACAGGGTGTGAAGCACATCTAGTGAACCTTACACACACTAACCCCAATATTGTTCAAAATGATTCAAATTACAATGGAAGATAGGGTCTAAATATAAAATATTCTCTATAAGGATCTCTACAGACTTTTGGCTACCAAAAATTCAGAGATAGGGTCACACAGACCTGCCAAACAAAACCTAAAAAGATCAAATCCTTAGGACAATAATTTCAAACAAGGAATACAACACTGGTACCACTACTATCCACTTTCAAAAATCCTATCCAATAAATTAATGAAATTTAGAATCCTATTTGTGACAGTGTCCTAGGCCTGCATAGTGAATATGAAATCTTGTCTCAGTCAGATCAACATAGTTTAAGCTAAGTCTTATTTTTTCCCCTCTTATTACTATTTTTAGAAAATATCTAATTAAAAATAAATTTAACAAATTATTATCTTATTTACCACATATTATTCAAAAATTTATCAATCTCGACCCTTTAACTAAATTAGGAATAAAACACCAATATTCTAAAAATTGTTAAATCATTTGGTGAACTTGACTTACTTTATTTGTACACAAAAACCCTAGACACCCTAGGGTAAAATTATTACTAATGTTTATTATAAATTTATATATTTTTAATTGAATATTTAAATTATAAATTCATTTCAAATTTTTAATATTTAGTAGTAAATTTTAAAATAATTTTCTTTTAAACCCTAGTTTCCCATACCAAGTCCCAGTGATTTTCCAACAATTTTCTATTTTTTTTATAGCATATTAAAATTAGAAAATCCATTAAAAATTAAAAATTCAATAGTAATTTCAAAAAGAATATTTTTCTCAAAACCCTAGTTACACATACTAGGTCCTATTCAATCAAGCATTTTCTAATAATTTTCTAAAATTTTAGTTGCATAGTTAAATCAGAAATCCAATTTCATTTTCAAAATGCCATAGGATTTTGAAAAAATATCATTATCAAAACCCTAGTTTTATGTACTAGATCCTATTCACTTCTTGAGGTATCACCTTACATGTTTGTGAGATTCATTTCAAAAATGGGTTTTACTTATCTACAATTTTTTCTTGCATTTCTTACAAAAAATAAGGAAACCATCATTGGTCTTAACATGTACATGAATGATGAAGTTTATCATATGTTAATACAAAGCTTCATTCTTTGCCTCTCATGCTTACTTTTCATAATAAGAGATAATATTACAAACTTCATTTCCAAACATGTACAATATTGCAATATTCTTTTTGCATACTCCTTTTTAGTCATATAGAATAATTACCAACTCCATTTTGATAAATACATTAATAATATTATGTTACATGTAAAAAAATTCTATGCCTTTATGCAAAAATTCATGTTCTCTATCCTTTGCTTTCTATTTCTCATTTGGAAATATTTTCAAGTTTATCATGCTAAACATGTTAAAAAGGTTATGATTCATGTCAAAATTTTCTATATATTCATGAACAATTTCATATTCTCTATCCCTTGATTTCTTTCTCTCATATGGAAATATTTTCAAGTTTATCATGCTAAACATGTTAGAAAGGTTATGATTCATGTCATAATTTTCTATACATTTGTGCAAAAATATGTTCTCTATCCCAAACTTTCTATCTCTCATGTGGAATGCTCTTTCTAAACATATTGTTATACAATTTATAACTCCACTTACATGCATTTTATCCCATATACATAGCTTTTACCTAGATGTATATGCCTCCTTGGCTACTCTTGTTTCAATGTCATATTTTATGTAGAGGAAAGAAATCCCTTCTCCTCCTCTCCCTCAAGAGGGTGATAGCTACTTTACCTCTAACCAGGTCTATTCTATCACCCCTCCCAAAGGTGAGGCAATCTATACTATTGTTATTAATTCATATATTTATCCTATAACTTCTTCAAAACCTCTTCAACATATGTGCTTACATGTTCAATTACAAACAACTAGAGTATCCACTTGTGAGACTCTAAGGGATCAAATCACTAATATAAGCAAGTTAATTTTAGATTTATAAATATATAATTAGATATTACATGACAAGATCATAATATTGGAAAATCAGATTATAATACAAAAGCCTCAAAGACTCCCAGTACCAATCATGTATATACACCGTCACCTAGTCAATGGGTTACAAGCAATGTTACATATCAAAACAAGAAATCATAACCAAGTAATTGTCTAACTAGTGATTCAAAAAGCATTAAAAAATCAAATAAAAGTTTAAGTGAGGTACTAAGGTAAATTATTAAATCTAATTTTATCAAACTACCTCCTCTACATCCAATAAGAAGATCCAATTTCCATATCATAGAATGCATGGGCATCACATAGATTCATGTGTGGCATTGAATAAACATATACAATAGATAATTGATAATGAGGATCCTATACAAGGTAAATTAGTCAATAATTCCATAGTGACATAGAAACACATTCACAAAGGGCCAAATTTAGAAACAATACAAAAGTGGTTACCAAAGCATAACTCAAAACAATAAAAGGATAAAAAAGTAAAATCAAAGCAATAAAAAATACCAAAAGCACATGTAAAGCACAAAAATATGAAAATCTACCTCTCCAAAATGAGGCTTAACTTTCAAATAAATATGGGTTTGGTCAAAAATATCTACAATAGTTTTATTATCAAGGTCAAGGGTTGGGCAAGCATGCTCAAGGCATCACACCTCCTATTCTAGCAATTGATAGTGTTTATCACCAAGGTTTGGGATTTATTAAACATCCTAAGGAAAATCATTCATAGAAAAAATTTATAAAAGGAAAAGATCCATATACAAAAAAAGGTGAACACTAGCATTCTATTGGTTCTAAATCAATAAGATAAGGATGAGTGGAATAATACATGTTATTATGATTTCCAAGATACCAACAATGAATCTAAATATTTAGAATCATATTCATAGATATTCCCTCATACTTAAAAATCAAACATGATTCCATTATTTGATATGGGACACCATGATATGGAGTCTCCCATGAGACTCATCAGTTAGTATCATTCCTTCCCAACTTACTTGTACATAGCTTCTTTTCAAATTCTTGTACATAGTCTTCCTGTGATTGATTGTACATAGCTCAAATCTCAAAAATTTAAAAACATTAAAATATTTCAAAATACAAAAACATGCAAATAACATTCAAAAACACCAAAAATATTCTGATTGTATGCATCATCCATGCTTTACATTTCTACTACTATGCTAGACTTACATTTGTTGTTTTATGCTTATTTTTTGTCAATTTATCTACATTACCATGCTTCACTTGATCTTCTTTGAGTGTGTGAAGTGACATCTAGATCTTTGATTGATTCAATCTACCCATTGATTGGGCATCTTACTTCTACATTTGTGACATACATTAATATGCATACCCATTAGGGGCATCTTCTATATGACTACACCATCCAAGTTATGTAATTCCTACACCAAACACTTTAGTTATCATGTTGATAAACATTACTTACTTGATTACATAGATTACTCTATCGACACTCACTAGTATATAACACTTGTGTATTTATTAACATATAAATAGTCTTGTACTAACATGTATTGCATACATTCACTTCTTTCTTTGATTAATTAGATGCATTTGTAATTTGAGTTTCTTACATGATTTCTTTTCTTGCTTAGAATTATCTTGATGTGATTGCATTTTCTTAGTTCCTATTTGTCTCCTATATGTTCCTTAGGACATTTTCCAATTTATTTTACTTTTATTTATGTGTGTGCCTTACGACATTTTCCAATGTCCTTTGCCTATACTCGTCCATGTGCTTGTGGCTTCTACACCAACTTGTTTGTTTCAACTATATGTGTATGTGGCATTTGAACATGCCTTATATAATTTATTTCAATTTTGAGTGACATGTACCCATGTCCCTTGTTTGCTTAGCCCCTTGGCCACTCTTGTATGCTTCTTGCTTCTTGCCTTGTGTGCTTGTTACTTATTTGCTTCTCGATTGTTTACAATGCCATGATCCATATCATGCATTATTCATGTTTTCTTGGATGACATGATGGACATCATGCTATATCCCTCCAACTAACAACTAACTAGACTTTAGTTTATTATATTTCACATGTTATTACATTATTATATCTATCTAGGCATACCCCTATTGATATAACAACATCTCAATACAAACCATGCTATATCTTGAGATATCTTGTCAATCATCATTGCTATATCATATATTTTGCTGCATAACACACTTGTAAGGCTCTTTCTTCTAAGGGCATTCATTTTAGCATATCTATTCCTACCCTCAAAAGAGGGGGAACAAATAGGGGTTTTTCATAGAGATTAAAGCTCCTATCAACCAAAAATCTAGTTTTGAAACACTCAAAACAGCAACCAGACATCAAACCAATCAGATTAGACTAGGAAGATAGTGAATAATCTAGAACAATAATCAGATTTGGCATAGGACAATAACATCAAGATTGGAATACATCATCAATGGTAATACTATCCATTTTTAGTGCTCCTATCCAAATAGTATAAAAACTAGATTTTATAGAAATAAATAGAAAGATAAGTTCAGTTATAGTTTTATCAGCTACAGTTTAGACCAAAATCATTAGTTTTAGTATATATAAGGGGCATTATATGTGACATGATGGCTCCCACTTCTATCTTTAGAAAGGGTAGTTTGTATAACTTCCAGATCAAAATACATGTTTTAGATACTAGTGATTGGGGGAAATGTATGTGGCACATTTGTTTTCTTTCTTTTCAAGTTTAGTATTACCTAGACATTCTCAGTAGTTACACACCTTGCTCCATATTTAGGTGGTTGGAATCATTTTGGTTTGGCTTTTATAAATCCTAACTTATAAATTCTTGAGTTCTCAAGTGGCTTCCACATAAGCTAGATTCTTAGTTTTAGAGTGGCTTTCATATAAGCTTAATCTCCATCTTTTGAAGTGGCCAAGAGTGGCCTAGTTTCCAATATACATTTGACTATACATACCAACATTATCAGATCATATTACATTCATGGGATTTAGGATCCATCTCATATGACATATATTTCATACCGGTATTAGTTTATAGATTCACTTCATGGGGCAATGATGGAGCCAAAGGACTAACTAACTTTTGTATTCTTGAGCCACCTATTTAGAGGGATTGGACATTCAGTCAAAACATCAATTAACACTTGCATGACCACCTAGCTTCACTTAGTGGGTGATGATGGAGTCAAAGGGCCAACCTTTACATTCTTGATCCACTTTCTATGGAATTAAGCACTCAAATCCATTCATGATATTACTCTTGGTTTAACACACATTCTAGAATTACTTAGTATAATCTAGTATTACCCAGTATCACAATAGGTTTTGTATTGATTTGCATATCTAGTGAGGTGTATTCATTCCTTTCTCTTTCTCTCTCTCTTACCTAGCTTTGGATGTTCTTATTTTATATATAACATATCTATTAATAACTAATCTAATTTTGTTTTCACTTGTAGATGTACACTTTAAAACATGCTCTCTTTATGCACACCCAACATCACACAACTTCATGGGCTTCACCCTTGTAGGTAAGTTTAGGTATGCCTTCTATTTTTCTTTTATCCTAGTATTTCACTTTGTTGCATCACTAGAATAAAGGGGGGAAAATTTAGTCATATAAAATGCAAAAATTGGTAACTTGAGCTTGACTAATGACACTCAACCCATAGGTCCCTCTTTCTTGCTCTCATGACCTTTATAAACAGCTTTTCATTGATTCCCAATCACCCATAGGCTTTCAAGACCTCATTTTAGCTTAGCTAAGACCAATTTTCCATCCTCTTTCCATCCCCCTAGGTCTTGAACCTCTAGGGAAATAACACGCAAGTTAGACTATAGTGTTGGAACCTAAGGTGTCCCCTTTCTAGTGCTCTTGTCTAATCACCTTTTAAGATAAAATGACCATTTTTCCCTGAATCCTCTTTATCATTATGTCAGCCTAGCATGATTGCATTTAACCCATAACTAATAGATCCCTATGAAAGCCCATTTAAACATCATTTTTAGGGGGTTGGAAAATATTATTAAGCAAGAAAGAATACAAGTGAAACCATTTAGACAATCTTCCCTATTCTCTACATACAACCATCCAATGCATTCCTAAGCACATCTAAATCTCCACACCAATCCCTAGCCACCTCAAACACATCTAGTTTAGAATTTTTTGCATTATCATATCATAATTGCACCAAGCAATTTTAAAGGGAGAACTACATATGGCTTGATACCTCTTTAGAGTATTGGTATGTAGGCAACGTGCCCACACATGGGGTGTGAAGCACATCCAGTGAATCTTACAAACACTAAACCCAACTTTTGTTCAAAATTGGTCAAAGTACAATAGAAAATAGGGTTTTAAGAGAAAATATACTCTACAAGGAGATTTATAGACTTTTAGCTACCAAAAATTTAGAGACTAGATCACATAGACATTCTGAACAAAACTCAAAAAGCTTAGACCTCAGAACAATAGTGTCGAACAAGGACTATATTGCTAGTGCCACTCTTATCCATTTTTTATGCTCCTGCCCAATAAAAAAACAAAATTCAAAATTGTATTTATGATAATGCCCCAATCCTACATAGAGAATATTAGATCTTGTCTCAGGCAGATTAGCACAGTTTAAGCTAAGTCTTATTTTCTCCTTCTTATTAATATTTTTAGAAAATATCTAATTACCAATAAATTTCAGAAATTAGTAGCTTATTTACCACATATTATTTACTAATTTATCAATCTATACACTTTAATTAAATTAGTAATAAAACACCAATATTCCCAAAACTATTAAATCATCCTTCATGAGACCACCACACATTTGGATGTGGTTCCAAATATCTTACTTGATGATTGGGAAAATTAACACCATGGTTTTGATTCATATGATCATATGGAGGATACATGATTTGGTACCTATTATATCATTAAGGAAGACTCAATTCTACCAAATATTGTGAGGTCATAAGAGGATCTTGGAGGTACATGGTAGCTATTTTTTTATGGTTTAAGGAGCATAAATGGTGTTAGTGATAGTATTGTGTTGACACAATGTATCCAAATATGAGGTATTGATCTAAGGTCTAAAATTGACATAGAAAGAGGGATAAAGGTACTAAAAGTGTTTGTTGATAGTGAGATCATTGTAAATCATGTTATAGGCCAAAAGTTAGCCAAGAACAAAATGTTAAATGCCTAAAATCATAAAGTATGGGATCTCATTGGAGTCTTTTATGCCTTTAATAATCAAGATATACCAAGATCACAAAATGTTGATCCTGATAGGATTGCTACTATGGGATCTCAAAATTACCTTCCCCATGATGTTATGAAGGATTCAAAATAGCTTGTCAAACTGGTGGTTAGACCTAAAGTTCTTGATAAAAATGTTTGTTGGAAACTATTTGAAAATGATGAGAAAACCATCAACTTTATACAAGAGGAAGTATAATTCTTAGCCAAAAACTAACATAGGCTTTAGGAGAATTATGAGGATTAGATCATTTAGATAAAAGGTAACAAGTTACCTAAGGGGTTGGTCACTTTATAAATCATGTTCAATTCTAATGATCAACCCAAAGGTGAGAAAAGGAACATGAAAATCAAGGATGATAACTATGAACCAATTGCCATCTATAATGGTAAACTTTTAAAGGCTGGTAAAGTATGCACTCAATTTGAAAAAGAATATTTTATTGGCCTCTATAGGATATATCATGATATATTTGATTGGAGTTACCAAGACCTTAGAGGCTTTGATCAAAACTAGGCCCAACACATCATTGAGATATAACCCAATGAAAAACCAGAGACTAATAGACCCCAAGCTTAAACCTTTTGATGAGAAAAGAGTTGAATAAGCTCATAAAATCTAATATTATATTCCCCATTAATCACTCCCATTGGGTGGCCAACCTAGTATTAGTTAGAAATTAAAATGGGGAGATTAGGCTATGTGTGGAATTTAGGGACTTGAATAGAGCATCCCTCAAGGATCATTACCCCCTTCCTCTTATGGAGCAGATACTTCAAAAAGTAATAGGGGATGAAAGGTTTTCACTCCTAGATGGATATTTATGATATAAATAAAAATTTGTGCAAGAATGTGATCAATTCAAGATAGCTTTTACAATCAAATGGGGTACCTTTTCTTACAATAAGAGGCCTTTTGGGTTGACCAATATTGTTATAACCTTATAAATGTCCATGGACATGGAATTTAGGGTCCTCATAAATGATATGAACATGGTGTATTTATATGATATAAATATTTTATCTAATCATGTATTTGATCACTTGGATCACTTAAGGCAAGTATTTGACATGTGTAGAGAGTCTAGGGTGTCCTTTAACCCAAACAAATGTGTGTTTGTTATCCATGAAGGAAAATTATTGGGGCATTTTTTTCCAAAAAAGGCCTTATAATTGATATAGAAAAGGTGGAATAAATCTTGGATCTTTCACTTCCAATCCAAAAAAAGGGTATCCAAATTTTTTTGGGTAAGATCAACTTTGTAAGAAGGTTCATCCCAAACTTTGATACTTTGGTCAAACCTCTCACTTTTATGCTCAAGAAAAATGCTACCTTTAGTTGGTCAAGATAAGGTAAGGATAACTTTGAATCAATTAAAAGATTAACTTCTCAAGCCCCTACACTCATGAACCCATGCTATGACAATGATTTTATTATTTATTCTTTTTGGGGGAATGAGAGTATATTATCCATACTAGTACATAAAAATAGTCATCTAATAGAGAATCCCACTGCATTTTTTAGTCAAACACTTAAATATTATGATATTAGGTATGGTTTTATGGAAAATGAAGTATTTACTATCATAAGATACCTTAAAAAAATAGATATATGCTCTTTAATAACAAAATACAACTGATGGTTTCAAACTCAAGTGTGAAAGAGTTCTTATTAAATAAGGATATAGTGAAAAGAGAGATGGTTGGATAACTAAGGTCATGGAGTATGACATTGACATCAAGGTTACCAAGCTTATGAGAGGAAAATAAATATTTGAACAATTGGTAGTAGATCTAGAATTTGATAATAAGTTATTTTTTGTGATACAAGAAGATCAACAAGCTGATCATGAGGTTCCCAATAGCTAGACTAGAGATATGGTCACTTTCTTCAAAAATAGTAACTATCCACATAGCTTCAACAAAGCTCAAAGAAGGTATTTTAGACTAAAATATGTTCCATATGTCATTATTGATGGTAAATTTTTAGAAAGGATATCAATGGGTTACTCTTGAGATGTGTACAATCTAACCAATTGGCTACCATGTTAGAAGAGTTTCATGATGGCCCATCAAGAGGCCATTTCTCTCCTAAGACTATTGATTTTAAAATTATGAGGGTTGGTTATTGTTGTATAAATCTATTTAAATATGCATATTCTTGGGTTAGAAACTGTAATAAATATGCCTTATTTACAAGAAATCAAAAGCTAGTAATTTTCCCTCTTCATCTCATCATGGTAGATCATCCATTCATTCAATGGGGTTTGGACTTCATTGGTATGATAAACCCATTTTAAGTACTAGTCACAAGTGGGTCCTAACTACCATAGATTACTTCAAAAGGTGGATAAAATTATTGGCACTTAAAGATGAAAATGAAACCTCCATATTGGACTTCTATGAAGGGATTGTTACTAGATTATGTGTTCTGTCTACTATTATATCTGATAAAGCCATGGATTTTGTTGGAACTAAAATCAATGAATTGATAGTCAAGTATGGCATTTATTTGAGCACTTATTCCAACTATTACCCCCAAGGTAATGGCTTGGAATAATATACTAAAAATAACCTAATAAGGATCATTAAGAGGACCTTGGAAGAGAACCAAATAACTTGGCATACCAAGTTAAGATAATATTTTGGGATGATAGGATAACCCCCAAAAGGGTTATTGGTAACTCCCATTTCATGATAGTCTATGGAAGATAAGCAAGGTTGAATTTTTCATTTCAAATACCAGTTCTTGATCTCACTTAATAGTTATAATTTATGGAAAATGATGCTATGGAAATGATATTAATAGAGCTAAGGGAGTTGGAGGAGACTAGGAACCATGCAATGCATAACATGAAAGTACACCAAACTCAAATTAAGAGGTGTTTCAAATAAGGATATATAATTTTAAAATGGGATGAGGATAGATTAAAGGCTGGGAAAGACATAAATTTTGATGTTGTATGGAGTGGTCCCTACATCATAACCAATTGTAAGCAAGCCAATGCTTTTTAGATTTCAAAGCTGAATGGAGAGGAGCTACCTATCTTAGTTAATAGGATTCATCTCAAGAATTATTCTTGAAGTCATTTTTAGACCTTTTCACATAGTAGGTTAGTTATCTTATTCATCCAAGTGTTATTTTCATAGTGTAGTGGTTTCCCATTCCTCCAAGTATTATTTGCATAGTGTTTTCTGAGTAGTGTAGTGGTTTCCCTATCCTATAAGTGATGTTTTCACAGTTTTATTTTTTGTAGTGTAGTGGTTTCTCATTGATCTAAGTACTATTACACAATTTTTGTTGCTTTTTACTTATTTGTTGTGTATTTTTAGGTATTTTCAATTTATTCAAGGGTTGATCCATCAAGTTATAGCCATACTTACACTTTAAAAATGAGTTGTATTGAAGCTTATATGACTCCATGCCCAATGGATGCTTAAGGCTACTAGATTCCTACTTAGCAAGCCATTAGCCCATATAAGTTACCAGAATGTTGACTATTCAAGTCACCTTGACCTCTTGACACATGATATGCATGGGATAGAAAATTTATTTTGGTAGAATCAACTGAATATGGTTTTTAAAGCATATTCATGATGACTATGCTGCCCCAAACACATGTATGTTGAATACATTAACGTTCCTTGAACATTTTTCTCCACTATGGGAGATCTAACAATCATTTTATGAGGTTATAGGTTGATATTAACCTTATATAGGCCTATTATATTGGTTTTCAATATTAATGTGTGATAAAAGTATTATGTAAGGTCTTATTAACATTTTTTAGTCTTACTTATATAACTAAAGGCATTCAATCTCCTTCTCAATGTAAAATCTTACCAAAAGACCTAATAGGCATTCTTAAGTCATAGGGTCACATTGGCCTAATGAGGATGTATTTGATGATTAGAGACATGCAAATGTTTTTTAAGGGTAAAATACATCAAACTATTTCTAAATTCATGCATTGGTGTCATGTTAGTATTGTATAGGTATCTTCAATTTCTTTTTAATGTGGAATAGATTGTAAGGGTCTTAAAAGACACTAATGAGGTCATAAAAGGGTCAAAGGGTCATAAATCACTCATTAAGGTCATTTTATAGGAGTGAAACATTATATAAGGTTAAATATAGTCACTTGGAGATTTGAAACTCTTTACAAACTCTTTAAATCCATACATATTTATTGGGAATCCATTTGACTAGGTTTTCCCTCCATGCCTAATTCATAGTGGAATTTTTGATCTCCTAACATGGGAAGAGTGCATCAAACCATGATAAAACCATTGCCTATCCCTAAGCTCTTATTCATGGCATCTATATTGTTCAAGGTATTATGTGAATCATAGAAACATGGTATACATGTGGAGATATAAGTCAAGAGTAGAGGTGGCAATCAAAAAATAAGCCTAAAAGTAGGATTTACAAACACAAACAAGGTTTCCCATGAAAATGAGTGTGATTGTAGGCCTTATAGGGTCTTCAAGACTTTTAAGAGTAAAAGGTATAGATGATAGAGTATTCTGGAGACCAAATGCATATTATCCATGTTATTTTGGTTTTTAATAAATAAACATTCATTTTACAGGCCAAAAGAACATAAGTTACAGTTCTTGATATATTTATAGGGTTTTTAAAAATTTACCAAAGCATAATAAGATTTTATGATAGCAAGGAGATCATGTATGATCAAGTGATGACCATTAAGTGGAGAACATCAGGATAAAACCATAAGGCATATCCAAAAGATCATGTTTGTAGTGTTTATGTGCAAGAGATAGTCACATCTTAGATTCATTCTATAAGTGCATGGTTAAAATAAAGT
Source organism: Torreya grandis (assembly GCA_037957365.1). NCBI lineage: Eukaryota > Viridiplantae > Streptophyta > Pinopsida > Cupressales > Taxaceae > Torreya > Torreya grandis. Next base: position 1,748,270 of record JARHVA010003784.1, read on the forward strand.
CTTGGAGGGTGTTAGGAGGGTTAAAAGGCTTTTATTTGTGATATTTAGATTGATGGATAAATAAAGAAACATGTCACTTCAAGAAAATTATGGTAGATAGGTCTAAAAACCTCACCTATGTAGAGATATTTTGGATGGTTTTCAAGACTGAAAAGCATAAAAATAATATTATGGACCCTTTATAAGGTTTTAACAAGGGTTGTGATGAAGTTATAGGACCCCAGATAATGATTTCATGAGGGAAAAATAGTTACAGACAGTTTTAAAGGATCTAGATTTGTTAAGAACTCATCTATAGGCCTATAGACCAAGTAGGAAGGTTCCTAGCTTGATAGAGTGTCCTCAAGATGATCTAACTCATTTCAAGGGGTTTGAATTTTGAATATCATTTATAAAGTTCAAAGTGAGTCTTTCATAGAGGTTGAAATCATGCCTCCAAGGGTGAAACAAGTCTACAAGTCATCTAATATAAATCATAAGGTTTTCAGACTTTAATATATCTACATATTTACAGACCTTTATAAAGTATTTGATGAGTGTCATATTATCCTTCATAAAGAGAAGGGTGAATACCAAGATCTAAAGACCCCACCAAGAGTCCTGTAACATGTTTTATGGTCTCAAAATTCTCTTTAAAGGTTGTGAGATAGAGTTTCATGAGGATTTAAGCTGTCAATAGAGGTGAAACAAGCTTGTAGTCATGACCCAAGGGTTTCCAACTTGTTTTCAAGGGATTTTTGTGGTTATAATGGTATATATGCAAGTTTATGAAGGAATTGAAATATGATCATGATGATACATGTATTCTAATGGCAATAATGAGGTTATAAGCATAAAAACATGTCTACAAGTCTATGTAGATGAGAGTTAAAACACCTAAGAGTGTTTGTAGGTATTAGTTGCACATATCTAGATTTCTCTCATGTTATCATGATATCTCATCATGTTTCAAAGTTAAGTCAAAGTATGGTAAGACATATACATCTATGTATTCAACCTTCTTAGGGAATTCTCAAGAGTCCACAACTTTATAATATTTTAGATAGCTTGGTCAAGTTTCATGATCTTTCTAGATGAGAGAACAAGGTTCAAACATGTATGTAGATTATCAAATGAACTTGTAGTTTTAATATCAATATATGAGAACTTAAAATCATCTAGAAGGTCTATGATATAAAGAATAATGTCTTTATGACTTTGTGAGGTCTTGAACAAGGTTCTTTGCTTGATCTAACCTATTATAATAGGACATATAGGTATATCAAAAAAGACTTATATGATGCCAAGGAGGATTATATGAGTTCATGATCCTTAAAAAAATATACAAGCCTAAAATTCAAAGTTTTTCATGATTTTCAAGTCTACATCAAAGTTCTAACCATGATCCCAAGACTACATGTCTACAAACAAGCCTAAGAGGACTTATAATAAGTTAAAGTATTTTAAAGTCACCTATAAAAACTCCTAAAAACCTCTTAAAATACATCTATGATCACAACCTATAGGGTTTCAAAGGTATTTTGACTATTATAAAAGGAGGAGGTATACAATGATACTGTAGTGTCTTAAAGTCTCTTAGAGATGACACAAGGTGATGAATGCAATGATTTGGTCTTCATGCAAGATAAAAACCCCTTTCAAGGATCCATTATTCTTATAAATATATTTCCAAGTCCTCAAGGATCCTCCTATAGGTTTACCAACCTTTAGAAATCTTAGGTGACTGATTGTAGGCTAATGTTGTAGGTTTTAGAGGTGTTTTAAATACATTTATGAGGATTTCAAGCTTAAAAAGACTCTTTAATAAGTTTCAAGAATAATAAATAAGGAGTTATAAAGACCAAAAGGTTTTCAAGGCTTTTAAAGAAACTTATACATGTCTACAAACCTTTTTTCAATGTTCAAATGAGTCTTTATAAGCCTTCATGATGAGATAGGACTGCCACAGATTCACATAGCTTCTCAGACCTCTGACAATGTCATAAAATGGTCTTCCAAGATTAATATTATGGATATGTAAAATGAAATTCAATGTTTTCAAACCTTCCTTAGAACTTACAGGTCTGCCAATGAAAATGGTGAGTTTCAAGCATGGTGAGGTTGCTTGCAAGCTTGCTAGTATAGGGTTTAGGGTTATAACATGATAATATAGGTCTTTAGACCCTCCTACAAGTTCAATCATATTTAAAATCACTTTATAATTCCACCTAAAAGTTTACAAGGTGAATTAATGAATTTTTTAGGTTTATAGGACCAAGAAATTATAAAGCATGCGAGGCTGTAGGTAGAGTTAATTAAGATCTTTCATGTTGTTGTAGTTTTCAAGGTTGTCAAGGATGATAGATTGAATACAAGGTTTAATGATGTGAGGTTTTAGGATTATGAATGATGTTATTCAAGAAATAAACATGTACTCATAAGCCTATTATCAAATTTTTGAGGAGACTCAAGTATGGTCAAGAGTATAATAGGCCTATATAATGATAAGTAACTATTAAAACATGCTTACAAGCCTGTAACCTATTATAGATTCAATTCAAGTTTAAGGTTTTATAGTGTTGTCTAGATAGTAATTTGTTGATAAGAGGGGTTATCAAGGGTTTTGAGCCCTTAAGACCTGTCACAAGTCTACTAATTTGAAGAAGGTTTTAATATCTCTAATACTAATAATATGAAGGCTTCAAGTTGCAAGCCTAGCTGATAAAGTTGAATGATTTTTAAGGTTTCTTGACAAGTTTTGGAAGACTACATGGAGTATTGAGTACAATAATGTTAGATCCTAAAATCAACCTACAGTTCTACAGGTAGGTCCTCTAGGCCTTCATGATGATGTAAGGTTAGAAAGCAAGAGCTCCCAAGAGACCTAAATATTTTCAAGAATTATAAACTACTATGAGGTCGCCAAGTTGAAAATATGGAAGTTATGACCTTGACACCTAGTTCATAGACCTATGACAAGTTTCTAGGGGTTTTTTAATGTTGTAAAGGGTTGATTTTAGGTTTTTAAGATAGAAGATAAAGTAAAATGGATCCTTCAAACATGAAAAGGCATATTTATTAACCTTCTAAAGGAGTTATAATGTAAAAATATGAATATGAAAATACTTCTCAAACTCTCCAAGAGACCTTCACTTGAACTTCAAATCTAATTTCAAGCAGTCTATACTTCTAGAACATGTATAACACTACCATGAATAGAGTTGATGGTCATAAAAAGTATGAAGGAGGTATGAAAGCATTGAAAATTGACCCTAGAAATGTGTAACTCCCTCCATGTAGTGGAAATAATTTCAAATCAAAGCTCCAAAGGGATTATTATGTCTACTTCCAAGTCAAAAATTCACTAAACAAGACAGTCCTGATAAGTCAACTTGAGCTATATTCTCTCTAGAATTAAAGAATGAGGAGATGGGTGAGTTAAGGTAGTTCAGTTAGGAATTTTCAAAGAATATAGAATCCTTGAAGGAGCACATCCATCATCCACAAGTCTTCCTAAGGACAAAATTAACAATGAATAAGGTCTCTCTCCCATAACTATGCCAACCTTCTTAAGAGATCTTCATGGGTCAGGCCTAGTGCATTGGGGAGATTTTAATGACCCTATTTTACCTTGTCTCTTATCCTACATAGAATAATTTTATGGAGTAACAATAACATTCATGGGTCTTCTAGTGATCTCTTTTTCTCTCTTATCTCTATTTCTTATATATAGGACTAAAAAAGACTTTTTTCATGATCCCTCCTCTTGGGTATGACAAAAATATACTCATTTTGAGTCTTATAATGTTGGATTGATGCCTTGAAATACATATAAGACTAAATTTTCCTTCTTCAAGTATTTACATCTTGTATGTATTCCATGAATTATTGATCTTTACCTATAGAAAACTATTTACTCTTGAATTATTGCTGAATTCCATTCACCTTTATGTAATAATGCCATATTTTGTAGGTTATATACTATGTATTACTAGAATTATGTAGGAATTAGTTGTGAAAAATAACCACTCCATCTTTTTACAAGGTGGATGATGAACCTTCCTAGTTATATTTTAAGTTTAATACCTCTATACAAAACACTTATGTAAGAGAGGTTTGACTTGAAGGTTGGGTATGAAAATTATCAATACTTATAGGTTATCTTGTGTTGTTAAAGTGAGTGGAGGAGATATCTATACTTGGTGCATCACCTCTTTTATGGTTTTAGTTTGTATTCTATCCTTTTTCATGGCCAAAAACCATAATTGTAGCTATAAATAGGTCTTATTTAGTGTTGTTTTAGGCTTGCAACTAATTTTATTTTAGGTGCATGTAGTTAAGGAAGGAATTCAGCCTTCCCCATAGTTTTATCCCAAGGAGCCAAGGTCCCACACTTTGGGGATGATCCCATTGTTTCACTGGATTAGTTGATTGATCAAATGGGTTGAAGAACAAAATGACAATAGGTGCCTCTTCCTTAGTCAAATATTATAGATGTATTAACCTTTGAACTTATTTGTTAGGTTCTTATTCTTTTTTCACAATTACATTTTTATCTATTTAATATTTATTCAAAATTTATGTATGCCACTCTTATTTTTATAACTCTTTTATGGGAGATGAAACCAAAATGATAGTAAGTTACTCGACTTTATAAGGTGTGCTTAAATATAGTGGTGATTTGATAGATGCATCCAATGTAATATTGTAATGAAATTACTAAGATTATTCACAATAATAGAATAATATATCATAGAATTAAGAATAAAATAAATAGATTCACAACAACAACTGGCAAAAGAGTAGAGTAGTTGAATATTATGACTAAGCCACTTTAAGGGGGTAACCTCCATAACAATGCAATAAGAACATAATTTTCAATATGATGCTCTAATACTAATTACTACCTCCTATATATAGTGTACTTATCAATGGTTATTGCATATACTAACCTAATAATAACATATAAAAATGTGATAGGAATATAAAAGAGGTATGCATGCCACAATTCAGCCACACATATCCCTAGACATGCCATAGGATAAGGACATAGCATGTCCCTCACCTTAAAAATAATTTTTTTCTGAATATTGACTCAACCTTGGGTGTTTCTATAGAAAAGCTTCATTCTCCCATGTTACATCTTCATAATGTAGATTCTTCCATTTGATCAAATACTCCTGAATTGCTTTAGTCTATATTTTCTTAATGCATATTTGAAGGATCACTTCAAAATATAGAATAAATTAACCTTCGTCATCCAATTTAGGCAACTTAGTTTGAGTAGGAAATCTATGACCAACTACCCTCTTTAGGAAAGATACATGGAATAATGTATGTATGCAAGTGGATTGGGTGAATTCCAACTTGTAGGCCACACTACCAATTTTATGAAATAACTAATAAGGGACATAATAATTAGGGGAGAACTTATTATCCTTTTTATTCTGATTCAAATACATTTAATTATATGTCTATAATCATACAAAAACCCAATCACCTATGTCAAAATACTGATCACCATGATGTTAACACGCTTATTATTTCATGCAATTCTGACCCATGGCTAAATTTTCTCACAAATTGGTGAGGACCTCCTATTGATGGTGTTAGAGATCTATAGTGTTCAAATTATTATTAGTTAAATGTATATATTTTTATCTTAATAATATATTATGTATATACATTGGAGGGTGATTAATGAGAGTTTATAGGGATCCCAAAATCCCCATATATAGCCTATGCACTTCCTATATAAGTGCTATGTAATGTTTCAAATGATTAAATTAAGTATGAATGAGAATATTATTTTGTAATAAAATAATTATCTCTATGTATTCATCTCTCCCACTATTGTGCAACTTTAATCTTTCCCAAGTTCTACTATCAGAGTGGATTCGATACGAGATGTTAAATTGTGAAGGGGTTGCCTGCTAGTCAATTGCCCCTATGTGTGGAATTTTATTAATGTGAGAGGTTTTATTGGTATAGATAAATAATTTGTTTTATTGTATAAATAATTTTTTTTGGTATTATTTAAATATATAGTGGATCACCATTCAAATATTCAATGTCATTCAATTCAAATTACAACCTAGAGCTTCATACTACATTCATTGTTGTCCACCTATGTGTAAACCTCCTCAGATTTGCCACTAAGTCTATTTGATAATGACCACGTGATAGATAACATAGAAAAATATTGATCAAGCCTGATCATATGATCATGTTTCTATATTCAAATTGGTAACTATATGTTAGGGAGACAAGCTTCAATTATTGATATCAAACAGAGATTTAGCATTTTGCTTCAACCTTATTTGGAATGTAATAATTTGAATTCCCTAGATTTCATTTTCATTATTTTTTGAGATAGACCAAGGATAGATGGTAGATGTTTCTACACAAAATGTATCAGATTTAACCCAAGCATTCTATCATGTCACCTTGATTATAGTTGTTTGTATTCCATGTGGAGATAAATTCTATGCATTTCCAAATTTGTCAATGAGTTGGTGCATGCCACCACATACACTATCAGGTCAAGTTTATAAAATGATGTGGTTTTATTAGCATTTAGATTATAATTTGCCATTTGGTCTTTAGATTCACTTTGAGCTTTAGTTAATTACTTAGGTATAATTGAGTTGAATAGCTAAAAATATATTTAATAGTTTATTATTCCTTGATATTGTAAAAAAATTGTCATTTAGTTTTTTCAAACCCAATATTTAATTGGATTTTGATTATTAGTCATTTGATCATGAAAATAATAATGACTCATTATCAAAATTTGTCATTGTATGTCAATATTATCTCATCAATGTCAAATTTTGTTATTGTAATAGATGTATTTCTAGTGGAAACCAACATCTATATTATTTGACATTACAGGGGGAAGCTTATATAAATAAACCCAATGTGTAAACATTTGAGCCTCATCAATGCATTAGCTAAGTAAGTAGTGAGATGTTGGAGGTTAAAGGCAACATAGGAAGGAGGTTTATAGAGCCTCTTATTAGTCACCAATAATGGGTCCCATATGCTTTGGTGGTGAATTTAATTTTACTTGTGTGTTTTATTTTAGTTGTGTGTAAATAATAATAGATTATATATTCATATTCACATTTTTAATAAGTGAGTTAAAAATTCCTTAGTGTTTTCCCTGAATATGAGATAGTGAAGAGAGATGATAACATTATTCCACATCATGAAAACCATCATTTTTATGGTAAGCCACTTTCAAAACCATATTTTTGTGGTTTTTGGTAAACCAATTGAAAACCATCCCTTTTTGGTTGTTGGTAGTCCAGATGCAAAACCATCATTAAGGTTTGTGGTTTTCTTGAGAAAATCACTAAATCATGAACATAGGTGCAGATATGAGATTGATGTTTTTCCATATTCATATTAAAGGGGTATATAATATGAATTAATAATATTTAAAATGGGGTTAATGTTATAGATTTATAGTGTTCACATTATTAATAGTTAAATGTATTTATTGTTAGCTTAACAATATATTACATATATAGCTTGAGGGTTGATTAGTGAGAGTTTATAGGGATATTGGGATCCCCATATATAGCCTATGCACTTCCTATATAAGTGATATGTAATGTTTAAAATGATTCAATTGATTATTAATGAGATTATTATTATGTAATAAAATAACTCTCTATGTGTATTTGGCTCTCCCACTATTGTGCAAGTCTAATCTTTCTTAAGAGAAGGTGAATGTGTTCCTCAACAATTCAAAACTTGGGATGGAACTTCAAGGTTGAAGTGATGGATAGAGGTTCATATCCATACAAAGCAATAAAGGGGTAAATTTGGGATGAAATATGAATAAAATTATTATACCACCATTTATCAAGTGACAACCAATGAACCCATTTTTCTTGTTTATTAGAAATAAAATAACAGAGATACCCTTATATATATTTATGGACTACCTCTATTTTTACATCAGATTAAGGATGATAGAATAAACTATGAGCCAAGTGGGTACCCAAACATGAAAATAAATCAATCTAAAAATTACTAGTAAATATGGGATCTTGATCACTTTCAATGATCCTTGGAGTATTATGAAATGTCTAGACAATATTGAAAAATGTAGAAGCTACTATACTAGAAAGAAATGGTTATGATAGGGAAAAAAATTGATCATACTTAGTGAGTCAATCCATAAATATAAGATAATGTTTTTACCCTCAAAATATGGTAAACCAATAATAAAATTCATGAAAACCTCCTCCCAATGTTGGCTAGGGATGGATAAAGGTTGTAAAAGACCCAATATCTTAATGGTTTCCCCTTTGTTCTGATGACATATAATGCATTATGCCACATATTTTTGGACATCCTCATTGAGTCCTTCCCAAAATATTTTTTTTATTGATTCTATGATATGTTTTTAAAAATCCAAAGTGACCTCTAAGTGAAGAGGAATGAATTTCCTAAAGAATTTTATGTTTGAGGAGAGAATGATTATAGAGGTATAATATATCTTTATAATATAATATATTCCCATTACATTTAATTTTTTTCAAATTCCTCAAAACCCTACTAAAGATTCTAAATCAAATCCTTGGTAACACTATCATTCTTCCATTCTTATCTTTCTTCCTCTAGCCAATTTACCTGCCATATGGTCATGGTACATAACAATATCTGAATTGATTCACCCTACCAGGAGAGGGCATCTATGGGCACATTCTCTTTTCTTTTATTATAAACCATTTAAAATCATAGCCTAAAATTTTAGTCACTCATTTATATTTTTATTCATATGATAATCATTGTTCCAAAAAATAATTGAGGATAACATGATAAGTCTTTACATGAAAGTGACAAACCATTAAATAAGGTATCCATTTCTTGACTACATGAAGAATAGACATCATATTTTTCTCATAAATTAGTTTGAGCCTATATTTTACCTTCAATTGGAGAATTTAAAATTATAATGGTCTACCTTCTCACGTGAGTACAACCCCCATGCCATATCCCAATGTGTTACATGCCATAATAAAATATTTTAAAAAATCAAGAGTAACCAAAACTAGAGTTATGAACATAGCCATTTTCAATTGCTCAAATGTATTGGGAGATGAATTATTCCATTGGAAGGAGTATTTATCTAACAAATAGGTGAGCAAGGTTACAATGCTACCATAATTTTTTACTAAAATTATGATAGCAACAAGTTAGACAAAGAAATTCTCAAAGGTTCTTAAGCATATTATGAACCTGCCACTCAATCATCACTTGGATTTTTTAGAATCAACTTTCAATCCTTCATGTGAAACAATATGACCCAATTATCCACCTCTTTGACACCAACATCAAATTTTTAATATTCAACATACACCTAATGTTGTTCTATAATAAAAAACCCCTATTCTCATGCTTCAAATGGTCTTCCCAATTTTCTTGTAGATGAGTATATCATCAAAAAACACCAATATAAAATTTCTCAAAAATGGCCAAAAAATATTATCCATCAAACTATGAAATGTAGATGGTGCATTTGTGAGGCCAAAAAGTAAGAACATACATTCATAATGGCCTTCATAAGTTTTGAAATTCATTTTAGGTATGTCCTCATTATGGATTTGAATCTAATGATACCCAAAGCAAAGTTACAACTTGGTAAAATAAATAACACCATGTAATTCATCTAACAAATCATCAGTTACTAGAATAGTAAAATTATCTTTGATGGGGTACTTTTTGAGTTATCTATATTCTGGGCACATCCTCAAAGTGTCATCCTTCTTTTGTACCATGACCATAGGGGAGGAATATTCACTTTGATTATGTTGAATGATTCCTGTCTCCAACATCTTATGTACCATATTTTCAATTTCACTCTACTGGGCATAGGGTTACCTATAGTTTCTAATGTTGGGTGGTGTACTTTATTGAATGATATTTATGGCATGATCATGCACATCAATTAGAGTAAGTACTTTTGGTGTGTCACCAAAAATAAAAGAATGGTCATTGAGTAACCTTTACAATCAGTATGTGTATACTCCTTGATTGGTTAAACCTATATAGAAAACAAGAGTTCTACAAATCCCTTAACACATTTTATTATAATCTTCATCATATAATGGAAACTAGATAGTTGTGGCTATTTATCCCATAACCCATGTAGTTCAAAGGTTTTGCCTTCAAAATAGAACCTCATGAATAGTTTTAAAAAATTCATCTTAATAGTGCCTAAAGTGGTGAGCCACTGAACTCCCAAAAAAATGTTAGCTCCTCCCATGGTAATAAAAAACATAAGGGAATATAAAAATTAGTCTACCATATCAAGATTAATGATATGTATTTTATATAAAATTTGATTGTACCACCTTTTATAATCATGACTTAAAATATTAGAGTTGGGTAAATGAAATAGTTTAAATGAGTCAATAGTTTATTATTGATGACATTATGTGTACTCCTAGATTTAATTAGCTCAATCACCTTATATTTATTTAGTAAACCCACCACCTTAATATTTTGAGGATTACTAATGCTTGAAAGTACATGATTTGAAATAGTAGGTAGAGAATATTTAGATTCATCCTTAGGTTCTTCCAAAATTTCCCCTAAAGCCTCATCATCTTATTCCTCCTCATTGGTGCCTTGAATGTAAAAGAACTTATTTTAAACATGTTAATGCCATTTTCTCCATTTACTATAATATCTAAAACACAAACCTTTTGCATTTTTTTATTTAATTTGTTGAGGGGTCAATCTGGTAGGCTATAAAAATGATGGTGCTAGGAAAGTGCGTTCATAGACATTAGTGAAAGGTCTTCATCGGATCATCTCTTTTTCATCATCAATTAATGCCATTTTTATGGATTAAAATACATTACTTGGATGAAACATGTGAACATCTAATTAGATGCTATCTTTGAGGCCACCCAAAAATAGGTCAGTTAGATTTTCTTTAGTGATGTCTACCACATGCCAGGAGAGATTATGAAATTGATGAATGTAATCCTTTACAATCATAGTTTGGTGTAGCTTGACTAGTTAGATGAAGTATTTTTTATATAAATTGTTGTGATAGTGGAGATACAAGTCAAAAAATAGTGACCATGAAATTGGGACACCCTTATTTTTGTTTTGAACACACAATTAATGATACCAAATGAACTGCTTAGGTTCTAGATACAAAGAGGCCATGAATTTTTTTTAATAGTATGGAGTCTAATGTATATCAAATAAATTTTAAATTCATGCAATCCATGTGATTGGATCCTTACCATCAAACTTGCACAAGTCCACTTTTAGAAACATTGACTTTAGCCCCATATTGGTGCCAGAATTGTTTGGATTGGGATATCCAAATTAGAGTGGTGGAGATTTATTTTATAAAGGCTAAGCTATAAGATTGGTCAATTGTCCATTAATTTGTTGTAATTTATCCCTTACACCATTCATATCCCCTCTCATCCCCATGAATTCCACTTGAACTACATGGAGATAATATTTTTTCACCATGCCATGTAACTCTAATTGAAGACATTGAACCACCATTGAAATAATTAGATCTAAAGTTTCAGACTCCATGTCAACCTGGTGAGAAGTGTTAGGAAATTTTTTCCCTTTCTCACCTCTATGAGTGTTAGGCATAACCATGTAAAAACCCTAGGATGGTTTCAATAATGAAAAAATATGTATCAATAAATGATATCATTATGATCACATCACTAAGATGAATCCAATGACTACTATTGTGCACAAGGGTGAAAATTTTCATCCTAAAAAGGTGTATCAGTATAATATATCATTGAGATTGTCTCGTAGAGATAAATCTATGAGTTCTAATTTGTACAAGGTTAATTTTTTTCCTTTTTCATAAAAAAATATATGAAAAATATTATGACGAAAAAATAAATTAATTCTTCCTTGATCACAAGTTATGTTTTTTGACCTTCTAGTGCTCATGACACTATATTAGAAAAAATCGTGCCACAAATACTTGTCCAAATCAAAGATATGATAATAATTATAATAAAATTACTTAGATGATTCAAAAAAATAGAATAATATATCAGATAATTAATAATAAAATAAGCATATTCATAACAACATTTCATGAAAGAGTAGAGTAATTGAATATTATGACCGAGACACTTCGAGGGGACAACCTACACAAAAATGCAATAAGAACATGATTCATAATATGATGTTCTAAGACTAACTATTACCGCTATAAATAATATATTTCACTTTATTTTAAAAAAATTGATACTGATTCATATAATGACCAATAATTCTATGATGAACACATTAATGGATGGATATTTTTATAGAATGTAGGGGAGGTAATTTGATCAAAGTTTTTTTAATTATATTATGAAGAATTTCACTTGGAGAATTATTAAGATTATGGAAACTTCTTGAACCATTAGTGATAGATGAATTTGGTTTCCTAACCCATATTTGAGATGAAACCTTTTAAGTCACATTGGGTTCAAATGATGAAACATATATGTAATTTACATTGATATGCTCTAGATTTACTGCATATGCAAACTTATCCTCGATTGATGTGACCTTTAACATAAAGTTTGGTCTTGATTTTGTAATTTTTATATAAATTTCATCATATTATTCATCTAATGTGTATGAATGGTAACACTTTGAGTAAACTCTTTAAATGATTTAGTCTTATCATGGATGAAAAAGCTAGGCACACTAATGCTCATAATTCAAGAATATTTAGCTTTAGGATCATAAACCCTAGACACTTCCAATTTGATATTCATGTAAGGTTAAATGGAGTATGCATCCTACATCTTATGGTTTTCATACTATCTACCTATTTATCCAATATAATCCTAGTGAGAATAATGGGGGAGGAATGATGGCTATCACTACAATGAGGAAGCACACATAGAGGCATTCTAGAAATTAGATATGAAAACCTAACACAACAAATACATGAAACCCTAATTAGGAAATACCAAACCCTAAGGGAAACCTAGGGTTTATAATGGTCAAGGGAAGGAATGGGATCACTACATTGTTTTAACCTATTTTATATTTAGCAATTTAGAATAATTAGATTTCTCAAGATATATCATTAACTTTACATATCTAAATGTAAAATTAGATATTATCTAGATTAATATTTATATAAATGACACAAGGATAATGTACTTATATTATTCAATTTTATCTCATGATTTTTATCTTTATAAAATCATTAAAATTTATCTTAAATGGATATGTGATCACTCAATTTGGGAGATTAATTGTAAAAATTACCCTCACATTATTGGTAATGTTCAAACCCTTGTGGTAATTGGACATGTCTAATATTTTATGGAACTATCCTCTATTTTTTTCCAATATATTCTACCTCAGATCGATATGTTCACCTTTTGATATGATTCATACATAATTTTAGGTATTTGGTCCTATGTGTAGATTTATATTTGGTCTTCCTTTGCCTTAAAAACCTGTCTCCACTTTCAAAAATTGCTTAGCTTGTAAAAATGGGTTAGGAAGGATGGGCTGGAAAACCTCAACTAGACATAAATGATTGGTTGAGAACTATATACATTCAAATACTTTGATGAAGACTCAAACCATGTATATTTATCCCACCTATGTGAATTTGTGCTCAATAGTGATCCACTAGAATGCAATTTAACATGTTGTATTTTGACACTTAAAAATATGTAACATTTGACCTTTATTTATGTATTAAAACTTGGATTAGGGAATATTCATTTGATGGGTTTTTATATTTGGATGCTTTAGGATAGTTTGTAAAGGATGTAAAAATGTATTCCTGAATGTGTAATGATAGATAAGAGCTAGATAAGCATTAATTTAGGCTTGATGTGTATATATAGATGATTTTTTGATTAATTTCCCTCAATAACCATCATGAAAAATGTGTGGGCCAACCCAATCAAAGTATTTAAATTTGAAAAGTAGTTGTTTGGAGAACCTAGGGAACTACTAGTGGTGGTAGACACTATCAATATCCAGTAGCATTTGACTATTGGTAACACTATCCAAAATGGAGTAAATAATGATCTAGAAGATGGAAATAGTCTACTTAGGATAATAGATGACTTAGGCACAAACTATGGATATATTTTATAGGAAAGAAAAAATTAAGAAGGTGAAGTTTATATATAAATGAATGACTAGGAGAGAATGTGATAAAGAGTAAATTATACATGCATAAGTCATGTAAGTCCAAAGGCATGTCAAAAAATGATATTTTTAAGTATCTAAAACCAAATTTATGTATCTATAATGTAACCAATTAAGTGATTAGCTAAATGGGGGACTCAGTTAGGTAAATAAAGACCCAAACCAAATGAGGTTATTAAAATTAGGTTTAAGGTGATAAATTTTACCTAATTACATGACCTACCCAAATAATTGAGTGATTAGTTTTATAAAAAACTCTATTAGTGAAAATCAATCCCCAAATCAATTTAGGTTGTCACAAATTCATTTAATAAGATCGTTTGTCCTTAATTTGGTTACCTATTTGACCAATCAAGTGATTAGTTAAATGGGGGATTCAAATAAGGTAAATTAAACTAAAAAAGGCATTAGGTGGTTGTAAGTAAATTTTAGGGGCTCTATATGTCATAATAACATCCCCCATGCAACTGGTTAAGTGTCTAGTTGAATGAAGCATTTAATAAGGGAAAATCAAGATCCAAATCATAATAGGTTATCAAAATTAGGTTTAAAGGTCTTGATTTTCTATAATTGCATCCCTCATAAAACCATTCAATTTATTCCTTGAGTGAGGTAATCAAATAGTGAAAACAAATCTTTAAATCAAATTAGTTTGTCATAATTAGGTTTAAGGGATCAATTTTCCATAATTTCATGCCCCATCCATCTAATCAATAACTTAGTTGGATAAGGAATGTAATTATGGAAAATTGAGACCTAATTCAAATTAGGTGGGTGTAATCAAGTCAAGGGGCTGAATTTGCCCTAATTTGGTCCCCCATACAACCAATCAAGTGATTGGTTGAATGGGTCACTCAATTAAGAAACATCAAGCCCTAAATCATAATAAATTTTCATAATTAGGTTTAATGGAATAAATTTTCCCTAATTTGGTCTCCCATTTAATAAATTGAGTGATTTGTTGAATGAGGGACTAAAATGTTTTGAATTATAACATATGCTTAGTTATGCAAAAAAAATATTACATGATATTTTATTTGAAGAAGATTTTGCAGTTAAATGAATGGGTTTTCCTTCAATCACATTCTTAATAAATTACATTCATATGAGATTAATTAATATTATTATCAACATTTGCATAAGAGACACAATGGTTGAACCAACTAAATATACACCCATTACAATAACACAAATAGTTAATGAATAACATTATTTACCAACAAAATTAACATCAAAAAATTCACTAAAGGTGGTGTCTCACTATGATATGCATAGCCAAACTAAATAATAATATACCAAGAATAAAATATAATTGGATCACATAAGCCAACAAACTCCCTTGATCCAAATGGGACTAAAAGATGTATGTAGGAATGAACAATCAATAACCTTTGATGTAACCACTAAAATTTTCAAATCAACTAAAAAATTTATCATATAATGATCAACCTATGTCGACAAGTCCAATACAATCTGTTGGGATCCAATATGTCCCATTTTTTCAAGCTAAAAATGGGGACCCTCTTCTTATTTGAAGTCTGGTCTTGTAAATCTCAAGAGTTCATTATGGTTACTTTCTTAAATTATCCTTCTTGGAAATCTATTATATTATTAGTTACAAGTGACTGAATGATTTTACTTTAATGTCTTTGCATTTCTTTAGTCCAAGTTTTTATCTAGAAACAAACTAGTTTTAGTGCTTGAATTTTCATCAGTTTACCAAGTCTTAGTTTAATTATCTACTTGTGTTCTGAAACACATTTTATAGCTTCTTTTTAGGCTATTTCACCTTACATTTATGAAAATTATCTAATTGTTTCATAGTTTTATGCTACTTTTCCTTAGTAATTCTAGTCTGTTTTAGCTTCAATTTAATCTAAATCAGCTATAAGTTTCCTCTGGATCATCCTTTGCCTTCATTGATTTCATTAAAATTGACAAAAGTTATGTTAAAATTGATTTATTTTGTTAAGTTTTTGTGCCTCTATTATATTTCAAAAGACTTAGCCATTTGCTTTTAAATTATTTAGTTGTTTGATTTTCAACTTAAATATTGCTAACTCAACCTATTTTCCTTTTGCTTGTAAGTTCTTAAATCAAACTCAACGCCACATGGAGATCTCTCAAGAGTCCTAGTCCTCACCCAAAATACTTTATACACTTATTTAATTTCACAAAAAAATTATTGATGACATGTGACAACTTTTTGTTACTTCAAAAAACACAACCAATTTTTGAGAGTTTTCACAACATGTCTCCAAATCAACAAAGCTATGGGCTAGTGAAGAGTGAGATGATGCCACATGGTGAAATCTTGTTTCTCTAATATATAAAATATTTTCATAATAATTTAAGGCCTTTAGTCTAGTGGGTTTGTGACATAATTTGATGTTGCATCATCTCTCTACCCTACTCTTTTGAATGTTTCTATACATCATAGAATTATTGTCAAAGCCCCAGGCAAGTAAGTGAGAAAGATTGAACCATGTGGTATAATCCTACTTATCCACTATCCTTAGGTGTTCTATGTAAATTTGAATCCTAAATAAGCTTTGGTAAAGTGGGATTTAGACACATGGCATGATCTCATTATGTCATGATTAAAATAGTTGGCATAATGTAAAGGCCCTAGTTAAATAGTGGGAGAGTAAGAAAAAGCCACATGGTATAATTGTTAGAATTGGTTAGAGGTCAAGAACCAATAATTAAGAATATATGGATATATTATACCTATTTTTGGATCTATAATTATTTTGATTTGACTTAGGTTAGGGAGAGTGAGGAGAGGCCACATGGCTTAGAACAAAAAAAGTGAGTAATAGAGATAAATCTCATAGATGATAAGTTGCCAAGTGGAAAAATGAGACCCATAGAAGTAAATCAAATCATGTGATGAAGGAAAATAAAGGAGAAGCAATGTGGAAAGGAACCCATAAAATTAAAGGATGTATTAGTGTACCTATCAAGGCATGATTATAAAATTGATAGTCTATCTAGTCATCAAAATCATCCAAGGCCTAAAATATATTGTGCATTGAATTTGATTTGTAGAATCAAATATCATTACAAATAAATCATGAGTCATATGGTAATAATTATCATGGTTTTCACAATTTAATTATGCAAATAACATGAAATACAATCTATACCTTAAAGAGGTGTATCAATTGATTGCATACAAGCAAGGGTAACTAGTAGTTCCAATGCAATCTAAACTACTTCCTTGTGCCTAGTAAATGAATACTGATCTAGGGTTTCATCAAAGTCCAAGATAATAAGTTATTGAAATTATTTTCATAATGATTATTCAATACATTAAATAACATGGTAAGTTTGTGAAGAATCCAAGTGATAGAGAAATAAAGACATTGGCATTGAGAGTAATCAAATGACTGCATAGAGATTCATGGAGATAAGAGTTAGAGAAGAAATTCAACTATAAATTACTTCAAAAAAATGAGAATGTCATATTTGAACTAACTACGGTAATGACAAGCTGATTTGACCATATATTTAGTGAAGGGTGACCTTCAAATTTTAGTTTCAAATCTGATTTTACCAACTACCTAAAGCTGAATTCAATTAATGACCTTGAGCTTGAAATGGTCTATTTAATCACAGTGGTTTATTTGTATAAGGGTGGAGATATTTTTCACTAATACTCTATCTAAATGATGCCAAGAATACACCTACAATTGTGACTTTGTATATGCATTATTTATATTCCATTTTATGAATACAATTATAATTGATGCTACAAATATTGTTATTATCTTGGATTGCTACTAGAAATATAATTGAATTGAGTTATGCTAGTTTAATTAAGTTCACTTTCTTAATTTATTCTCTCTACTCTAAAATGTTATTAGATATTTTGTGCACTTTATTACTTACTAATTACATGTACATTAGATAAAAGGATATGGATAAAGTTTTTCCCTTTTGTGTGCCCTAATAAGATTGCCTACTATGTCATTGTGGTTTGTGCATTAGCGAGACTAGTGATACAATGGTTTATTACAGCCAAGTGAGTCTTAATGATTTATTAACATTAAATAATTTGGAATATTCACACATAACTTCTTCTCTACTGTACCTTGACTTACTCTTTTTTTTTTGATGAGTTATTACCTTGCCCTCTATAAATATGTTTATATACAGTCTTGACCATACCTGTAACCCATTAAAGATTTTGAAGTAACAACTAAGTGTGATCCTCTAGTGGAATAGTTCATATGTTTTCCCATGCTATGTTTGTTCGATGAAATCTTGGCCCTTGGATCACTAGAAGATAAAAAAAAATGGGACTCCATCCTATTGGGTTTGATCTATAGGTGCTTTCTTAGAATGTTCAATCTAATGAGTATATTCTAAGGGTGAGTCACTTTATGACACTAACACTTACTAGCACTAAAAGGAGGGTCAAAATCTTAGACTTCAAAGTTGTCAGTAGATTCTATTTAGTCATGACTACTTTTGTTTGAGTATTTAGTTTTGGTGAATGCTTAAGCTTCATGTAATATGTTTGGAATGGTAGGATATATTTGATATTCTATTAGAGTGTGCTTTAATTTATTTCAAGTTTTGGTGAATTTCATTACTTGTTTAAGTGTGGTTTCTCATTCTATCTCCTTCTTATCAAAATTCATGAACTACTAGTAGATCAAGCTCTATAAGATTGATTTTCTCCCACTTGAAAATATATAAGAAACTAAGATTAGACTAAGGCATACTGAGACCTAGAAAATTAACCTTCATATCCTTAGTTCTTCCCAAACCTATTATCCATAGACCTATGCATAGTGACATACATGAGTTGCCAAGGAATATAAAATACTATCTTATTCTACCTAAGGCCATTGAAAATCCTCCTTTTCCTAATGATAATGATATTCAACCTCCCACAATTAAAATTAGATATAACATCATGTAGGACATGAATAATATTAAGGCCAATAGTACACTCCATGAGCTAGGTTAGATAAATGAACAAATAGACTTGTTCCTCAGATCTCTTAATGATCAAAGTAGCCAACCTAAAAAAATGGTCTAGCCAAACAAATGTGGTCATACACAAAATTAAGATAGAGGTATCCCATTTTTTGCTCACTATTTATATCTTTGTAGAGAATGTGCATTACTACTCAGTTGATTCTAGTGCATCTAAAAATGTCATGCCTTTAGGAGTGTATAAAAGGCTAGGTCTAATTCTATCAAAACTAATAATATTATGGTTCAATTAGATAAATCTAAACTTAAGGTTATAGATGACTTGTTGAATGCACATATGAAATTTTAGGATGACCCTCATATTCTTATGTTTATATATGTACAAGTGGTTGGCATTATTGAAGGCTAAGACATGTTACTAATAACATATTGATCTAAGTCTTTGAATGGATATGTGGCCACTAACTTCTCTCACATGTGGAAGCCATGGAGGGGATTTCTAAACCAAATCCATGTAAATAAAGAGCCTTGCATGAAATTCATGATCACTAGATATAATTTTTATAATGATAAAGTTAATTACACTTCCACTAACATGGACATGTATACCCTGAGCATCAAGGTAGAAAAGATTAAGACTATAGATCAAGATCAAAATTCAAGTATGTGCTCTCTCTTTGTAGATGGATCTTGCTCTAAGCAAGGTTAAGGTGATAGTATTATATTGATTGAACATAATGGTAAAAGGTATGTGAAATAATTTAGATTATAGTTTCCATCCATAAATAACATGGCCAAATATGAAGCTTTAATTTTGTGGCTTCAATTTGATCTTAGTCATCAGGTGCATATGATGAGAGTCTTCAATGATTTTGAATTAGTTGTTTATCAGGTATGAAGTCATTTCTAATGTAATCTCTCTTATTTGAGGAAGTAAAAGTATTGTGTATGGGATATAATTGAATATTTTAAGGCATTTAACATCTCAGTTATTCCCAGGGAATAAAATGTAATGGCTAACTCATTAGCTATCTCAAATTCAAGTTTGACACCACTAACTAGTTATGATCTCTAAAGACTCTATGTTGAATTTATTTATACTCCTTCAATTCCAAATAATATTGAACATTTTCAATTATTTGATGATGACAAGAAGATTTTGGAATTCATGACTAATTCTAATGTATTTGATGAGTAGATAATTGATGAGTACAAGATTTATTCAAATGATAACCCGTTCAACCATGAGAGCATTTTGTAGCTAAAACAAAATAGAATCCCAAAGGGTATGCTATCCTTAGAGAGGATATTCAACCTATATAACATTGCATCTATCTATGAAAATAAAATTAATCCTACCTAGCTCACTCATGTGCTTAATATAGGGACTATAGGTAAGCCTAAAAACATAATGATAGGGCGTTGATGCACTCGTGAAGAAATGTAGAAGCTTAGGAAAATGCTTGTTCATTACCAAGACATCTTAGCATGAAGCTCTAATGATATTAAATCCTTTTATCCTAGCATAATTACCCATAGTATCCCCTTAGAATCTCATAAAAATCCATTCAAATAAAGGTAAAGACAAATCAACACCATCCTAGAACCTCTCATTTTTAGAGAAGTGCAAAAAATTGTATCAGCAGGGATCATTTTTCTAGTAAGACTCTCAACTTGGTTAATTAATTTAGTGATCATAAGGCAAAATAATGGGTAAGTTTATTTGTGTGTAGAATTTACAAACCTCAATTGAGATTTAGACAAAGACAATTACCCTCTGCCATCCTTAGATGAAGTTATTTAGCAAGTGAGTAGTTTTGAGATGATGTCCTTCTTAGATGGATTCTTTGGCTATAATTAGATTTTGGTTGATGGATTTGACCACATCAAAACCACCTTCACTAGTAAATGGGGCACTTATATTGAAAAAAAGATGCCATTTGGGCTACTCAATGTAGGTTTACTTTATAGCAAGTAATGGACACCACATTTAAAGGTTTGATTGGTAATCATAGCATAGTTTATATGGATGACTTGACCATATTTTCTAAGTGTAAGTCTTAACATTTCAATCATTTGGAAAATATATTCAAATTCTGCAAATGCTATGGTATATCTCTTGACCCAAATAAGTGTATGTTCTACACTATATAGGGTAAGTTACTATTCCATGTAATCATGAAGAGAGGTATGTCTATTGATACCAACTATGCCAATTCGATTGTTAAGTTATAGTTACGTAATATTAAAAAATAATTGAAGTTTTTCTTCATAAAAATAAACTTTGCATGTAAATTCATTTTATGATTTATATAGATAACTAATCATTTGAATTTAATGTTGAAACATGGTGCTAAATTAGATTGGAATGCCACTATAAAGAATAATTTCATGAGATTAAATATGTAGTGATGCAAGCTCTTGTGTTATCCAAACCTAATTATGCAAAGGACTTCTACCTTTACTTGTTTTCCTTAGATCACACTATTATTACAATATTGACTCAAAAATTTGATGATGGAGAGAATCCAATTGCTTTCATGAGTAGTTACTTGAAGGAGGTTGAGTTGAGATAACATTAAACAAGAAAGGTTATGCATTGGTGAAAGCAACCAAAAAGTTTTTCCATTACATTTTTAAAAAAAAATTCTATGACATTATGCCTAACCCTAAATTCAAACATATGTTAGGGTAGAACAATCTCAATGAAAGGAGAGGGAATTGGGTTACCAAGTTACAAGAGTACGATGTATAGGTAAAGTAAGCAAAGATAATGCATAGCCAAGGTATCTCAAAATTAATGACTGAGGTTGATCCTAATATTGGTCTGGTAAATGTGATTGAGTGAGCCATTCAACCCAGTGGTATGATCCAATCATACAATACTTACTCTATGTGATTCCACCCATCAACTTTGACATAATTTAGCATAGATATTTAAGGTTGAAGGCTACCAATTACATGCTTAAGAAAGGAATTATGTAAAGGAAGAACCATGATGGGATATATATATATATATTTAACTGAAGAAGAAGTGAAAGAAGTTATGAGTGAATTTCATGAGAAGTTGGGAAGTGGTCATCACTCAAGTAATGTCATTGAACACAAGATCCTCAGAGAAGGATAGTATTGATCCACTCTATTCAAAGACATTCATGATCATGTACGCACATGACACAAGTGTCAAACCTTTTCCAAGAGAGAAATCCATCCCAACATACTACTACAACTCATAATTGAAGAACATCCATTTACCCAATGGGGATTAAACTTCATTAGGGTGATAAATCCCAATTCTTTAGTGGGATACCATTTCATTATCACCACTATAGACTATTTCATGAGGTGGGTATAAGCTAAGGCCATAAGGAATAAAATTATTGAGGAGGTCATCTCATTCGTAGAAGAACACATTTTGACTTGCTTTAGGACACATATTACATTGGTATGTGATAATGGGCCTTCATTTTAATCTATAGAGTTGAATGAATGGGAATACACAAATGGGATTATTCTTAGTTTTTCTTCCAATAAATATCCCCAAGGTACTAGTCCTGATGAATCCACTAAAAAAAAATTCTTGACTCTATAAATAAAGCAATTGACCAAATTTCATGTAGTTGGCATGCCCTGTTGAAGTATGCTTTGTGGGCAGATAGGACCCAGCACAATAAAAGTTTGAAAATTTAACTATTATTACTAGTATATGGCATGGATCCCATATTACCTATGTAACTAAATAATCCCACTCATAAATTTAACATAGACTTCTTTGATCTCAATGAGATAACTCATTCCTGGTTGTTAGAGCTAATTCAAATAGAATATATAAGGGACAAGTCTATACAAAACTTCAATTGATATGATATAATAGTTAAGAGATGGTTTGATTGATCAGCCAGAGTGAAGAGATTTAGGTTATAATACTTGGTCCTATTATGTGACAAGGCACATGAGAAGAGGGTCCAACATCCCAAATTTAGCCCATTGTGGATTGGTTTGCATTAGATCTCCAAGATACTTAGAGATAATACATTCAAACTCAAATATCTTCAATGAAATGAATTTACACCCCTTGTGAATGAGTAGTACTTGAAGCATTACTTCATGGATGCCCCTTCATATGTCACCTTGAGTGATTAAGCATTCATTTTTTGTAAATAAGTGTATATAGTTTCCTTGATTTCTATAGTTTAGGTTGTATATATGTTTTTTTGTGCATTGGTTATGTGTTTTCTTTACTTTGGTCCTACTCTGTTACATCCTTTCTTATTTAGTTCTAGTTTATTTCTTCATTATAATCATTTCCCATGTTTTGGTTTCATTTTTGTGTTGGGTGTAAATGTCTCAACCCTTTGTACTTTAATGAAAATCATTCATGTGACTTTTAGACTATGTGCTTTCATCAGTAATGTTCTCAATGACAATGCTAATGTGAATGTTTGTGTTTTTAACACTAATTCT
The DNA here is from genome assembly GCA_037957365.1 of Torreya grandis. NCBI lineage: Eukaryota > Viridiplantae > Streptophyta > Pinopsida > Cupressales > Taxaceae > Torreya > Torreya grandis. The sequence continues at coordinate 1,771,853 of JARHVA010003784.1, forward strand.
ATGATTAATAGCCCCTTGCATGTCTTATCCTAAATCATAGGTAAGACACATTGACTAATTTATTGTGCAATAATTTAGTATATCATTTTCGTCATGATCAATCTAATTTCATGTTGGTGGTTGATCTCAAAAGATAGAAAGAAAGCAACAACCTATTAAGATGAGATATCCTTGTGTAGAGCTTCAAGAATAGGTGTGTTTGATTCTACCAATTTGTGATTAATTCCTAATATTGTTGTCCTATCATGATGATTCTAGACTGTGGATAAAAATACTGGGAAGAAGTATAGAATATACATATTCTTGATGCATTATTGAAATTATAAAAGTCCATGATCCTTAATAGAGCATGGGGATGAATAGAAACATGTATTCTTATATTCCACACCTTCCAACTACACTTAAAAGAACATATTAAATCAAAATGAAGATAATGGGTCCATGTAGGTTTTTTGGGTAGTCATGATTCTTCTAAGATTATCATTTGACCCATGGTTTGGTTATTGAACCCTTAGTGGAAAGGCTTTATAAAATTCATAAATTAAAAAAAATGAATCCAAATGCTAAATCTTAAATATTTCCACATATAGGGGTGATTTGGGAAACTCCACCATAGGATTTCTAGCCTGGATAGCAATGGAACAAGGCCTTATAAGGAGATAGAATTAACTCTGTTAGGGATATGGATGCCCTGCTAACAGGTGGAGTATTTCTCATGACACTTCCCCTCCAAGAAAATTAACCTCAATTCCCTTCTTATAAACTTAGATCTCTCATAAATATATGATGGATTCCATTTGGAATCAAAAAAGAGAAATAACTAATTAATAATAAACACACACACACACACACACACACACACACACACACACACACACACACACACACACACACACACACACACACACACACACACACACACACACACACACACACACACACACACACACACACACACACACACACACACACACACACACACACACACACACACACACACACACACACACACACACAGGAGGTATGGATAGGAGATCAACTTATTATGTCCCATGCTAAGGTAGGATTTAACACTTTTCATTATTTGAATTTGTATTGAGAATTATGTTTGGTTTATGCCTCTATTTTAGGTCTAAATATTCATGTTCTAGGTTTTGATTGTTAAATAACACTCTCCCTATAGAGGTTTCCATTTTTTGGGATCCAACATGCCCCATTTTTTCAAGTAAAAAATGGGGACCCTCTTTTGCTTTGGAGTCTAGTTTTGTACCTTTTAGGATTTCATTGTGGTTACTTGCTTAAATCAACCTTATTGGAAGTCTACTAGGTTATTAGTTACAAGTTATTGAGTTTACTTTAATGTCTTTGCATTTTTTTAGTTTACTCCAAGATTTTATCTAGTAATGAGTTAGTTTTAGCACTTGGATTTGCATCAATTTTCTAAGTCTTAGTCTAATTATCTACTTGTGTTTAGAAACATATTTTATAGCTTCCTTTTAGAATATTTTACATTAGGTTTATGAAAATTATCTAACTATTTTATATTTTTTTGCTATTTTTCCTTAGTAATTTTAGTTTATTTGTCTTTGATTTGATCTAAGTCGGCTATAAGTTTCCTCTAGTTCATCCTTTGGCTTATTTAATTTCATTAAAATGGACAAAACTTGTGTTGAAATGGCTTTATTTCAGTAATTTTTTGTTCCTATTTGTTATATTTCAAAATACTCAGCCATTTGCTTTTAAATTCTTTAGCCATTTATTTTTCAACTCTAAGATTGTTGACTTGGCTTATTTTCCTTTTGCCTGTTAGTGATTAAATTGATCTTGACACCACATGATGAACTCTTGGTAGTAATGAGTCTCTTCCAAAATAATTTAGGAACTTGGTCAATTTCATGAAATTTTCCTAAGAACATGTGACACTTTTTTGTTGATTCAAAAGACAACTAATTTTTGAGAGTTTACCTAGTAGGTCTTCACATCAGTGAATCTCTAGGCTAGTGAGGAGAGAGATGATTTCACACAATGAAATATCATTGATCCACTATATTGGATATTATTTTACTAATACAAGGACTTAAAAATAGTGTGTTATCAATAAGATTTCACCTTGAATCATCTTACTACCCCACTCTCTCAGATGTTTTTATATAACCTAGAAATGATGTCAAATCCCTAGGCAAGCAAGTGAGCAAGATCACACTACATAGCACAATCCCAATACTACATTATCCTAGGGTGTTCCATGAAAATTTTAATCCTAATTAAACTCCAAATGAGTTGGATTGAGCCATGTGGCATGAAATCACAACTTCATAATTAAAATAATTAGCATAGCATAAAGGCCCAAGCTAAACAATAAGAGAGTGAGAAAGAGCCATGTGGTAGAATCATTATAATTGGCTAGAGGTTGAGAACCAATCAATAATTTCCATGTAAATATATCAAACCTAATATTAGATCTATAATATCCTAGTTTTATAGATCTTGGGGAGAGTGAGGAGAGGCCACGTGGCCATAGAATAACAAAAGTGAGCAATAAAGATAAAGCCTAAAGATGCTGACAAGTTGCCATGTGGAAAAATGAGACCTATATAAATAAATATAATTTCATATTAAAGGAAAATAAAGATAAAATCATGTGGAAAGGACCCCATCAAAATAAAGGACACGTTGGCAATGTAGCCAGCAAGGTATGGACATAAAATTGATAGCCTATCTGGCTGCTAAAATCATTGAAGGCCCAGAATAAACTACACATTCAATTTTATTTATATAATCAAATCATAGATCAAATAAATCATGAATAATATGGGAATAATTATCATGGTGTGAATAGTGGGATTACATGAAGAGCATTAAATACAATCCCAACCTTAAAGAGGTGTAGGAATGAATTATGTAAAAGCATGGGCAACTAGTAGTATGAATACAATCTCAACTAGTTCTTTGTGCCTAGTAAATAAAAACTGATCTAGAGCTAATTTAAAGTCTAAGGTAGGAGGTTTATATAAGTATTTTCATAAATATTATTCAATCCATTCAATAATATGGTAAGCTTGTGGAGAAGCCAAATGGTAGAGAAATAAAGACATTGCCATTGGGAGTAATCAAATGACTATGTAGAGCTTCATAGAGACAAGAGCTAGAGAAGATATTCAACTGTAAATTTATTTTATAAAAAGGATAATGTCATAGCTAAAATAAATATAGTAATGACAATTTGATTTGATCAGATATATAGGGAAGGGTATCCTTGGAATTGTAGTTATAAATATGATCTTGCCAACCACTTGAAGTTACATGCAATTAATGACCTTGATCTTGAATTGGTCTATTTAATCCCAATGGTTTGTTTGTATAAGGGTGGAGATATTTTACACTAAGACTTTGTCTAAATGTTTCCAAGAATACACCTAAAATTGTGACTATGTATATATATTGTTTATCTTCCATTATTTGAATATAATTCTGATTGATGCTATAAACATTGTTATTGTCTTAGACTGCTACTAAAAATATAGCTGAATTAAGATATATTAGTTTAATTAAGTTCAATCTCTTTATCTTTTCTCTCTCCTTTTAAATGTTCTTAGCTATGGGGTGTACTTTTCTACTTGTTTATTTCATGTACACTAGATAAAAAATTGTGGATGAGGTGTTTACCTTTTGTGTTCCCTCAAAATCTTACCTACTATGTCATTGTAGTTTGTGCATTATTTAGACTAGTGATATAGTGGTTTATTATAGCCAATTGAGTCTTGATGAGTTATTAACATTAATTGGTTTGGAATATTCACACATAAATTCTTATTTTACCTACCATGTCTTGCTCCTTTTATGTTTTTTAAATGAGTTATTACTTTTCCATCTTTAAATCCATTAATACAGTATTGACCATACTTATAACCCCATAAAGATTATAAAATAACAACTAAGTGTGAGCCTTTGGTGGGATAGTTCAAATGTTTACCCATGTTATGTTTGTTCAGTGAAATATTGGCCCTTGGATCACCATCAGATCCTAAAAATAAGGTGTCTCTATATTACTAGGTTTGATCTCTAGGTGCTTTCTCATAAAATTCAATCTAATGAGTAAATTTTAAGGGTGAGTCATTTACCAAGACCAACACATCTTTACAGTCTAACCTCATGTTCCTTATGCCTATTTAAATCCTTTAAATCTATTGACACTACCTAGCATGATGATAATTATCATAATTAGAATACTCGTCACTCTGATCATTTATGCATGTACTATAGTAATAGAATCATCTAAAGAATATTTAACTACATAGAACCCTTTCTTGATGATAATTTAGTAATTTTTCATATATGATTTTTTTTCACTAATGTCCCAATACAGGACTATATAAGGTGAATGGAAAATATTTCTATCACCCATAAAAATAGGGGCTTTTAAAAAATATCTTTGTATAAATGCTAAGTCTAACAAAGTCACTAAGACTAAATTCTAGGTTGATTAAGTTGTAGATATCACATTAATCTCTTTTCACAACTCTAAGTTATATTTTAATAGTGTTTGCACACATATCAAATTGTAAACTTTAGTTATATGTCTAAAAAAGGCCACATAATTGATTGAGTGTTAGTGACTAAGTATAAAAGAAAATATATCTCATTATGGACCTAATGGAATATTTAACTGAAATGTTTTTCCATAGAGTCTTCAGCTTAAATAAATGCCCATGGAACAATGTCCTTGGGAAAGCCTTATAAGGGCAAAAATTCATGGTAATCATAAAGTGCATAGTTAAGGCCTCATTACTACCTCATGAAGTTCATATAAATGATAGGTGTCACAGTCATGGTTTATTCACAAGGAGATCACAATCAAATTCAAGACATGGACAAAATTCCCTATAGGTGAATGCATGAATTATGTGGAATGAATGTAATCATGCAATTGATTAATCCCCATGAAGTTCACCATGATGAAAAATTCCATAGAGTCCATGATCCTCTAAAAGTGAAAACTAACAACTGTCACAACATAGACTACTATGATCACATTTTAAAAATATAGTGAGAAGGTGGGACTAATAGTTGGAAGATGTGGGACTATTCACAAGTGGATTGAATAAAATCCATGGGTCCATGGGGAGTATAGAGACCAAGTAAAAAATGTTAATATTTTAATACCAAGACTATAGGATCATGAAACATGTCACAATCCTGGTGTCCCTATATGGTCATATAATTAATCACAAAAATGTGGAATTCCATAATAATATTTAATTTAGCCACAATTTTCTTGATAAAACACCAAATGAGGTATTATGGGGTTCATTGGAAAGCTCTTGATGAGATATTTTGATTGGTATTGGTCATTTTATATGAAATCACACGTGTGGTCACTATGAAAATTGATTTTCTAAGGATCGTATATTGTTTAAATAAAAAAAACCATGTGGTTATGGAAGGGTAAGAGTTATAAATAATAAAAGTGGAAATTTAATCTATGAAAGAGACTAGTTTGAGGAAGAATTAAGGAGAATGCAGTCATTTTTTGCACATTTCAAGTGAGTTTTGTGATCCAAATTTAAGACTATGAATTCAATATTTTACTAAATCATAAATAAATATGATTATGGTCTATATTTATTTTTTTGTTTTAGTATGTTTTTGAGTGGCATGCTAACAATTGGGGAGTGAGACAACTAATAATTTGTCCCCTTATAATTACATCTACATAAATTGGTATTAGAGTAAGCTTTTTACTTGTTGGGTTATGTGTGTGATGACTATAGTTGAGCCATTATAAAGTCATGAAATATAATATTGCAGTTGGTGAGGTGATGAAACACAAAGGTAATCCTATTTTTAGAGGTACAATACCAAGGGCACCTAGAATTGAAGATTTAGTAGAGATGATGAAATAAACCCAAGTAAGATTGTGATGTAGGAGCATCCAAAGATATCATATATAAAATATGAATCTTGATGAATTTTGGGTTTTATAAGGTGTGTGAGGTATATTTTATTCCTTAATAAAGTTATTGAAGTCACAAATGTGTTTGTAATGTTTTTGTGTGTCTTCTAGAGCTTTTCAAACCAAAATGGGAATTTAAAATTTTGAATTAGGAATGAGGCTTTGGAGTGGTTCTAGGTGAATTTAGTGAAATTAAATTATGTTTTCATGTTTTTTTATGGACCTTAGAATATCTTATGAGGTATTAAATATGATACCTACATAAAAGTATTAATGTGTTATGTAAATCAAGAACAATAATATGGTTGTAACCACCACTCCTATGTGGAGTTAAGATAGGAATAAAGTAAACATGCAAAATTTGGAAAGAGAGAGAGAGTATATAGGCATGTAAAAGAGTGTAGAGGGTATTATAAGTTTGATATAATAGGATAGTAAAAAAAAGTCTCAATGGAGATTAGGTAGAGAGAATGGAAGATTAAGAAATATCAAAATGTTTGGAACTCTGCCTCTCTATATAAAATTTTGTACATGACTATTTTGAGTGGATTGAGATCACTATAGAAAGAATTTTTTGAAGTAGTGTCTATGATATTTATTACATGTTATAAATTTTGTATGTTAGATAATCTACATATAATGGATTTATATCATTAGATTCTTGATGAATTTATATGGCACAATCATGTTGAAAACAATTATGTGGAAGACAAGCAAGTTTGAAGTTCTTATTGATTGTTTCTAAGATTGTTGATTTGTTGTAAGTATAAAAATATTAAATAATCTATTACTTGATGAGGTTTAATCTTTTAAATACTCAGACATTCTTTAAAAAATTTAATAGTTCATTTGAAACCTTTCTACATAGCCTTCTTACTATATCCTATTTTGGACACAGTCAAGGTTGATAGGTAAGTTGTGTATTATTGAAAGTTGTTAAAGTATTTATTTATTATTTGAGACATAAATTTTTTTAGGGTATATATTTTGAGATAAATAACTTTTAGAGGTTTAGGTATATTGTTATAAGATCAATAGTCTTACAAAACCTTCTTACTCAACCTTATATGTACTAAGGATTATGCAACTTTACATGATGGATTCTTTGATTATGATTTTCCATGAAATAAAATCATTGGAGAAGTTAATTAGATGTGGTGAAAACACCAATAATTCCTTAGACCTCTTTGGATATTCAAGTTAGATTTAAAAGTACCAAATTTCAACAAGACCTTCACTGACAATGTTATAAAAGAAATACCAAATTCTATATTATTTATTATTGAATATTTTTGATGAGTGATCATGGATTATTTGAATTTGGAGAGGTTTAAATATTTTGTCACATACTTTATATATGTATTTTAACTATTTAAAAACATTTTGAAATCTTTTGAGTCTAATTTGTAGCCTCTTGACCACCTACAGGTTTGAGAAGGCTCACCTAGGGTTTGGAGTCTTATTTGGTCATAATTTGAATTTATACCCTTGTAAATTGATGATTTTTTTTAATTTGATGTAATTGGACATGATTTAGAATAATATGAAGGTTTTATATTGTTCCAGAACCATATAATATAGTATCTAGTTTTGAGTACTTCACTAGGCCTAGAAAGAGACCTAATAGGAAAAAGAGGTGTTGAGTTAGTGGGTTTTAAATGATAATTGAGGTATATAAATTCCTATGGAGTTGTAATATATTAAAGGGTGTTAAAAAATATGATTAATTTTTGTGATAAGTGTTGGCCATTTTTGGTTCACATATCCAGCTTGTAACCATATGGTGATAAGATTACTAATGGATGAGCAAATGGATAGTGTTGTAGAGGCCCTATGAGATTTTAAGAGTGTTTAGAATAAGTATGGAAGTGTATATCATTCATATAGTTCTTCATTGTGTTCATCTAGACATCTTGGGTCTAGTAGAATAAATTTTGAGTAGGCACTTTGCTTACATCATAATTACCATATGTGGATGAGTTAGGGAGAATCGATCATATGGGTTTGTTCACGTTAGTCCCAAGAACATATGCAAAAAGTTTTAGGTCATCCACAATAGTGCATCAAAAGATATGAATATCCAAATTTGGCTTCTCAATTAAAATTTTCTAAGTTTTCATACTTATCCAATTTTCAAGGAGCTCAACAGAGCTAAGTGAGCATATTGACAAAGTCATTTCTGACATGTATGGTAGTTTTAGGAGAAAATGATCATATGGGTTTGTTCATATTTGTCTTTAATTTTTACATGCTACTTTTCAAATATTCTATGAAATCATGATATAATTACACATGTTCAAAGTTGGCTCCTCAGTTAGATTTTGTTAAGTTTCCCATACTTAGCCAAATGAACTAGGCCATCATCAGGACATCATGTAGGAATGAATGGACCGGTCAATTTGATCATTTTGTAGAGACACTTAGAAATATCCTACGACTATTAGATCAAATGGGTTCATCCCTTTCAATCTCAATAACATATCTTAAAAATTTGGTGCCTCCATGACTTTGTGCTTCAAGTTATAGGCCTTCAAAGTTGGACCTACAACATAAGACATTTGCACACTAACATCAAAATAAAAACACTGTAAATATCTATTTGTGCTTAAAATTAACATTCTATTGGATGTCAAATATATTTTATAGGATGTCAAATATGGTTTATGGGATGTTAATTTTAATATCTATAAATTAACTATTGGGGATTAAAATAGTGGGTCCCAATTGATTTAATGGTCCACATTACATCATACATTCAGATCTAATGGTGAGCAAAGGTCAAAGGGGTTAGAAAATCTCAATATAAAATGTGTGCATGACAAGTGTCAATAGCACATTCAAATAGTATAATATTAATGACTCATGGGTATTAGTATAGATCAAAATCAATGGAATGAGATGAGTCAATATGCCAATGAGTTGAGTTAGAATTTGATGACCAATCAAAACAAAGGTGATCTCAGTATTTTTGATAGAGGTTGAGAAGCCATTTTTGACCAATGTAAATAAGGTGTTGTAGGGTCATATTGATGCCATTAAATCTAATTCAAACACCATGAAGTAGTCAATATGATGCAATAAGATATAAGGAACATAAGGGACCACCTTAGAGATAATATGGACCTCTGGTTCATAAAATTTTATTAGGTAGGGTTATTCCTAAAACTATGTTCACCATTTTAAGAAGGGTCCATGCATATACAAACTTTTATTTCTTGTAGATATAGAATGGGTCTATTTTGGAGCTATTATAATACAAAAAAGTGTTATATAGTCTATAGGTTTGCTTTGATATGGACAAATTTAGGAAAACCAATAATCTTAGATTGGTTTTTCACCTATATATGGACCTATGATCCAAACATGAAGATAAATGAAAGATGTGATTCATGTAAAGGGTTTTGATCCTTCAACATGGCCATAGTCTTGACAAGCTACTACCTAAAATGTGAAAAGTCATGATTCTATTAGAACCATGAGCATGAAGTTTTTTCCTCAAGTGAGAGATGGCATGAATGATAAAAAAAGGTCTAGTTTTGGGAAATATAGCTAAGGGCACTCAATGCATCCTCAAAAACTTTGGGGACTTTCTCACTAATTAAGCCATAGGTAATACCCTGATTGATCAAAATGGTGCCAAGGCTTCATTGGTTAAGGAGTAAAAGGTGGTAGCTCAGGTTCAATTAATGACCTAGGATAGTGTGTTATTTTTTTGATAGTGTGCTCTCACATCTCTCTCTCTCTCTATTCTCTTATATATCTTGGTCTCATTCCCATTGAAGGGGTTCTTAGCTCATAGAATTTATAATTTTCTTTATGATATGAGGATACTCATTGAGACTCTTTAAAAAGTGTGCTCATTTGATATGGTTGAAACTCTATCAAAATATTATAATAATTTCACATTTTGAATTAATAGGATCAACTCTTTGCCTATCTCTTGTGTTTAATCAATTCTTTAGTATTCTTTTTTATGGTAAATTTATGAAGGATATTCTTCATAGATTGTACTATCCTTATACTTACCTCTTTGAAGGTATTTTCAAGCTAACTTGCAAATCTAGATTAGTGTTCTATGTCGAACCTCTTCTATGAAACATTTATGTAATTAGTGATATTGTGAGATTGAGTAAGCCATAGTTATCTTTTGCTAATCTAGTGTGTGTTCAAAACTTATATGAGTGTCCATTTAATTTTTGTGCATCACCTTTTTAGCCTTTTTAAGAGCCCTTATTCTCTTCCTAACTCTTTTCCCTACAAGGCATTAGTCTATCATTAGTTTAGGTGAGCATCAAGAGGAAGTCAGCCTTCTTTGGAGGTTCAACTCCACCATAGGTAACCCAAAATTAGGGTTATTCCCATAGTTATACTCAAATTGGAGAGGGCCTAAATAACCCTCCTCTAAAGGGTGAAAATTTCAGCCATAATAGTTTTAGCATGTCGAGTGGGATCACATTCCAAAAAATGAAGATTGATCAAAGTTGATGTTGGTTTGATCATATTTATAGTAGTTAAGCTACCAAACAATAGAATTTGGAAACTCCAAAGTGAATAATCAACACTTTGATGTAGAAAAATTACTTCATCTCCTTCCAAAGGTGACAACAAGGTCAACTTTAAGAGGTATTCCCTTTGAATTTGTTGAAATACCTTTAAATTCAACAAAAAGATTAATGTTTGCCAATACACATCAATATCAAGGAACTTTTGATCCTAGGTCATTTTCAAGGCTTACCCCTATAATAAGACCTTTATTAAACCCTTGCATAGCCATGATAGTCCTTAGAGATTTTATGGATTTTAATGGCCAAAGTCATATAGACCTTGTCCAATATGATCCTATCCTAGTTACAACCCTTAAAAGTGTTCCTTATTATGCTGGTGACCAAGCTACAACACCTTATGAGCACCTCATGGACATAACCAATTTTTACAATATCTATAATGTCACTAAGGAAAATATAGATATTAGGTTATTAGCTACTTATTTTAAAGGAAAGGCCATAGATTGGTATAGAGGCTTTACTGCTAATTCCATTCAAACATGGGACCAATTAGGGGAAGACTTGTGTACAAGATTTGAGGATAAAAGTGATCATTTATCACTTGTAGAAAAACTAACTTCCATTAAGATAACTCCCCATGAAGTCATGCAAGACTTAAACACAAGGTTCCAAAAAACTTGGGACAGAAGCCTAGTCTCCATTAGACCAAACCCCAACTTTGCCTTCCTATATTATTTAAAGGCTTTAAATAGTGATATAGCAGTGATGATCCAATCTATGGGGGGAATATACTCTCATATGATTATGAGGTGTCCATCAAAACAAGAAATTATCTACTTCAAGCTAGCAAGCTTACACCTAGGCCACCAATGTCCTTATTTCTTGAAATTAGACTACCTCTTATTTCTATCCCTCCATTAGATGTTATCCATATTACACCAAAAATTATCGCAATCCCTACACCAAAACAAGAGAAATATTTCACTAGTGGGTCTATTGATTCACTAGAGCAAAAGAACTTTCAAGATCTCAAAAGCATGTTTTAGTCTTTGGAGAATGAACTAATAAATGTTAAAAGGTATTATAATTTCAACAGGCCTTATCAAAGTTCATATCAACCTTAGCAGCAAGCCCTTCAAGCAAATAGGCCACCATATAAGGGGAACTACCAAAGCTAAGGCCAAGGTCAAAACCAGGGACAAGGGAAACATGGCTAAAATAGGTAGAACAACTACAATCCTAATGTTTTTAATACTTCCAACTCCTTGGTCCTAGTTCAAAATAATGTGGCACAAGAATCAAAGAGTACCATACCTTGGAATCAATCCTTTAGTTAACATATTATCCCAAATATTAACCTTAACTAAGCCTTCAATGATCAATGGTAGCAAGCTACTAATTTTGGATACAACCAAGCTCTCATGGCCCAAAATGTAGAGGTACCTATGATGACTAAACCATAGGAGCCTCTATGAGTTTAAGGGTCTAATTAGGGACCAAATTAGCCAAATTATACAATTATGAACTATGAACAATAAGAGTGTTATGCATCCAACCAATAGGCTAGTTATAGTTAGGCATATTTCCTAGTGGCTACAAATACAATATTTAAAAGAAGGAACATGGATGGTAACTGAGAAGCAATAAAAGAGATCCTTACCATTGCTCCTTTACTAACAAAGATAAATGAACTTGCTATCACTCTAAAGGTTCTAATAGTTCTAAGGGTTCAAACTCATGGAAATATCTTGGTCCTTTAAGGTTCATAAGTTTAATAAACAATAGTGGTGGCTCCCAAAGCACAAGTAAAGGTTGGTGGTTCACCCATCAACATTGTTGAACAAATGAAAAAATCAAATGTGAGTGTACCCATATGGGATATGCTCTCCATGCCTAGCTAGGTAAACATCCTTTAAGAAGGACTATTAAATATTAATGTTACAGATAAGCCACCAATAAATATGAATGAAGTTCTCACCAATGTAACCAAAGGGTCTAGTGAAGGACAATCAAGTAAAGTAGTCAAACCTCCTCCCTTGTACCTCTTAGTGATAATAATTAACTCTCTAGTGTATAATTTTTTAGTGGATAGTGGGGATAGTACCTTAGTGATGCCAAAGTCCATAGCTAATTATCTTGGTCTAAACTATGAGCCATAGTATAAAGGAGTGATACAACTTGTTGGTTCTTCTCCCAAGCCATCTGGTATAATCAGAGACCTCAATATTACCCTACAATCTTGTCCTAGTGTCTCATTTGCTCAAGATATATTTATCTTGGATGTTCCTCCTCACTTTGTACTATTCTTATCCAAAGAGTTCATCACAAAGATAGGGGATATATCATAGCAGATTAGTCTTATCTAACATTTAGGATAAGGTATGGGTCCAAAGTGTCAATCAAAGCTAATCCCATTACACAATTACATATAGAACCTATGGACTAGATAATGTCAACATCAATTACACCATCATTGATGAGGATGAATTTGAAATAGGGAAAGAGATGAACACTCATCTAGAAGAGGTACTAGACATGTTCTTGGATGAACTATGGAATGATAGCTAGTTGGTGGACCCATTAGAAGGTGTTAAATAAAGGGACTTGAGTGTCTTCTATTTGCATGAATAAATCTAGCCCATTCCATCCCTTATGAGGCCTTAAGAATATTTTAGTGGTATATGAAAGTTTTTATTTGATGGCTCAAGGAGAAATAATAGGGTGGGTGTAGGTGTCATGATAATATCCCCTTCAAATGATAAATACTTCTCTTCATACAAGTTCCAATTCAGCTAATCCTACAATATCATAGAACATGAGGGTCTCATCTATGGCCTTAAATAGGATAGTAAGATAAGGATCAAGTATTTATAAGTCTATGGGGATAGTGAATTATTTGTATAATAAGTCAGAGGTTAGAATGCCACCAAGAACACTTTAATGAAGTCCTAGAAACATAGAGTGTGGGACCTAATTGAGGACTTTGAGGCTTTCAACATCCAATTAGTGTCGAGAGGCCAAAATCAACATACTAACAAACTAACAACTATGGGGGCTCATTTTGACATCCCAAATGAATTTAAAAGGACCAAATTTCAACCACATGTTAAAGTGGTAATAAGACCATCAGTGCTAGATAACAAAGCTCATTAATAGGTCTTTAAAAATGACAAATAGATTACATGTTTCTTACAAAAAAAAGCAAAGTTCTCCTCCCTCAACCAAGAAAAATTACATCAGTATGGGGAGTAGATTGTCCAATTAAAGTCCAATAAGCTTCCTAAAGGGCTTGTCACCCTACAAGGCCTCTTCCATGAAGGGGACCATATGAGTAAGGATAAAGAAATGATGTCAACTAATGAGGAGAACTATGAGAGAGTTCTTATCTTTGAAGACAAGATCCTCAAGCTTGGGAAGGTAAGAATTAAACCTAAAAGCCATGCTTTCATAGAGATTTGTAAGAAATACATAGACATTTTTCTTGGAAATATATTAGCCTAAGGGGATTTGATCCCAAATTGACCCAACACACAATAGAGTTAGAGGATAATGTCAAGACTTTCAGGTAGAAGTAAAGGCCCATAAATCCCAATATTAAAGAACTCAAGAGATAGGAATTGACCAAGCTTATTAAATCTAGGATCATATTCCCAATCAAGCACTCCTTATGGGTAGCTAATTTATTACATATTAGAAAGAATAGTGGGGAGATCAAACTATGTGTGGAATTCAAGGATCTTAATAGGATCTCTTTGAAAGATCATTACCCTCTACCATCCATGGAGTAACTCTTACAAGTAGTTGCTGGTTTAGAATGCTTCTCTCTCTTAGATGGATATTTAGGTTATAACCAAGTACTAGTGAGAGAAGAGGACCAATACAAGACTACCTTCACCACCAAGTGGGGGATATTTACGTATCAAAAGATGCCTTTAAGATTTTCTAATGCTAGGGAAACCTTTCAAATAAAAATGAATATGGCCTTCCAAGGACTATTAAATCAAATGGAATTGGTTTACTTGGATGACATCAAAATCATATCCAAGACTGCTAGTGAGCACATGGATCATTTGGCTGATTTTACAAAGATGGAGATAGTATGGGATATCTTTAAATCCCCAAAAATGTGTGTTCTTTGTGCATGAAGGCAAACTTTTGGGTCAAATTATTTCAAAAGAGGTATTATCCATTGACCCTAATAGAGTAAGTGTTATCTTAGCCTTATCCTTACCAAAGAACAAAAAGGGGATCCAGAGCTTCCTTCAGAAGATCAAATTTATGAGAAGGTTCATACCTAGATTTACAAATCTGGTCAAGCCTATCACCATGATGTTGAAGAAGAGCTGAGTGTTTATTTGGTCAGATGAAGACAAGGTAGCTTTTAAATCCATGAATTAGGCTATTACCCAAATAACATCACTTTTTAATCCTAATTTTTCTAAGGGTTTCATTTTGTTTACCTATACTAACATTGAAAACATATCAAACATGCTGATGTAAAGATTGGTGAAAGAATGGAGTAGCCAATCACTTTTTTTAGCAAGGGTTGAAAGGATATGAGGTGAGGTACACATTCATTAAAAATCAGGTTCTTTTAGCCTTGAGAGGCCTAAAGAAGTTCATTCCCTTGCTCTCAAAAAATAAGATCCATCTTATGGTGTCTTATCCTAGAGTTAGGGACTGCCTCCTTAACAAGGATTTGAATGAGAAGAGAGTAGGTTAGATCATAAAGGTCATAGAATATGACATAGAGATCAAGGTCACCAAGATGGTCAAAGGTAATGAATTGTGTGAGCACATGGTAAATGACCTCCAAGAAGACAAGGAAGCTATTTTGGTGGCCCAAGATAACTCACAAGTAGGTTCACCTCCACTTCAAAAGAGTTAGCTTCAATATATGGCTCATTTCTTAGTAGTAGGAGAATACCCCTAAGGATTGGATAAATCCAAAAGAATATATTTTAGGATTCAATCTATACCTTATGAATTAGTTAATGGTTTTATTTTTATAAAGGACCTTAATGGGGTACTCCTTATGTACATAGATGATGACCAAGTGACCAAAATTTTGGATATGATGGACTTGCAGGAGGCCATTTTTCACCAAAGACTACAACAACCAAGGTGATGAGAGCTGGTTATTACTGACCCAACCTCTTTAAATATGCCTATGCATGGGGAATAATGTGTCAATAATGTACTCTCTTCAAAGGTAAATAGATATTGGTATCCTTTCCCCTCAACCTAATTCAAGTGAAGCAACCTTTCATGTAATGGGGTCTATAATTCATAGGAATGATTAACCCTCCATCAAGTGTAGGACATAAATGGGTGCTCACTACAACTGAATACTTCACTAGGTAGGTGGAATCCATTGATTTGAAAGAATCTATTAAAGGTGTAGTTCTAGACTTCTACGACATCCTTGTGACTAGATTTGGTGTCCCAGCCACCACAATTTTAGATAATGGATTATAATTCCTTGGTTTGAAGATAAGTAAGTGGGTTCTCAAATTGGACATCTACCTCAACACCTCTTCCAAATACTATCCTCAATAGAATGGGTCAGCAGTGTCCATAAATAAGAACTTGATCAGGATCATCAAGATGAACATGTAGAACAATCAGAGAGAATGGCATATAAAGCTAAGAACAACCTTATGGGTTGATAGGGTGACTCCAAAAGAGGAAATTAGTAATTTTCTATATGTCCTAGTATATGGAAGGGAGGCCAAGTTTCCCATCTCTCTTAAACTACCTATATTGAAGTTAGCTAATCAGATAAAACTAAGGGAAAGTAGACATAAATAAGTAAGGATGGCAGAACTCATGGAACTTGAAGAAACTAGGGACCTTGCTATGAAGACATTAAAATCATATCAATCTCAAGTCAGGAAATCTTTTGAAAATAAAGGTACATTAAAGGAATTCAAATAAGGGGACCTAGTCCTCAAATAAAACTCAAATAGGGCCAAACTAGGCAATTATACCAAGTTTGACAGCTTATGGAGTGGTCCTTATTTGATCCATGGATGCAAGGAACATAATGCTTTTTAGATTATCTAACTAGATGGAGAGGTTTTACCCATCCCAATCAATGAAATTCATTTAAATCCTTATTATTTAATAACATTACATCCATTAAAACATATTATACATGTTAGAATGGCTTTAGGTTTTCCTCTAAGTGCCTTGTGCATATTTCTTTTATGTTTTTTTGTTTCCTTTTCCAAAGTGCCTCCGGCATTTTATTTTATTTTATTGCTTCTAGTCTTTGTTGCTTTAAGAGAGGTTTAGCTCACTTGCAAAGGCTAATGACTCCATGCCTAATTTACTAGATAAGGCAAATGGTTTTAGTTCTTAAAGCATAGTAGGCATGATTCCTTATGAGTCGCTAAAGATGTTGGCCATTTTTGGCCCACATACTCAGCTTGTAACTATATGGATCATGTTGTTAATGATTGAGAAAGTGGAAAATGTTTCAAAGGCCCTATGATATGTTAATAGTGCTTGGAATAAGTATGAGAGTTCATAACATTCATCTAGTTCTTCATTATGTTCATCTCGACATCTTGGGTCTAATGGTAGAAATTCTAAGTATCACTTTACTTATGTCATAATTTCTACATGTGGACAATTTAGGGAGAATTGGTCATATGGGTTTGTTCACATTAGTCCCAAGAACATATACAATGAGTTTTAGGTCATCTATTAAAGTGCATCAAAAGATATGAAGTTCCAAAGTTGGCCTTTTAGTAAAAATTTGGTAAGTTTCCATACTTAGCCAATTTTCAAGGAGCTCAACAAAGCCAAGTGAGCATATTGACAAAGTCATATCTCACACGTGTGGTAGTTTCAAGAGAAAATGATCATATGGGTTTATTCATCTTGGTCCCTATTTACTATGTGCTAAGTTTTAGATCATCCACCAAAGCATGGTAAACGTTATGCATTTTCAAAGTTGGATCCTCAATTAGATTTCACTAAGTCTCCCATACTTAGCCAAATTAACTAAGATATCATTAGGACATCATGCAAGAATGAATGGACCAATCAACTTGAGCATTTTGTAGACATACTTAGAAATCTCCTATGACTAGTGGATCAAATGGGTTCATCCCTTTCAATCTCAAGAAAATCTCTTGAAAATTTAGTGCCTCCATGAATTTTGTGCTTCAAGTTATAGGCCTTCAAAGTTGGACTTACAACATAAGACATTCATGCTAATGTCAAAATAAAGATGATACAAATATATATTTGTGCTTAAAATTGACAATATATGGGACATCAAATATGTTCTATGGGACATCAAATATGGTCCGTGGGATGTCAATTTTAAGCTCTATAAAATAACCATTAGGGATTCAAATAGTGGGTCCTAGTTGATCTAATGGTCCACATTGCTTCATACATTCAGATCTAATAGTGAGTGGAGGTCAAAGGGGTCAAAAAATCTCAAGAGAAAATGCATGCATGATAAGTGTCAATAGTGCATTCAACTTGTAGAGGATTAATGACTCATGGACATTTATATAGATAGAAATCAATGGAGTGAGATGAGTTAATATGTCAATAAGCTGAGTTGGATTTTGATGGCCAATCAGAATAAAGGCGAGCCTAGGATTTTTGATAGAGGTTGAGAAGCCATTTTCAATGAAGGGTAACAAAGTTTTATAGGGTCATCTCAATGCCATTAAATCTCATTTAAACTCCATGAAGTAGTCAATATGATGCAATAATACATAAATAACATAAGGGACTGCCTTAGAGATAATATGTACCTCTGGTTCATAAAATTATCAGCTAGGTTATTCTTGCAACTGTGTTTTCCATTTTAAGAAGGTTCTATGCATATCCATTTTTTTTTCTTATAGAGATAGAATGGGTCTATTATGGACCTATTATAATATAAAAAAGTGTTATATAGCCTATAGGTCTACATTGATATGGAAAACTATAGGAAAACCAATAATCTTAGATTGGTTTTCCACCTATAAAGAAACCTATGATCCAAACATGAAGGTAAATTAGAGATGTGATTAATGCAAATGGTCTTCATCCTTCAACATGACCATAGTCTCAACAAGCAGCTACCTAAAATGTAGAAATCCATGATTCCATCATATCCATGAGCATGAAATTTTGTCTTCAAGTGAGAGATGGAGTGAATGATAGAAAAGGTCTAGTGTTGGGAACTGTAGTTAGGGGCATTCAATGCATCCTTGAAACCTTTGGGGAATTTCTCACTCAACAAGCCACAAGTAGTGCCCTAATTGATCAACATGGTGGCAAGGATTTCATTGGATAGGAGCAAAAGGTGGTGGATCAAGTTTAATTAATGACCCAGGACAAAGTGTTCTTTTTCTGATGGTGTGCTCCCACATCTCTCTATTCTCCTATATATCCTAGTCTCATTCCTATTAAAGGGGTTCTCAGCTCATAAAATTTATAATTTTCTTTTTAAGATGAGGATATTCATCGTGACTTATAAAAGTGCTCATTTGACAAGGTTTAACTCTCAAAATATTGTAAAAACTACCTTTTAAATTAATAGGATCAACTCTTTGCCTACCTCTTATTATTAATCAGTGTTTAGCATGCTTGTGTATGTTAAATTTGTGAATAAGATTCTTCCTAGTTTAATATCCAGATACTTGCCTCTTTTAATGTGTTTTTAAGCTAACTTGCAGGTCTATATTAGTGTTCTATTTGGAAACTCTTATATGAAACATTTAATCAATTGGTGGGATTGTGAGATTGAGTAAGCCATATTTATATTTTGCTTATCCAATGTGTGTTAAAATTTATATGAGTGTCCATTTAATTTTGGTGCATCACCTTTTTAGCTTTCTTAGGATCCCTTATTCTCTTCCTAACTCTTTTCCCTACAAATCATTAGTCTAGCATTAGTTTAGGTGAACATCAAGAGGAATTCAGCCTTCTCTAGAGGTTTAACTCCACCATAGGTGACCCACAACCTAGGGTTGTTCCCATAATTCTAATCAAATTAGAAAGGACCTGAAGAACCCTCCTTAAAAGGGTGAAAATTTGAGTAATAAAAAGAAGATTGTGCATTATTCAAACCTTGGATCTTTACACAAAAACAAGGTTACTAGGAGGCCTAATTGGTAAAATAAAAAATGGAAATAGTTAAGATTTAAAATGAGTTGGAACATAAAAATTTGTATAAATCTAGGAAGGGATAAAGGGTACTCTAAGAAAATCTTGGTTTGTCAAGAAACTATACACTTAGTTTTAACTAAGGAGGTTTAGGTATTTTAAGGGATACAAGAAGGATTATTCCTATTATAAGAAATTAATTTGTTCTAAGAATTAGTACATGAGAAAAACATTGAGATAAATGGGTACAAGTTTGTTATGACCAAGAAATACCATATATGGTACATGATTATGTTCAAGAAGTTCTAAAGAGGAATTGGGGTATGGAACCTTGTAGAGTTGAATATACTCATAGTCTATATGAAGACAGATGATGGATATGCTTAGTGAAGAAGTTGATGTAAGTGTGAATTAATTATAAAGAATATTTGGAACTCAGATAAATACCTTTAACCAAAAAATTGCATGGATTTACAAGTTGAGAGAAAAAGTAGTCTACAAATAGGTTCAAGGAAAGATTGGTTAAGGTATTCAGAGTTGGTTTAACATTGTCATGAAGAAGTTAGAGGTTGAACTATGCTCTACATCATATTGGTATCAGTGTAAAAAAATTTTGATGGAAAAGAATAAGAACCAATCTTAAAGTAAAAAAAGGTACAATTGTTTTGATAAGTTACCTTTATTATGTTTATGTTATATGAAGAAAGTTCCAATTGTGAAAATTATTTATAAGTTGAACCAAGGTTTAGGTATAACCCATAAGGTTAGAAAAGAGAATAAGTTATGAGAAAAGAAGCTAGATCTATAAGCCTAAGAAGAAGGATTTGAGACTAGGCAAGAAGAGCCTAGAGAAAAATAGTGTAAAAAGATCATAGAAGCTCAAAAGGAAAGATAGAGATTGTGGTAGAAGCCTTTAAGCCATTAAGGATTTAAGAAGGTGAATAAAGTTATGAATAAGACTTGAAAGATTAAAAAAGTATAGGGACAACCTATTGAGGCTTGTCAAGAGAGAGAATAGTGGTGACCCAAGTGTGGCACCAAGTGAATCAATTGAGAATATTTAAAAGGGAAATAAAGGAACATTACATCCTTGAAGAGACAAAAATACTAGCTAGAATAAATGAAGATGAAGTTGAAGCAAAAGTTTTAAATAGAAAGAGAAATAGTTGAGTTAAAAATGAGTGATGAATTAGAAATTTTTGAGCTCATGGTGCAACTTGGTTGAAGAATATATAAATATCATGTGGTTTTCCAATGAAACTAATAATTAATTAGATTATAGAGTTGTTGGTCAAGAGGAAAAGAAGGCAAAAGATAGAGAGAATGGCCCATAGAGTCTTGAAGAGAAAAGAGTTGCCAAGTGAGCTTCATGAAAGAGAAGTTATGAAAAGGGTCCTCATTGAGGATGACATGAAGTAATATAAGAAGAAAGTGCCCATAAAGAGGACACTCAAGGAGACATTTTGGTCTCTTATTTTGATAACTCATATAATTTTTAAGTGTGTGTATGTAGGTATGGAGCTTAGTTGGATGAAGGGCAAGTAAAGGACATTAAATATTGTGATAAATGGGTCAAGTAAAACACCCATGAAAAAATATGAAGGTGAAATAAAGATAATACATGTTATACAAGTTTATAAGAAGGAGATTAAATACCTTTATAATATTAATAAATACATTCAATATGAGTTTTAATTCCATGATAATTTAGGAAGCATTTCAACATAAGAGAACAAGGGAGCACCTAATAAAGAGGTGATTACAAGAAAGAAAGAAAAAAAGAACATGACCATGTAACATGTCATAGAACAGGTACATAGATGCTTGAATCATGCACAAGAAGATGCAAATGCAAAGGTATAGGTTGGTAATGCAAAGAGAAAATTTGATCCCTCAAAATAAGATTAAGATCATGGATATAAAGTGCAAAAGTGGCTCAAGAAAGTAGCCAATGAGATGAAGAAGGAAAAATTCAAGTAAGAGGACATTTAAGTTTAGAATTCATGTGGAGGATAAGAGAAAATCATGAGGAAAAGGATAGAGAGAAGGTTAGATCAAACTTACATGAGAGGTTGTCAAGCAAAAAAGGCATGAAGGTGTTAAAGGATAGAATTTCGTTTGTGATTTAAATAAATAAGATGATTTAATTCTAGACATTTGCACAAGTACATGAATGAAAAAATGTGGCTAGAAAAGAGCATAAGAGAGATAAGTAAGGATAGTGTTGTAGGTTTACTCCAAGAGAGAATGAAGAAATAAGAAAGTTACAATCCTAAGAATCAAGTTAAAATCATGTAACAAGTTAAAAACAAGGAAATGTTATTATATCCAAAGAACCCAAGGAAACAAGATGAAAATAACATAAACAAATGGCAAGGTATGCAAATTACCTGTGATGTGTTAGATGAAGATAAATTTGACTCATTGAATGAGGTAATGAATGAAGACCATACAAGTGAATAAGATAATGCAAGGAAGATAGGACAAGATCCTAAGTTTGATGAAGACAATGGAGAAGTGGATGCTCTCACATTGAGAGAATAAGTATAGATGTTAGAGGAGTTATTTAGTCCCTAAAAGGGCATGTATATAGGTAAAGAACAACATGAGAAGCTCATGAGTGAGATCAAAAAAGATCCAAAAAGGTCAAGGAATATTTGGATGATATTGGCATAAGGGATCAAAATAAGAGTCTTCAAACTAAGAAAATGATACATGTAAGTGAAAATTGTAAGAGAGAACCAAATTCTCAAGAGGGCCAGCTAGTGAAATAAGATCAAGGTATGAAGATTATTGTTGAGTTTGTTGAGCATAAGCAAGTAGGGAAGCATGGAATAATATTATCATTAGAAAATTTTAGCCCACATACCAACATTTTATTAGATTGAATAGATTAGCAGATTTATAGAGTTTTGAAGGATCAAAACATGAATTACACAAGATATGAAGAGCCAGACCATCACCAAGACATCATACAAAAAATAACAAAGTGAGCTGGTTTCACATTTTGATAGATGCACTTGTAAGACCTCTCAGGGCCAAATAATTACATAGACATGATAAATTTTATTCCAATAAGACCCTATACAAATTTCATGTCTTGATGAGTTCCCTATCTCAAGATATGAGCCTTCAAAGTTGATCCAACAGAGTAAGACATTCGCATAAGCATCAAAATAAAGCCACATAAAATAACCATTTGGGGTTAAAAGTTTGATAGCCACATAGACATGAATGATGAGTGTGCATAAATCAATTATGGGCATGCGTATGTCAAAATGAAGCCCTGTGAAGTATCCATTTGTTTATAGATGAAGGCAAATCAATGGTTGGCATTTAATCCTACCAAAGATCAGATGGTGAGCAGTGACTAATAGGGTCAGTAGGTCCAGGTAGATCTAATAATGCATTTTAAATCATACAAGTAATATCTAATGGTGTGGATCATGGTTATAAAATTCAAGAGGCTAAAATTAAACATGAGGCCTCCATGTGGTGTAAGCACATGAGCTAGGTAAAGTTTGATAAGTGAAGGGAAGATCCAATGGTTCACATTCATCCATACCAAGGGAGATCTATGATGTGAATAGTGTTAAAGGGTAAAGGATATTAAGAGGATTCCACATGAGAAGACACAAGATTAAAGGATTTCATCACTTGAGTACATAAATACATAGAACTGAGATCTAGATATGACACAGGTGGAGTCAAAATAAACATTTGAGCCTAGGGCCATCATTAAAGCTTAATTAAGCTCTTGGTTCGAGGCTTTTAGACCTACAAACATAGTATTCTAATGTTGTAGTATCCTTTCATGATCATGTTCACCATTCTTCAAAGGAGATCCATGTATGCAAAGGGGTTATTGGCTTCCATGATGCACAAAGGTACAATAGGTCCTTTTGAACCTAATATAGATCAAGTTGGGCTACTAGCTATTTGATCAATAGACATGTTGAGGTTGAGGCATTGACTATCTAAAAACTAATAAAGGAGATTAGTTTTTAGTTTTTAGTAGATCCATTTTTAGGATTTACAGTAAAGAGCATGCCAAGGTATAAATATAATAGTCAAATCATCCATAATTCAATAAGAACATATAGCCACCTAAGGGAGACTAAGTATGGCTTTTTCAATTCCAAGATATGAAGATTATGTCCTCATCAAAAGATCAAATAAAAAGTGGTGTAGAGTCTCGAGATGGAAATCTAGTGGTTAGAGAGGCAGTTGGAGCATTGATTCTATTTTATATCCTTTGAATATTTCATCCAATAGTGAGAATCATGACTCATCATCACCAAAATAGAAATCTTGTCTTATAGTGCATTTTCTCAACCAGTGAGAAGCACATGAAATATTATTAGAGAAAATGGAGGTTAGCTTATTTATAAAGGATTAGCCCTAATTGGAAGACGGAATGCATATATAAAACAATCAATGAATTTCCACCACATTGCTTGATCATTAATGACTCCTTTTCCCCATCTTTCTCATTCTCATTTTTCTATGTATATAGGCTTCTAAGCCGTAAAGTGAATACCTCTCTTGAGCCTGACTAGACTCTGCCAAGATTAATCTTTGTAGCCTCTTGAAATGAATAAAGGATTGTTTTTAGGTTTCATCATATTAGTCTAGTGTGTTTATGTCATATTGATTTGCATATGTGGTAGAATATTCTCCCTTATCAAGTCTTGATATCACCTAGCTAGTAGTTTATATTTTTTTGAAGGTCATGTTTAGTGTTTAATATCACTTGATTAAAGCTAGCAAGTGGATACATTAACTAGTTAAGTGCCTTTAATCAGGCCTTTCCATCAGTTCCCTCAAGTTTGTATTTCTTTGTGAACCTCTACATTAAATTTTGATGCATAACAGACATTTGGAGTTGTAGATATAATCTTTTACTTGTCTTAGTTTTTATTTAGAAGTTCAAGTAGAGTGGATGAGAAATCAATTTAGGTGCATCACCAAAATTAACTTAGGTTTCCATTTCAATTATCTTTCTCTCCCTTTTCCCCCAACAATAAGTAGGTTTTAGTGTAAATGAGCTAAGTGATGTATTAGAGGAGATATCCTCATTAAAAATACTAGAGGTCTAAACCAAGATTAGATAACCCACAACCTAGGCTCATTCCCTTGTTGGACTAGGTTAAGGTAGAGGACTTGAACAATCCTTTTCTCAGCTAGGGTTCAACTTATAACCTTGAACAGTTCTTGCACACATGGTGGGACCAATTTTATTATGCACTAAGTGAAGAGTTTTGGTGTTCTATTCTTTTAATAAGCCTTTAGAGGCATATGTTCAAACATCAATGGTGACTTCAAGCTTTTAGCTAGTTTTAATAGTCTAGGTAAGCCCTCAAGAAAGTTTTATTTTTATCTTGTCTCTTTCCTAAATCTCTATGGCTATATTTGAGGTATAATTCTATTCTAATAAGATTGGTGAGCCATATCATTAGAAAAATGAAGCATATCATCCTTATTATGACCCCTACCTATAATCCAATCATTCATATCATCCCTACCATGATCTATATGAACCTTATGATGAGCATCACTAACCATATATATAACCTTACCAGCAATATGGTGACTCAGACCAATCATATGATTATCCTCCTAATCAGTCATGGAAATAACATGGCATTCCTAAATAGCCTACTCATATCCCAACCCATTTTAAATATAGCCTTAAAAAATATTTATTGGAACATGAGAAGAATATGATAAACATTGATACGTTGAAAGGATATGGATAGGAAATGCCAAAACATGTCATTAGAGGGGTTAGGACTTTAGTGTAATAGGCAAAGGGGGAGTGAATGTCTTTCATTAGGAGAGGTTATTCTATAAATAATGGTGATACACTTGACATAGATGGACTCATCTCTAAGATTGAGGATAAATTTAGAGCCCATGAAGAACATCAAACATCCCATCACCCACCCTACCTTACCTCATTCACTCTATGCCAATCTCATGTTGAGATTCCCATTACCACTCATAATCCCTCACCAAATGAGTTTCAAATCCATTATAGTTCCCCCCAACTCCTCTCAACCTTACCCTCATGGAAATCTATCCAAGGGAGAGTCGAGGAGAAAAGGTAACTTTGTGTTGAAAGAGCTAGCTATCATGAGCAATCAAGGTCTGATTTTGAAGCCTCCATCACTAGAAAAATTGAATCTAAAAAAAAAATTATATTAGACATTATCAGCTGCAAAGGAAACACCACTTCAACTACATATACTTCCTTTTACTCCTCAAGCCATAATGCACACTATGTAAGAAAACCATGAACCCTAGTTTCCATCATAGAGTCAAGTAATGTAGTCAAGTAGATCCAAAGTAATTCAATCCCCACCCTCCCCTACTTAGGAGTCTAAGTCATTTCCATCTTGGAAATCCATCAAAAATAATATGGAAAAGGAGGAGGACATGATTGTTGAAGATAAACATTTGGACTAAGGAGGTGTCACATATATCTCATATCTCTTGGAGTCATTCCAAGAATATCCTATTCCACTCCTTGAAGAGATAAGCAATGAGCTCCATGTTGAACTCACATCTAAAAATGATGAATTATTAGAATTAGAATAAGAGATCATAATTAGGACACCAATGGGGAAGGGTGAGCATGTTTCAGTCTTTCAAGATGCAAAGATAAATGAATTCAAATAGGATGTTAAGATACAAGTACAAGAACAAGTACATCAAGGGGAATCTAATCCATTGAAAGCTCCTAGTTTCATGGATTCCTCCCCTAAAGATCAATCCATGGAAATACCAAGTTTCAAACCAATTCCTTATATGCCTCAATACCCATCTATAACACCAAATCCTACACCTATTACATTCAAAGTCCCAAGCTTCCTACCTCCCCAAGAAATAATTATCCCTGCACCCACTCCACCTACCATTCCTCATGAAACCCACCTATCTCAAACTTTGAAACCTTCATGGGATATGCACTCAAATTATGTGATGCCTAGCCTTTGTCACGGGGATCATATTATACCTAGTCTATCTGATCAAGCAAAGGAGGTAGAAGAGGTCAATGAATTCAAGGTTCTAAGCTTCATGATATTCCTTTATGAAGGGGTTTCCCAAAAAATTCAAGTTATATTAGAAGTGGAGCCATCTTGCATTTCTACCATTCACACTCAAGAAGAGGATCATGTCATGTGGAAACTAGAAGAGGAAATTATTGATCTAGATGAGCTTCAAGAAGGATGTGTTAAGGAGGATGAAAGTGTCTATGAGGAGGAGATTTCTATTATTGACCCTTTTGGATGTGAAAGAGGTAATTCTACCTTCAAGGATGAGGAAGTAGAGATACAATCTTATGTATAGGATAAGGAAATGGATGCAATAGCTAATCAAATTGATGAATTTGTGGTGCAAGCAAAGGTTACCAATCAGCTAAAGAGATCATTAGGGGACTTGTTTGAAGTTTTGAGATTAGGATATAATCTTATCTAGGAAGACTATGGTCTGATTATAGCCAAAGGGAGCAGCCTTATCAATCAAATCAAAGAACATATAGTGGGTAGTCCTTCAATACTACCACCTCAAGAGTTCATTGTAGACATATACTTGTT
Source organism: Torreya grandis (assembly GCA_037957365.1). Lineage (NCBI taxonomy): Eukaryota > Viridiplantae > Streptophyta > Pinopsida > Cupressales > Taxaceae > Torreya > Torreya grandis. Next base: position 1,799,032 of record JARHVA010003784.1, read on the forward strand.
TTAGATCTTTAGAATGGGATACTAGTTCCTTGGTGAGACTGTAGACATGGGTATGCTTCAAAAAGGTAATACAAGTGTATTTAGTACTCATCTTAGTCAACTATATTATGAAGGAATGGAGCTTGAATCTAAGCTAAGGGTTGGTAGTAGGATTGCCATTACATGAAGGTATCCTTTAAGGCACCAATTTTAGTTTGAGATTGGTAAAGAGGAAGATACAATAAGTGATTATGTTTATATTAGAGGTTATTTTTACCCCACCATTCCACATATGAGTATGCCAAAGGAGTTGGCAAAGAGAAGACTTGCTTCCTCAACCACCAAGCTTACTAGGGAACATGTGATATGTCATTCTCCATCTCATCATAGAGGTGAGTGTATGAATTTTCATTTTGATCTAGGTGGATCATGATTTTTCTTAGTTAGGTTCCTTCCAAATATTATCCTAGCACATTAGATTAGTGGTCCTTGCTTTGTTTAGGTTAGTTTCCCTTCAATAAGTGCCTTGGGCACTTTGATTTTTTTGGGGTTCCTTTTGGTATTTTTTTGTTTAAATAGGAGTTATCCATAGGTTCATAATTAGTTTTAGCCTCAAATCAATGTGTTGAACCAAGGTAGAGACTCTATGCCCAATGGACTAGTTAAGACAAATGGTTTAGGTTCTCAAGCATAATAGGCATGATTCCCTATGAGTCATAAAAAATGTTGGAAAATTTTGGCCCACATACCAAGGTTTTTCTTGGATTGAAGAGATGAGAATATTTACAAAGATTTAAAGGATCAAAATATGACTTGCACAAGCTGTGAAGATCTAGATCATCACCAAGACATCATATAAAATGAATAGAGTGAGCTGGTTTCACATTTTGATAAATTCAATTAGAAGAAATCTCAAATAAAAATAATTGCATAGACATTATTCCTTCCATGCCAAGAAGATCCTCTTCAAGTTTCATGTCTCAATGAATTCTCTATCTCAAGATACAAGCCTTCAAAGTTGATCCATCAGAGTTAAATGTTCACGCAAACATCAAAATAAAGCCACATCAAATAACCATTTGGGGTTTAAAATGTGATGGGTGCATGAATTTCAATGATAATCATGTGGATGTGAAAATTAAGCCCCATGAAGAAGACTTTTTTTTAAATGAAGGAAAATCAATGGTCAGTGTTCAGTCATATCAAAGATCTAATAGCAAATGGTAGCTGATAGGGTCAGTGGGTCCAAGCAGATCCAATGATGTGCATTAAATCATATAGGTAAGATCTAATGGTATAAATCATGGTTGGAAAAGTAAATAGGCTTAGATTAAATGTGAGGCCACCACATGGCAAAGCATGTGAGCTAGGTAAAGGTTGACAAGTCAAGGGTAGATCTAATGGATCGTGTTTATTTATACCAAGGGAGATCTATGATGTAAATAGAGTCAAAGGGTTAAGGATATTGAAAGGATGCCATATGGTCAGATACATAGGTTAAAATTATTTCATCACCTGAGTATATAAATACATAGAACTAAGATCTAGGCACGACCTAGGTGGAGATAAAATAAAAACATTTCAAGCCTTGGGGAATAATTAAAGCTTAATTAGGCTCCTATTTCAATGGTTTTGGACATACAAACCTAATCTTCTGAGGATATAGTATCCTTTTGTGATTGTGTTCGCCATTATTTAAATGAGATCCACATATTTAAAGGGATTATTGGCTTTCATGATGAATAAAGGCACAATAGGTCCTTTTAAACCTAATATAGATCAAGGTGGGCTACTAGATATTCAATCAATAGATGTGTCAAGGTGGAGGTATTAAATATCTAAAAACTAATAAAGGAGATTGATTTGCATTCTATAGTAGATCCATGTTTGGGATTTACAGTAAAGAATATATCAAGGTATAAATATAATAGTCAAATCATCCATAATTTAGCAATAACATACAACTACTTAAAGCATACTAAGTATGGATCTATTAGTTCCAAGATATGAAGAATTTTTCCCCATCAACAAATCAAGTAGAAAGTGGTGTAGAGTCCCAAGATGGAAATATGGTGGTTAGAGAAGCAATTTGAGCATTGATTCTATTTTAGATCCTTAGAATATTTCTTCCAATAGTGAGAATCATGACTCATCATCTCCAAAATAGAAATTTTGTCTTCTAGTGCATTTACTCAATCAATGAGAAGCACTTGAAAGATTATTAGAGAAAATAAAGGTTAACTTGTTAATAAAGGATTAGCCCTGATTAGAAGAAGGCATGCATATAGAAAATAATCAATGAATTTCCACCACATTTTTTGATCATTAATAACTCCTTTTCCCCATCTCTCTCATTCTCATTATATTATATATACAAGATTATAAAACTTAAAGTGAATCCCTCTCTTGGGCATGACTAAAATTTTCCAATATTGATCTTTGTAACCTTTTGAAATGAATAAAGGATTATTTTTAGATTTCATCATATTAGTCTAGTGTGTTTATGTTAGTTTGATTTGCATATGTAGTAGAAGCTTCTCCCTTATCAAGTCCTAATCTCACCTAGCTCATATTTTATCTTGTTTTACAGGTCATGTTTAGTGTTTAATGTCACTTTATTTAATTTATTAAGTGGATAAATTGACTAGTTAAGTGCCTCTAATCAGGCCTTTTCATCACTTTTCTCAGGTTTTGATCACTTGGTGAACCTCTGCATGAAATATTGATGCATAAAAGACATTTAAAGTTATAGATCTAGTAATTTACTTGTCTCATTAGTGTTTTATTTATAATTTTAATTAGAGTGGATGAGTAATAAATTTAGGTGCATCACCAACATTATCTTAGGTTTCCCTTTCAATTATCTTTCTCTCCCTTTTCCCCAAACAATTAGAAGGTTTTAGTGTAAATGAGTTACGTGATGCATCAGAGGATCTATCCTCATTAAAAACCCTATATGTCTAAACCAGGATTAGATAACCCATATCCTAGGTTCATTCCCATGTTGGACTAGGTTTGGGTAGAGGACCTGAATAATCCTTTGCTCAGCTAGGGTGTGACCTAAATTCTCCAAAAATTCCAATAGGTATTCAATCAATGTGAACTTGATATGAATAAGACTATGGAGTCTTAAGGTGAACAAAGAGTCCATGAAAGATTACATAGTTAGAGTGTAGTATCTATAAATGGAAAATTGAAAGAAGGTACAATCAAAGATATGATAGGCATGAATCCATTATCCCATGAAGACAAAGGAGAGAAAGCGATCAAGAAGACAATTTGACAAAAGTGAATAAGGAAGACAAGCTAAAAGATAAGGGAAAAAAGTATGAAGTAAAAAACAAGAAATATAAATCTAGAATAAACTTATAGGGAAGGATATGATAAAAATGAAGAGTATGCTAAGAATGAATTAGAATTAGAAAAATTAGAAGATGAAGAAGACCAATAAGTACAAAGGTTTGCACACTAAATGAAGATAGAAGATGAAGTGGTAAGAAGACAAAGTAATAATATGAAGAAAGGATACAAGGATAAGTTGAATAAAGATAAGAGAAACAACAACAAAAATAAGTTCAATGAATAACATAAGATCAATTATAAAATAATAAAGTAAAAGTTGTCTTTGAACTAGAGTTCAAAAAGTATGATGCAAGAGCATCAAGAGATATCATATATAGAATATTAATCATGATGATTTTTTTGATTTATAAGGTGTGTGAGGTCTATTATAGTCATTAGGAAAGTTATTAAAGTCACAAAAGTGTTTTTAATATTGTTGTGTGGCTTGTAGATCTTTTCCTGCCAAAAAAGGAATTTAAAATTTTGAATTAAGAATGAGGGTTTAGCATGATTCTAGGGGTGTTTAGTGAAATTTAATGATGTTTTCATGTTTTTTATGAACCTTATAATATCCTAGGATGTATTAAATATTATCTCTATGTAAAATTATAAATTTACTATGTAAATGAATAACAAGAAGATGATTATAACCATGACTCCTACGTGGAGTTAAGATAAGAAGAAATTTATCATGCAAAAGTTGGAGATATGGAGAGCATATAGGCATGTAGAAGATTTTATATGGTATTAAGAGTATAATATATGAGGATAGTAAAAAAATATTCTCAATGGAGACTAGGTATAGAGAATGGAAGATCAAGAAAGGGAAAAATGTTGGGAACTCTACCTCTCTCTATAAAATTCTGTACATGACTATTTTGAGTGGACTAAGATCACTATAGAAAGATTATTTTGAACTAGTTTCTATGTGATTTATTAAATTTTAACAAGTTTTGATTGTAGATACTCTACATATAATGGATTTGTATCAATAGCTTATTGATGAATTCATATGGTATAATCATGTTGAAATTAATTTTATGGAAGACAAATACGTTTGAAGTTCTTATTCATTGTTTCTAAGATTATTGATTTTTTAGAAGTATAAAACTAGTTTGGTACTTTATGAGGTTTAATATTTTAAATACTCAGACATTCTTGAAAAATTACAATAGTTCATTGGAAACCTTTCTACACAACCTTCTTACTATATCTTGTTTTGGACATAGTCAAGATTGATAGGTAAGTTGTGTATTGCTGAATTTTTTTCATGTATTTATTTATTGTTTGAGACATAATATTTGTGTAATATATATATTTTTATAATAATCAATTTTATAGGGTTAGGTATACTTGTATAATAATAATATTCTTACAAAACCTTCTTACTTAGTCTTAGATGCACTAAGGATTATACATCTTTACATGATGGATTCTTTGATTATGATTCTACATGAACTAAAATCATTGAATAAGTTAATGAGATATGGATTAGACACTAATAAGTCATCAGACCTATTTGGAGAGTCAATTTACATTTAGAAGTGCTAAATTTCAACAAAACCTTCACTGACAATGTTATAAAAGAAACCCAAAATTTTGTATTGTTACTTGTTGTATATTTTTGATAACTGATCATGAATTATTTTAAGTTATCTTGGTTTTAATATTTTTTCACATACATTATATATGTATTATAACTATTTAAAAACCTTTTGAAATCTTCTAAGTCTAATTTGTAATTTCTCAACCACCTACAGGCCTGAGAAGACCCACCTAGGGTTTATAATCTTATTTGGTAATAATTTGAATTTATACCCTTGGATATTGATGAAAATATATAATTTTATGTAATTAAATATGCTTGAGAATAATATTAAGGTTTTAGTTTCTTCCAAAATCATACATTACAATATCTAGTTCTAAGAACTTCACTAGGCCTAGAAAAAAACCTAATGGGAAGAAAAGGTGTTGAGTTATTGGGTTTTCAATGAGATTTGATGTTTTTAACTCCCTATTGAGTTGTAAGAGAGTAAAGTTTGTCAAAAAATGTGATTATTATATTTATGAAGATTGTGAATTGTTCTAACCTTGGATCTTTACATAAAAATAGGGCTACTAGGAGGCCTAATTGACAAAAAAAAGGAAATGGAAATAGTTAAAATGCAATAAGAGTTGCAACATCAAACCTTGTATAAAGATAGGAAGGGATAAATTTTAATCTAAACAAATATTTTTTTGTCAATAAAACCTACACTTTGTTGTAACTAAGGAGGTTTAGGTGTTTTGAGGGATACAAGAAGGACTATTCTTGTTATAAGCAATTAGTTTATTCCAATAATTAGTGAGTGAGCAAAACATTGAGATAAATGGGTACAAGTTTTTTATGACTAGGAAAGACCATATATGTTACAAGGTTATGTTCATGAATTTCTAAAGAGGAATTGGGGTATGGATCCCTATGGAGTTGAATAGACTCATAGTGTATATGAAGACAAATGATGACTAGGCTAAGTGAATAAGTTGATGTAAGTGTGAAGTCATTATAAATAAGATTTGAAGGTCAGATAAATACATTTAAAAAATAAATTGTAGATATTTATAATTTGAGATAAAATGTCTAAGAATAAATTATTCAGAGTTTGGTTAGCATTCTCATGAATAAGGTAGAGGTTAGACTAAGGTCTGCATCATATTGGAGGAAATGAAGGTAACATAGAAGAGGAATTCATGTTGAATATGTGATTGATGACGAATAATTAGGATCTCAATATATTTAAGTGAAAGATATAGATAATGAATCTGAGATAATATTCCTCAAAAAATATGACAAAGATTTGTAATAAATTGAAATTAGACACACCTTGCTATAATCTAAGATTAAATACTAAAGAACTCATATCTTGGATCATGAAAATGGAGAAATAATTTGACTAATATTCAATGTAGGATCCCACAAAGGTAAAATTTTCTTACATAAGTTAAATATTCATGCATCCTTGGGATAAAATGGTTAAAAAATTAAAGGCCAAATTCTTTCCTTCCAATTATCATATGAGTTTGTTTTATAAATTGTAGACCATGATATTAAATTAAATTATCATCAAGTAATATATTGAGAATTTTTATAGACTCACTATAAGAGATGGTCATGTGGAAGACGATATAGATAAGGTGGAAGGATATGTGAATGGGCTACATATTTAAATTTAAAATGAAATCAATTATTTGAACCTAATAATTTTGGAAAAATTGTATTAATGTGCATTGAAGGTATAATAAAATTTGTCTATAAGGAAAAAAATAAACTCTATAGGTAGAGGGAAATCTTCATGTAGAAGATAGAAAAGTAGTGGTGGAAGAGGACAAAAAAATCATGATGGAGAAGCAAACAATTCTTGAAACTAGAATTATAATACAAAAGTAATATGATATTATTCTACAGGGAGAGGATAATTTAGAAGAGGATGAGGTATAAGATTTAGGAGTAATTGTTTGAATGTAAAAAACATGATGGAAATAGGTATTTTGAGTGTTCAAAAGTATATAAAATAATACATAGAGGACTGAAGAAAAAAACATATTTCTCATAGAAATGAAGGTGTTGGGGATTCAATACAAAAAAAGATCCAAAATAATTAGATGCCCATATCATGAAAATAGCATTGTTTAAATTATATAAGGAGGTCAAAGAACTATTATAGAGAAAGTGATTATTCTAGAATATTCATATATCATGAGGTAAATGTTACAAAGTAGTCATTGATAGTGGTAACATAGACAATTTGGTATCTAATTAAATGGTGGAAAAACTTGTGTTGAAAAGATTAGTAAATCCAACACCATATAGGGTTTCATGGTTTTTAAAAGGTCATCAAGTGTTGTTAAATGATTAATGTATGATAATGTTATAAATTGGTTGATATAAGGATGAGGTTTTATGTGACATTATGACCATGGATATGGGTCATATGTTATTGGGAAGGCCATGGAAGTATTATAGAATATTTGTAAATGATGATAGAATAAAAACTTGTGCTCTTTGAAGGATATAAATATATTCACTTTGAGGCCATTTAAATATAGAGGACAAGAGTTGGACATCAGATCCAAAGTAATGATGGTTTCTAGTAAATAATTTGTATCAGTGGAAAATATGAAATAAATATTTTTTCTCTCCTATAAAATCCTATAAAAGTTTTTAAAACCACAAATGTAAGTGATAATCTTATTTAATTTTATTTTTTTTTGGAATAATAAGTTGATATTGTGTTAAGTGATTTTATAGGGGGACTATCAACTATGATGAGCATTAGTCATCATATGTATTTAGTGTTAGCAATGGAATTGTCAAAAAGGGTAGCATATATACTAACTCTAATGATGAGTGAGGAGATGAAGAGGAATGTTTAGAATTATATATAAAAGGGTTTGATCCAAGAAATTTTTATCCAATGTGTAGTCCTAACTATCTTATCACCTAAGAAAGGTGGAGAACAAAAAATGTACAAAAATTCACATGTGATAAACAAGATCACCATTAAGTACAAGTTTCAATTTATAATAATGGATGATGTAATGTATTATTTTATTAGAGCTAATTACTTCAATGAAATATATTTGAAGATTAGATATCACTAAATTTGGATAAAATATAATTATGAGTGGAAGATGACATTCAAGACCTATTATGGATTGTATGATTAGATGGTTGTGTCATTCAAGTTAACAAATTCTCCAAGCACATTCATGAGAATCATGAACAAGGTACTAAATATATTCATACGTAAGTTTTTAATAATTTATTTGGATTATATTTTGATTTTAAATAATTCTATAGGAACATCTAAAGAATTTAATATTAGTTTTAGCTAAGTATGAAGAAGAGAAGTTGTTTTTAGGAATGCTAAAAACATTCCAATACTCCAAGATCTTAAGAATTAATCACAAGAAACATCATATGAAGATGAAAAAAAATGAGATGAAAAACAAGGAAAATAAAATGATATTTATAAAAGAGATGCTTATTACAATAGAAATCCATTGCATAAGTAGGCAAGGCAAAACTAGAAACTAGTCTAACTAGGCAATGTGGGATAAATCATCATATAATAAAACACTAGGAAAATGATAAAATACCTACCTATAACCTATAAAACATGAGAAATACATACTCTAACACCCATCCTAAAATTAATCTAAGGGCTAAAAATAGCCAAAAAAGTCATAGCAGCATATCTATAATATGAGTCCCAACAATAAAGTCTGATAAGGTAATCATGTACAATATATATCTATGAAGTGGAGAAAGGAAGAAAACCCATAAGAACAAAACTCCACCCAAAATAATGTAAAAAAAGATAAAATAAGAAAATAAGGAAGGAAGGGCTTCACGTGGAATCCCCCCTAAGGACAACTTCCTTCATTCCACATGAATATCAATACTATCTATCTTGTGTGGATGGAAAGTGTAAGTAACCATCTACATATGTGGTGAGATAGTCCCAAAAATAACATGTTCTTCCCATTAATATACCTTTTTCCTGAGTAATGTGAATAATATGTCCTAAAAAAACATCACTTGTATAAATATCAATACCAATAGGAGAGACAATACCCTATAAGATTCTACCAAGGCCTCCATGAATGTAGCCCATAGAGTGAAATATGAAAGATCTAAATCTAGTAGTATCATTCTCAAAACAACCAAGAACATATGCAGGTGAATCCAAAGTGAGATAAGAAATAGATGTATTATTAGGAGTAATAACAAGTTCCAAATTAGAATATACAATAATAATAGGTTCCTCATTGAAATCACCTTCAAAACATATATCCTCACAAACAAGAGGAAAAGGTGATAAAGGAATAACAACTATGGCACAATAAAAGTCATCCTCAGGTAGTTGTGATGGTATCTCATTCATGATATCCAAAATTGATGGTGATGGTGCCACATCCTCAAGAATCATGTCCTCTCGATTAATGAAATGAATAAGAGTACAAACTATATGAAGAGTAATAGGTTCCTCAAGTAAACCATCATCAAAAGACAAGTCCTCACTAATAACTAAATAAGGAAGAATAGTGAGAGGTATAGGAGGTAAGAATGCCTCATATAGATCACCATCAAGAAATATATCTTCACAAAATGAATATGAATCTTGATTCATGTCATTAGTACATATTAAATCCTCATTAGAAGAAGTAAGTACCAATAGTACCTCACCCATGTCATTGTGAATACTCAAATCTTGAACATCATTAGTGTCATCATCAAAAGATAAATACTTGATAACAAGAGGAGAAAGAAGTGGAATAGAAGGAGGTAGAGTAAAAGAGGGTGCAAAAAACCCAAAAGACTTAGTATCATTTTCAAATAAGGATACAATAACATCTCAAGATTCCTTTGGTGATGTGACACATGTGACATAGCACTAAAACTATTTGAAACATGGAGGCTAATTAAAAAAAGAGCCTCATATTTCATGGATGAAATCTAAATAATATATTCCTCAAATAAAAAGAGGGGAATGTCACCAATTACCATTTTCCACATGCCTTTTAGATGTAAGTGCATCTTCATTTTGATCTTCCAAATAATATAGTTGGAGGTGTTGATGGGATTAAAGAAGTAGGAATCCATTGTCAAAAATTAAGGAGAAAGTTAATAAGAAGGACACTCTTGAAAAAACAAATCCACTTATGACAATTTAACGTCTCCTAAAAAAATCAATGAACACCCCCAAAAAGTGTAAGGCCCCCCTAAATTTAATGCTTTATAAAAGTATTACATTTACAATAAAAATAGGTTTAATGAAATGGGAATGAAAACTAAAGCACTTCTATAAAATAACACTCAAATCCGAGTTACTAATCAAAATTTATGGTTAATAAGGTTTCCCATCATTAATGACTTATTTAATGAATTTGCATTTAAAAGTTTAAAAAAATTGACCAAATAAGGGGAAAGGTAGACTTTATACCACCTGTTAGATCCATAATTTCACCGCATACATTCTCAATCCCACCAAAATGAAAAAAAAATCCTTCCTCATGTTTTTGGCCTCTAAACCACTTTTAAAAGTCAAAACCATTCAATTGATATAAAAAACACATTTTTGAGGAAAAATGCCCAAAATAGTAGGTTAAAATGACCATAAGTTTCTTTATACTCAAATGAATTTAAAAATATTAGATGTTATGGAAAGCTATGAGAGAGGAGCTCATAACCCATAAATAGTTTCATAAAATTCCATGAGTAAAGATTAGTTGATCAAAACATATCATATTTTGGTAAAAAGAATAGATTTTTCCAAAAATGTAGACTAGAAGTGAATGGAATATAGACCATAAAATAATGAGATAGGTTGGATATTTGTTTTCCCTGAGCTTAGTGAAGTCTACACAAACCACTCTGATCTCTTTCCAACACACCATACCTACAATCTTAGGTAGAAACACCAAGCTCTAAGGTAGAACGTAGATCTAGAAAGTAAAATTCCATGCTCTCAAAAAAGATCTAATGCTTGAAAAAGTCCAAAGAGAAACAAATTACAGTGCAGTCCAAAGGAGACAAGCTTCCTTCCATGATCCAAGCCAAAAAGTATAGTCCTAGGATTCCAACTCAAATATAAAGGACAAAAAAATCCCATGAAACTTCTCCTCCACCTTCTATGCCTGTTTCTTCTAAATAAAAATACCATGAAACTTCCAACATATGTGAGAAGATTATACCAAGGGAAATACATATTCCTAAGGAAATTTTGTAAGCTAATAGATGGTTTCAACTCTCCAATGCTCTGGTGCCATGTTAGGAATGGTAAAAACATTCTAATACTCCAAAATCTAAAGAGTTAATCAACAAGAAACATCACATAAAGTTGTAAACAAATGAGATGAAAAACAAGTAAAATCAAATGGTATTCATTGAAATAGATGGTTAGTGCAATATAAATCCCTTACATAAGTATGTAAAAAAAACTAGAAACTAGTCTAACTAAGCAATGTGGGATAAATCCTCATATAAGACAACACTAGAAAAATGGAAAAATACCTAGCTATAGCCTAGCAAACATGAGAAATACATACTCTAACATTTGTTAATAGATTTGAATAAATATACATTAATGTAAGAGGAGATAATATATTTGGTATTTTTAATCTCAATAGATGGGTTAATTATAGACCCTAAAAATTTGAAATCAATTTTGGAGTAGCCTTCACCAAAGAGTTTGTTTGAGATTAAAAGTTTTCATGTATTAGAAAGTTTATATTAAATGTTTATTATAATCTTTAATGATATTTTTAACAACACAAGTTGCACCATGCTATAATTGATCAGTTCTCCTTCAAACTTGGACTAATATTGGATTGCTCTAAAGGTTATGGGATACCCATATCTTAGACCAAACCTATAAATTATGAGGTTATATCCTCTAATATATAAAATTGAATCCTTTTCCTAAATTTACTTGATTTGGGGGTGAAAAGAGTTAAAAATATAAGTGAAAAAGAAAACTTATACTAGTAATAGTGATGCACCTAATGTAATCATTCATCCACTCAATTTGGACTCCAACTAACACTAATAAGTAATGCAAATCAATGAATCTTATAACTCCAAGGGACTCCTATGCAAAAATGTTTCACATAAATTTTTCATCAAGTGATAAAAGCATGAGGGAAATGATTAAATGCCTAATTTAAGTCACTATCCAATCAATATATCCATTTTTAGCTTAATCATTGAATATCAAACACTATATATGACCTGCATAAGATGATATACTAGTAACTAGGTGAGATTAGGACCTACCAAGGGAGAAAAAACTACCACATATGCAAATAAAATTAATAAAAACACACTAAATGTATACCAAATAATTTTAAATAGTCATTTTATTCACTTAAGAGGTTAAAAATCTCAATCTTGGTAGAGTTTCATCATGCCCAAGAGAGGGATCTTGAAATAAGGCCTAAAATCCTCAATATATAGGAAAATGAGAAGAAGAGAAGAATAAATAGATAACTTAGAATAGAAGAGATAAGGAAACTTATCCATGACCATCATTAACTCTAGCTTACTTCAGCTATAACTTATTACAAATAGTCCTCAAGACATCTATCCCTATTTAGTGCTCTTGCATGATCTCTTATGCATTGAGATGAGGTAGTTGATGGTGTAGTTAACTAATTTAAACTCATGTTAAATCATGATACACTTTTATATTTTAAGATAAATCCTATACTTTTCCATGTAAGGACAAGTTAAATCTTCTATTGACACTTAAGATGAGTTATGCATGTGTTTGGTAGTTAAAGACCAGTTGTGCACAAAATTACCACTTGAAGACTATCTATGCATGTGATTGAAACTCAATGGTTGGTTATGTGGAATGAGATCAATTATTCCTTGATTATAACTTAATTTAACCCTATTATTATTCTTATATTCCATCTTTATCTTTATTTGGTTGATTAATTGGGTTTACGAGGCCAATTAGGCCTAGTAGCCTAATTGTTTGTACTTGATGGCTATGAAATACTAAATGAAACCTTTATAACCTATAAATATAGTGATATCAAGTCCTATATAAACCTCCCTTAACATTAAATATACCATCTTAGGTAAGAAATACCTATAAATATATCAAACTAGGTGACCAGGTCACCTTTTCCTTCACTCTTGCAGACTGGCTATTTTGAATGAACTCACATGGGCACATAAAAACATTTTTTTGATTATCTAATGACTTTAAGAGGTATAAAAAGTTTCAATATTCACTCTCTAATTATTGTAACTTACTTAAACTATCTTTTACTTCTCTTTATGCACTTTTTCCTCTCAAACCCTATTTTTTGCCATGTATATACACCATCCGCACAAAAAAATTCCATGGACATGAAGCCCTTAGAGTGTAATATATGATCTAAGTGTAGGAGACTTCATTAACATTCTATGAATTTTCTTCCAATTCTTCTCCATTAGGTTTGTAGTAGGGTTTTAGGAGGTTTTAAGAGTACTCAAGACTCTTAATGATGATTCATAAAGCTTGGGTGTCAAATGTCTAAAACAATGCCATAAAACATTAGTATATTAGTCCCTCTACCTTTCCCAAAGTCCTCATAATCCCATGAAAAATATCCATATCATGGTTATCATATAAAGTCACCTCTCAGAGTGTAAAATAGGGTTTCTAAGCATGTTTGGTATTTTAAGGCCTCACTGACCAGTCATGCCACCTCCTCTATGACTCATATTTTACATACACCTTTCAAAAAACCTAATGATTATTCTCATGAATATTTTAAGTGCATTTATGACGTTACTTTACCTCTTGCTTCACCTTCTTGATGGCATAATCTCATGAATCTAATAGCTAGGCATATGTGTATGCAAGGCTCTTCAGTATTTTAAACTTATTGTGAGTTTTAGGGTACATATATGTTTTACATAACATTAATAACTTGTATGAGGTCATTTTTAACAATATTATTGGCTTTATCAAGCCATTTAATCTCTATATGCATGCACACAACTCTCTATTTGAATAACTACACCTATCTACCTATGGAAATAATCACAAAGACCCTTGTAGATGGTTGTTATAAGGTTATTAAGGAATTTAAAGACCCCATATCCCTTATAAAACTCATTGAATATGCAATCACCTTTTATTTTCTTGCTTACAAGATCAAAACAAACTTATTTATCCTAATCCCTATATTATATATCATGCACATGCCAACCAATAGGATTTATAAATGATTAGGAGATTTAAGAAGATAATCAATGTCATTTCATAGCTCAAACACTTCATTAGAATGCATATCTAGGCATATTTTCTCCATCTAGTATGTTTTAGGGTTTTGTAAGGGTTTTAGGGGTCTACAACTTCTTAGTAATAGTGCATAGCATATGAACCCCTAATGGAAAACCTCTTTACATAGATATGAATTACATTATCCCCTTCAATAACCATGAAAATCATAATATCCCATGAACTATATCCATGAAGATGTGTATGTGGTGAAGTTGTGCTTCGATAGTTGTATTATACTGTGCAAGTATAAAAGAAGGTTGAATATCCAAAAAATATAATTTTTTTGTATTATATCCACTCCAATACCTACATCAAGGTTTGAAATTACTATCCACCTCATTATAATTCTCATCAAGTAAAAGTAAATCCCATGGATCAGTTGAACATGGTGGCAAGGTTTCATAAGGGTTTAAAGCATATTTACCTATGCTAACCCTCAAGGAATAATTTCATGAAATTATGAATATTATCACTCTAATTAGGTGATTTAAGAATAAAAATCAATATCCTCTACTTCATAAAACCTCACATGAGGATAAATCCCCCTATATGATCCTTTAGCCCTCCAAACAGTCTTCATATCTCCATTGTTGACTATCAACACACAAGCATAATATTGTGAGAAAATAGTGGAGGATTACAATACTTATGTGACCCTAAAAATATCATGGATATATAAAACCACTCATAACCATGACTTTTACCAATTTTCATAGTTGGATCATGCCTATAGAGGCCTTAAGATGCATTTCCCCCAAAACTAGCTAGTGGGGTGCCTATGTTTCCAATAGGTCTATGAATAAGTTCTTGCAACATCTTGTATTTGAGTATGAGAATGTTGAATAGGATTTGATTATTCCATAAAATCCATATTTTAATGAATCATATCTTCTTTATTCACTCATTTAACTTATGCATCCTATCATTACACCATCCCTCTTCATAGATTCTCAAACCTTAAACCTTATCAGCACTAGCTATAGGTAAAGATATTAAAAGTAGGAATTGTAACCACTTTGTGAGTGTTTATATCATTCTTCATGATCTTTTGATTCAACATGTTGACTTGAAATAGTCATTTGTTTCCCCATATAGTTCTACATAGTCAAACTCCCATAATGCCTAAACATGTTAAGTGACTTGGAGCCTCATGTAATAGTCAAAGAGTTATTAATGGTGATCTCTTCATTGTCACTTCAATAACTATCAATTCCTCAGGTTAATTTTTTTTTTAATTGAAAATATTGACCTCATTCTTTACCTAAGGCTGACTATTTCTAACAATGAGTGAATTAGGCATTCTCACTTTGATGCACTATATGGAGTTAGTCTTCATTTACATACATTCAAGGTATTCTTTTCTATTTATGAAAGTTTACTTTATAGTCTCCTTGTTATTATTTGGATAGTTGTAGCCTTCTCATAATGGCCAAAACCCTATGTGCCCATTAAACATGGTATTGAAACCAACCTTCTCATTAGGTAGGTATAGGTGTTAGAGATCATATGATTGTTCTCTCTGTGATTTAGGATTTCATCTCTCACATACTTTAATTTTATGATAATCTTGAATTTTGATTGAAGTTTTAATTAATCTCAGGGTCTCTTAAATAATCTTGCCATCTTCCATTAGGTTTGAAACTAAGTTTACTCCTCAAACTAGCCTATAGATACTAAGGGGACACTAACTATGTATCCTTTAAAAAATTGATTGTAGATAGTGTTTGATTGGTTCACCATGTGGAAATTTTTAATTTTACCTTGATAATAATCCCAAAAACACATTTTCCATCTTTCTCAAACTCAAAACATAGAAGTTTATTTGAAAATGTAGCTTGAACGTGTTTTAGTGTGATTCTAATGTATTATGCTTTATACGAACTAAGATAGATGAGATGCTAATGATCCCCAATAATTAATTCATGAAATTATCCACATAAGTTCCATAACCTCATTTTAATCTCAAAATATCTTTAAAGTCTCATTCATTTCCCTACCCACTTCTTGGACTTATGACTAAGTATGCTTGAAGATATGACTGTAGGTGATCTTTCTCTTAGAAACTTGACTCTAGATCAACCCAATAATATTGTTAATAATATATTGGTTGAATCCTAGTTCTAATAATGGTTCTTAAATGATATATTCACTTAAATATCTCCATTAAGATCTCAAGATTCCTTTTATAATGCATTTGGTTCCTCTCCCTTAGCATAGTTGTAGTTGATCATCACTATGTAACTTGTACAGATTGTTGGAAAGATACCTTAATAAGGTCAAAAGATTATTTATGGACCTTTTAAATTTTAAATAACTAACATATCTAGTTTAACCTTCCTTCATTTATATATTCATGCTTTCTAGTCTCTTCAAAATAATACTTTCATGAATTACATCTTGACTGTATCTCCCTTAACTATAGGTGGAGATTCTTATATGTTTAGTACTATGTAGGGTAGGATAATCATTAATTCATGACCATAATGATTTATAACATACTTTAATCCTAAAAATAGTGAATCAATGAATTTTAAGTGGATGGATAGGTGGTATGATGATAATGGACATGGAAACGAGAATGGAGATATAATGGAAAGCTTCTAATAGTGGGTAAATGGCAGTGTGAAGACTATGTTTAGGGTTTAAACATGATGTAATGAAAATAACATGAATCAAATATAATTAATGATCTTATGGGAGAATATTCATATGCCTTAACGAAATATACCATTTTGGAGGCTCTTAAAGGAGGTATATATTGTGTAAAAGAAACCTGGGATTCTGATAATAACCTTAACATATGTTAAAATACCTTAGCATATGCTAAAGTGTGACTAAGAGGAGGTTTGAGGATGATGGAGGGTGATTAACCCATATTAATTTGAAGAAATTTTAATGAAGGACTCCTAACATGAATGAAACCCTGTAAACAAAATTCTAACAAATCTTGATATTCTTTCTCTCTCATGAACCATACAATCTCTCTTTATTTGCTTATAAACTATAGATTAGCAATGTATGTATTCTTTAGATATATGTTCCCTCACACATATGGAAATAAGATGAATAATATCATGGTAATGTGGATCATACTCCTGACAAGCTCCATAAACTTTTATTTTTCTGTCATGATGCTTAGAAGAGGAGAAAACTAAAAAAATCAATCACTTTTTAGAATGAAGAACATTTGATGAGTGCATCAACTTGTAGAGGATTTTTAATAAATGATATAGATTCAAATTGATAACCAATTACAAAATATGGAATCTCTTTAAGACCCATTCCTCTACCCAAAATTCTAGATCTTGATTTCCTCTCTCATGGCTATACCATCTATAAACTTGAAGGGCTCTCTTGAGATGCAAAGAAGCTAGGTGAATTAAGATAAATTATTTTTAGCCTATTGGAGATCCTTTTTCCTTTAATATTTTATAAAAATCTTTTAGTGACCCCATATTCAAATTCTTGACCTCTATTATAAAAAAAAGTTGGTACAAATCTATACTTCTACATGAAAACACATGAAAAATGGCCTTTGTCTTACATATTATTCAAACTAAATATTTCAACCACCAATTTAGGGAATATGAGGAATAATAAAAGTTTTTTTGGAATATTAACACAAGTATTAAGTGTTTTGACATCAAAATAGGGGCAAATTTCACACATGGGAGCTCTTTAAGACCCAAACTATGCTTTAGATTTGCATGAAGAAGTACTTCCAAAGCATAACACTTTTGAATTAAGGAAATTACATGAATATGAAGGTGTTTAGATATATTTTGGATTATTTAGTGGCCTTTTGAGGTGTAAATTTGGAATTTTAACTCCAAAATACTCCTTTTAGACTTTTTTTTCATATCTATATAAAGGAGATTTATCACTAAATGTCATAAAAAAACATATTATAGACTCCTAAAAGGATCAAAATAGATTTATATGTATTTTTACCACACTTAAAATATTATAATAATATCCATACTTTTCATACACCAAATTATGATAGAGAATCTCATGACAAGTTGAAACTAAGACAAGACTATGACAAGACATTGAAACTCACTCCATTCATATGAAAATGAAAGACATCTTGGTGATCAAGTAAATCTTTTGAGGACCAAGGAAAAATAGGGAATGAAAAGTTTTTTAGTGTAGGGGTTGGAATTTGGCCTTGATAGGCTAAATTACCAAGATTTTTGGTGACTCACAAGGGTTGACCAACCTACTGGTCAAGAGAACCTTCTAAATATTCATGATAATGATAGTTTAAAACATGATAACATGATTTTAATGAGTACCTTAGATTGAAAAATAGACTTTGTATGTTGTGACATGTCTTATGACTAAAATAATAATAATATTCAACATAAATAACACAAGAAACACACCTAAACTAATAAGCAAACCTAACCTAAAGAAAATAAACAACAAGGCAATAGAATACTGCTTATGCTAACCACTTATTGAAACAAGACAACAAATGAAAAAACTAACCTAAGAACAAAAACTATCCTCTATGTTCAAATGGAAAACTTGATTGTCCATTATGGTATCATGAAGAATGATTATCACATCTTAATAGCTCTTTCTTGTAGCTAGGAGCATTATCACATTCATGGCCTCTTGGGGAAAGATCTGGGCCTTCTAGTTCCACTTTTAGGTGCATGGATTGTACATATTAGTCCAAGACCTAGTCATACTCCTCCTATATCCACTTTCTTGCATGATTAGCCTTATCTTTGCCTTAGTCAACTCAACTGATAGGCTTTGATTGGTGTCTTTATTGTATTCATGAGACTAAAAATGATCAACATTTTCTCATGAATCATGATGTTAATCACATATTTATAACTCTTTGATAGAGTCATATAAAGGCTCTTCATCTACTATAACCTGATCATCTTCATCTTTAGTAAAGAATGACATTTCATCTATCCACTCAAACTCCATCTCATCTTGTCTTGGTGTCTCTAAACTTGGATTGCCTTATTCAAACTCCAAAACATTGGTGGTATCTTTATGTGAATCTCCAATATGATATCCTATTCTATCATCCAAATATACCATACCAAGCTCTTTAATCTCATTTAATAACTCATGGTACAACTATTACTAATGGTCATCAGCATCATGAATGTTCTCAACCTCAATAATGGTTCCATGTGAGTTGTCTTCATGGCTACCTCATAGAGGAGTTGTTTGTATCTCATATTTATCATATTCAACATCTTTCAAGTCATCTTTAGTTGTATTATGAAATATTAAATCATACCTATCCTTGCCAAAGGGTATCCCAATGGTGATGTCCTCCTCTTCATGTTCACTCAAGTCACTCTCATCTTATATTATGTCAACTAAATATTATTCATTCATCTCACAAAGGAGAGGCTCCTTCTCAATAATTAGCATGGTGGATCCTTGAAAATACTAAAAAATATGAGATAAATCTAATGTTGTTGCCATTTATACTTCATTATACTCATGGGGATACTCAAATTTGACAACCATTACTTTCTCTCTCTACTTAATATTTTATTGAATAAACTTCCATGAGGGGAAGCTTTGATATTTTTATGAGGGAGGAGTGGAGGTTGAATGATCTATTTCTTGTCCTTGACTTTAGCTCTTAGATTTTACTTGACTATTCTACTCTCTCCCTTGACCACTACACTTATTTCCAAGTCATAAACTTGGGTTTAGGGACTTATTATTTTGCACTTGTTATAGCCATGGGTATGAATTGAGGAACCTTTTGTTGTGGTTGTGTTTATTTTGTAGCTGCTATTAATCAATGTAGATGTTGGTTTGCAAGCTCAATTTTTTTAGCAAGGTGAGCCTCAAATTCTAACACCATCTCATTGGAGATCTCCCCCTAATAATCAAAAGATGAAGGCCCTTGCATAATATGCTATGAAATATGTGATTTAGCCTTATCAAAACACACTTATTCCACCTTTTGAGGTCTCTCTTGGATAGAATTCCAATTAGGAAAAGTTGGCAAGGTTTGAGAGGAATTTTGAGGGCTATGATACATGTTTATTTGATATAATTGAGGGGAAAATGGTAGTTCAATAGAGGACTAATTTGAAATGAATGAGGGAACATTCTATTGGTTTTAATGGACATGGTGTCTCTCATGGACTACAAACTTCTCTTCAATGCTTTCAATTAGACCACCTATGTCGAGTATATCACCACTGAATTTTGAATGGACTTGTATTATGAAAGATGCCAAATCTTCCTTAGCTTTCTAAAATGAAGATCTCATGCTCTCAATATCATGCCTATGGATCTCCTATCCATAGATATTTTTTGTGTTAATGCTATGAAATATGTGATTCAACCTTATCAAAACACACTTATTTCACCTTTTGAGGTCTCTCTTGGATATAATTCCAAGTAGGAAAAGTTGGCAAGGTTTGAGAGGAATTTTGAGGGCTATGATATATGTTTGTTTGATATAATTGAGCGGAAAAGGGTATTTTAATGGAGGACTAATTTGAAATGAATGAGGGAGCATGTTTTTGGTTTTGATGAACATAGTGTCTCTCATGGACTACCAACTTCTCTTCAATGCTTTCAATTAGACCACCTATGTCAAGTATATCACCACTAAGTTTTGAATGGACTTGTATTATGAAAGATGCCCTATCTTCCTTAGCTTGGTAAAATGAAACTCTCATGCTCTCAATATCATGCCTAGGGATCTCTTGTCCATAGTTATTTTGTGTGTTAATGCTCACCATATGTTTTTGATAGCCAAACAAGGCCTATTTAAAGCTTGATATGGATTGTCTTGGAACTTGGTTAAGCTGATCAAAAATGTCATGAGACTGACATGACTAATTAGGTTGATAATTAGGTTTCCAAGGAAGTGAATTAGGATCACAAGGAGGGATAGAGTGGTATCTTTGGTATTAAAATGGATCATATGTCTTATAATGGCTATCATATTGTTGATCAAGGTGAATATATGGTTGATATGGATCATAATGAGATGGATAGGGATCATATTAGAATTGGTATGGATCATAAGACTATTGATAAGGAGGTATGTAATAGAATATTACCACATATGTTGTCATATCCCACCATAAGACACATGAAAAGCAATGAATTTATGAATAAGAGATGTTGTTACCTTTGAAATGATGACAAAGATGAGTGCTTGAAACTGCTTGTGAAGACTAAAATTTTGATGTAAATTATCCAATTCTTAAATATATGTCCCAATAGATAGGTCAAAACTATTGACAACCCAAGTTTTACCGTATTAAAGTAAATTTCTCAGATCTCTTTTAAACATGGGCTAACATTAGACTGGTTTGTAGGTTGTGGCATACCTATATCTTAGACCAAACCTCTACATTATGAGGCTAGGTCCTCTAAAATATCAACTCAAATACTTTTCCTAAATCTATTTGCTTTTGGTGTGAAAAGAGTTAAAAAGATACCTAAAATGGAAAACCTATACTAGTGATAGTGATTCACCTAATGTAATCATCCATCCACTTAATTTGAACTCCAACTAACACTAATAAGCAATGCAAATAACTAAATCCTATAACTCTAAGGGACTCCTATGCAAAAGTTTTTCACATAAAGGTTTCATCAAGTGATCAAATCATGAGGAAAATGATGGAAGGCCTAATTCAAGGCACTAAATAATTAATATCTCCACTATTAGCTCAATCATTAAACATCAAACACTATATATGACCTACATAATATGATATACTAGTAACTAGGTGAGATTAAGACCTGTCAAATGAGAAAATACTACCACATGTGCAAATAAAACTAATAAAAACACTCTAAACTTGTACTAAGGAATATGAAATAATCATTTTATTCACTTAAAAGGTTACAAAGCTCAATCTTGGTAGAGTTTCATCATGACCAAGAGAGGGATCTTGAAACAAGGCCTAAAATCCTTAATATATAGGAAAATGAGAAGAAGACAAGAATCAAGAGATAAATTGACATAGAGGAGAGAAGGAAACTCATCCATGACCTTCATTAAATCCATGTTACTTCAGCTACAACTTATTATAAATAGTCCTCAAGACATTGCATGATCTCTTATGCATTAAGATGAGGTAGTTGATGGTGTAGTTAACTTATTTAAAATCATGTTGAAGTATGATACACTTCTATATTTTAAGATAACTCATGTAACTTGCAATTCAATGAATATTTAACTCATGTATTGACACTCAATATGAGTTATGCATATGATTGGCAATTAATGTCTAGTTGTGAATGGAATTACCACTTGAAGATTAGATATGCATGTGATTGACACTCAAGGGTCAATTATGTGTCATTACAATTAGTTATTCCTTGATTACTTAATTTAACCCTCTTAATATTCTTCTATGTCATCTTTATCTTCATTTGATTGATCAAGTAAGTCTACTAGGCCAATTAGGCCTAATAGCCTAACTATTTGTACTTGATGGATATGAAATCCTATATGAAGCCTTTATAACCTTTAAATATAGTGAGTTTGAAGGCTATAAAAACCTCCCATATCATGAAATAATCCCTATTAGGTAATAAATACCTAAAAATATGTAAAACTAGGTGACTAGGTCACCTTGCCCTTCACTCCTATAGACTGATTATTTTGAATGAACTCATAGGGGCACATAAAAGCATGGATTTAATCATATGATGACTTGAGGGGGTATAAAAAGTGTCAATATTCACTCTCCAATGTTTGACACTTCCTTAAACTACATTGTACCTCTCTTTTTTCACTTGTTCCTCTTAAAACTCTATTTTCTACCATGTTTATATACCATATATACAATAAAATACCATGGAAATAAATCTTTAAAATTTTACTAGATGATCTAGGTGGTAGTCAAGTGTATTCAATCAGCTTGGATGCCTTTTTATCCAATTCTTCTCCATTAGGTCTATAGTAGGGTTTTGGGAGGGTTAAAGAGTACTTAGGAATCTTAATGATGATTCATAAAGCTTGGGAACTTAATGTCTAAAATAATGCCACAAAACATTGGTATATTATGCCCTATACCTCTCCCAAATTCCTCATCCTCCCATGCAAAAGATCCGTACCATGGTGAACATATGAATTCACCTCTCAAAGTGGAAAATAAGCTTTCTGAGAATGTTTGGTATTCTAAAACTTAAATGACCATTCATGCCACCTCCTCTATGACTCAATTTGAATATACTTTTCACACAAATTGATGATGATGCTCATAATTTTTTAAAGTAAATTTATGACCTTAAGTTTTCTCTTGTTACCCCTTCTTGATGTCACTATCTAATGAAGCTAATATCTAAGCATATGTGTATGCAAGGATATTTAGTATTTTGACCTTATGATGAGTTTTAGGGATCATATATACTGAATATAATATGAATAACTTATATGAGGTCCTTTAGAGCAATAATATTGGCTTGATCAAGCCATTTACTCTCTATTTGCATGCACACAACTTTTTATTTGAACAACTAAACCTATCTACCTATGGAAATGATCATAAAGACCCATATAAATGGTTTTAATAAGGAAATTTAAGAAATTTAAGACCTCACATACCTTATAAAACTCATTTAATGTGCAATTACCTTTCATTTCCTTGATTATAGGCTCAAAAAATCCTTCTTTATCCTAGTCCATACAATATGGATCATGTACGTTTGAACCAATAGGAGATGGAGATGTTTATGAGAGTTGAGAAGATCATCAAGATCATTTAATATCTCAAATTCTTCATTAGAATGCATATCTAGGCACATTTACTCCATCTAGTATGTTTTAGGGTTTTGCAAGGGTTTTAGGGATCTATAACTTCTTAGCAATATTTCATAGCATATGAATCAATAATGGAAAACATCTTGCCATAGATATGAAGTAAATTAGTCCATTCAAAAACCATGATATCATTATTTCCCATGTAAAATATCCATGAAGATGTGTACATGGTGAAGTGGTGCTTCGATGGCTATCTTATACTATGTAAGCAGAAAGGAAGGTTTAAGAGCCAAAAAATACAAGTTTGTTGTATTACATCTAATAAAATACCTCCTTAATGGTTTTAAATGAGATTACAATTATTTTTAATTATCATCAAGCTAATATAAATCCCATGGATCAGTTGAATATGGTGGTAGGGTTTCATAAGTGTTTAAAGCCTGTCTACCTATGTTATCCCTATAGGGCATAATTACATGAATTTATAAATATGATCACTATCACTAGGTTTTTGAAGACTAAAAATCACTCTATTATTATTCATAAACCATAACATGAGGTTTAAACCCCCTATATGATCCTTAATCCCTCCAAGCAGTCTTCTTAGCTCTATTGTTGATTGTGCACAAACAAACATAGGAATGTGACAAAATAGTGGATGATTCCACTACTGATGTGACCCTACCAATAGATTTTATATATAAAACCTCTCATAACCACCACTTATACTAAGTTTCATATTTGGATCATGCCTATAAGGCCTCAAGATGTATTTCCCCTAAAACTAGGTATTGGGTTGCTTGTGTTTCCAATAGGTATGTGACTGAGTTCTTGTATCACCTTGTATTTGAGTCTAAGAATGTTGAATAGGCTTTGATTAGGTCATAAAATCCTTCTTTCAATGATTCATATCTAATTTACTCACTTGTTTAACCTATGTATCCTATCATTACACCATCCCTCTTCATATACTCTGAAACCTTAAACCCTATCAACATTGGCTATAAGTGAAGATATTCAAATTAGGCATTGCAACCACTTTTTGAGTGTTTATCTCATTATTCATGACTTTGAATTCACATTTTGACTTAAAGTAGTCATTTATTTCCCCATAGATATTTGCATAGTCAAACTCCCATAATGCCTAAACATGTTAAGTGACTTGAAACCTCATGTAACAGTCAAAGAGTTCCTAATGGTGATATCTTCATTATAGTTCCAATAACTATCACTTCTTTAGGTGAAATCAATATTGAAAATCTTGACCTCATTCTTTACCCAAGGCTAACTATGTCTACCCATGAGTGAATTAGGCATTCTCACTTTGATGCACTATATGGAGTTAGTCTTCATTTACATACATTCAAGGTATTCTTTTCTATTTAGGCAAGTTTCCTCTATAGTCTCCTTGTTATGCCTTGGATAGTTATAACCTTCTCACAATGACCAAAACCCTATGTACTTATTAAACATAGTATTGAAACCAACCCTCTTACTAGGTGGCTATAGGTGTTATGGACCATATGATTTTTCTCTATATGCTTTAGGATTTCATCTCCCACATACTTGACTTCTCTGATAATCTTGAATGTTGACTAAAGTTCCAATTAAGCTCAGGGTCTCTAGATACTAGTGGGGCATAAATTGTGTGTCCTTTAAAAATATGACTGTAGATAGTATTTGCTTGGTTCACCATGTGGAAATTTTTTATTTTACCTTAATCATAATCCCAAAACCATAGTTTACATATTTTTCAAACTCAAAACATAGAACTTTCTTTAAAAAGATAGCTTGACTATGTTTTAGTGTGACTATAGTGTATTATGTTTTGTATGGATTGAGATAGATGAGATGTTATAAGAGGGTCTAGGATATAGATTATTTACATATCACTCATTCATGAAATGATACACATTAGTTCCATAACCTCATTTTAATCTCAAAATGTCTTGAAATTCTCATTCATTACTCTGCCCACTTCTTGGACTTATAATTGAATATGCTTGAAGATATGACTGTAGGTAATCTTTCTCTTATAAAATTAACTCTAGATCAACTGAATGATATTTTTAATAAGATATTTTATGAAGCATACTTCAAATAATGGTTTTTAAAATATCTATTCACTTAAATATTTCAATTAAGGTGTCAATATTTTTTTTTATAGTGGATTTGGTTCCTCTCCCTTAGCATAGTTGTAGTTGATCATCACTATGCAGCTTGTATGGACTGTTGTAAAGAGACCTTAAGAAGGTCAAAATATTGTTTATGAACCTTTTACATTGAAATAAAATAAGATAGATATTTCAACCTTATTTTATTTAGATATTCATGCTTTCTATTTTCTTCAAAATAGTAATTTTATGAAGCACATCTTGCCTTAACCATAGGTGGAGATTCTCCTCTATTTAGAATTGTCTAGGGCAGCATAATAATTAATTCATGACCATAATGCTTTATATAATCCTTGAATCCTAAAAATTATGAATAAATGAGGTGTAAGTGGATGGATAGGTGGTATGATGACAATGGACATGGAAATGAGAATGGAGATGGAATGGAAAGCTTTCAATAGTGGAAAAAACATAGTTTGAAGACTGTGTTTAGGGATAAAACATGATGAAGTTAAAATAAAATGAATCCAAAATAAATATAGATAATTAAGGATATTAGGTAAGAATATGAATATTCCTTAACTAAATATACCATTTTTAAGGCTCTTAAATGAGGTATACAATGTGCAAAAGAAACCTAGGATTATGCTAATAACCTTAGCATATGTTAAAATACCTTAAAATATGCTAAAATGTGACTAAGAAGAGGTTTGAGGTGATGGAGG
Organism: Torreya grandis; assembly: GCA_037957365.1. NCBI lineage: Eukaryota > Viridiplantae > Streptophyta > Pinopsida > Cupressales > Taxaceae > Torreya > Torreya grandis. The sequence goes on from JARHVA010003784.1 coordinate 1,825,748, forward strand.
GTGATTGATCTTTAGTAATTTTAGGGAAATTTGTGTAATTTTAATTAAAGACTCTTGACATGAATAAAACCCTACAAATAAAATTCCAATAAATCTTGATATTCTTTCTCTCTCATGAACCATACAATCTCTCTTTATTTGCTTACAAACTGTAGATTAGTAGTATATGTATTATTGAGATCCATGTACCCTAACACATGTGTAAATAATCTGAATACTATCATGGGAAGGTGGATCATACTCCTGACAAGCTCTACAAAGTTTCATTTTTCTATCATGATGCTCAGAAGAGGAGAAATCTCAAAAAAATGGTTGCTTGCTTGAATGAAGAACATCTTATGAGTGCCTCAAATTGTAGAGGATTATTCATAAATAAGAGAGATAAAATTGAGAACCAATTAAAAAATATGTAAGATCTTTAATATCCCTTCCTTTACCCAAAATTTTAGATCTTGATTTTCTCTCCCATGGATGTACTATCTGCAAACTTGAAGGGCCCTCTTGAGGTGCAAAGAAGCTAGGTGAATGAAGAGATCTAGTTTTGAGCTTGTTTGAGATCCTTTTGCCTTGAATCTTTTTTAAAACTCTTTTAATGACTCCATATTCAAATTTTTTACCTCTATTATATGGAAAAGTTTGTACAAATCCATACTTTTGCATGAAAACACATGAAAAATGGCCTTTCTCTTGCATATTCACCAAACTAAAGCTTTAAACCACCAATTTAGGGCATATGAGTAATATTAAGAGTTTTTTTACATATTAACACAAGTATTAAGTCTTTTTACATCAAAATAGGGGCAAATTTCACACATGGGTCCTCTTTAAGACCCAAACTATGCTTTAGACTTGTATGAAGAGGTACTTCCAAAGTATAAGACTTTTGAATTAAGGAAATTACATGAATATGAAGGTGTTTAGAGATATTTTGGATAATTTAGTGGCATTTTTACGTGTAATTCTATCATTTTAAAGTGAAAATACTCCTTTTAGACATTTTTTTCATAGCTTCACAAAGGAGATTTGTCACTAAATGTCATAAAAAGCATATTGTAGCCTCCTAAAAAGTTTGAAATAGACTTATATATTTTGACCATACTTCAAAGATTATAATCATATCCATACCTTTCATACACTAAATTATACTATAAAATCTCATGACAAGTTGTAACTAAGACAAGACCATGACAATACATTAAAACTCACTCCCTTGGTATGATAATCAAAGACATCTTGATGATAAAGCACATCATCAGAGGACCAAGGAAAACTAGGACATGAAATTTTTTTGTGTAAGAGTTGGCATTTGGCTTAACAGGCCAAATTATCAATAGGTTTATGTTCTTTTATCATAATAAAACTATAAAATATGATAATAAGAATTTTTATTGTATAACTACATTAGAGAATATGTTTCAACTCTTGAATAAAAATATAACAAAACAACCTATGTTAGCTTTGTTTTATTTTATAAAAGTGTTTAAAATGTATTGTGATGAAAGTGGAACAACCATAGGGGAAACAATGAGTCAAGAAGTAATCCCATTTCATACTTTAGTGAGAAATTAAATGAGGCCAAAATAAATTACTTTGCTATATGACCAAGAGTTTTATGTAATGGTACAAGCTCTTAACAATTAGAGGTATTAATTTTTGCCTAAATAATTTTTTTTATATACTTTTCATCAAGACTTGTAGTTCATAAACAACCAAGATAATCTAAATAAGAAACAAATCAAATGGTATAATTTAT
>JARHVA010003785.1:0-67500 GCA_037957365.1 Torreya grandis
GAGATTGCTTATATAGGCAAGGCAAAATAATAAACAAGCTAAACTAGCCAATGTGGGACTAAACCCCACATAAGACAAAACTAGGTAAACACAAATAACTAGAGCCTAGAAAACATGAGTAAGATACTCTAACAAAAAATTACTAAATATATTTATAATTATTAACATAAATTATATATTATAATCCATGGAAGACATTGATAAATATGCATTTCTAATATTTAATGTATAACAGTCATGGCAAGGTGATGGAGATATTAGTGGAACAAATCCTCATGGATGGCCTAAAATTTATTGATGAGAGTATAAATTAATATAATATCATTATGATTAAATAATATAGTGTATCCACAAAAAATAAATTTGATAATAGAGAGTTTAGAATATGGTAAGGTTTTTTTAGATATTATAAAATACATGGTCACATGCATGAGCAAAATGTGGGTATATGAGATTTCAGAGAGTGAAAGATAACTCCAAGTGAGTTGTTACAAGTTTTAATGCCAAAGAGAAGCCACATATGGTTAATTATTATATTATTAGTGTTTCAAACAATGATTGGGGTTATATATCCAAAGAGAAATCTAGTAGAAACTTATGATCTATATGAAGCCTAAGAGTGGATTGTGTAAGGGTTGTAGAACTAAGAGATTAGAAGAGGTTGTCTGTAAATAAGAGAGTAAGTTATAAAAGATGGAGAGTTTAAAACAAAGTGAAAAAAATAAATAAATAATTACCTACATGAAAAGTACAAAGGATAAGAATATAAATAAGAGAAGAGAGTACTAGGAGATCAAAATGAAGAATCAGAGCTATGGGTATGATGATGTTGTATGAGCAGGCCTAGGTCTCTGCATCAATTGGTATCAGAGCAAGTAAGTTCTTGGAATGATTTATGATTTTGAGTTTATAAGGTTTATTTTTGAGTATATATTATTATTTTGATTAATTTTTAAGGATATGGCATAAAGCTAAGTTTTAGGGGGTAAATAACAGTAAGAGAGAGTTTCTATATGGTCCATCCCTACTAATAGCGTTTTTAGAATAGAGAGAGAGAGAGAGAGAGAGATGAGAGAGAGAGAGAGAGAGAGAGAGAGAGAGAGAGAGAGAGAGAGAGAGAGAGAGAGAGAGAGAGAGAGAGAGAGAGAGAGAGAGAGAGAGAGAGAGAGAGAGAGAGAGAGAGAGAGAGAGAGAGAGAGAGAGAGAGAGAGAAGAGGAGAGAGAGAGAGAGAGAGAGAGAGAGAGAGAGAGAGAGAGAGAGAGAGAGAGAGAGAGAGAGAGAGTGATAGTCAATAGATTAAGTGAAAATAGATTGAAGGAGACTCAAGTGAGGTCCTAAGGGGAAAGTAGGAAAACTTGATGAGAAATATAGGTCCAAATGAGGCCTATAAATTGAATAAGAAGATAAGATGAAGATATAAAAGGAAAATAAAATTTAGGGAATGGTTGAGAAAAAATACCATAAAGGAAATATGGGTGAAGAAGATGCCAAAAGTGAAGAGATAAAATTAGAAGAAGAGGTGAAGGAGATAATAAAAAATTTGGGTAAAATATTAGATATGATAATGCTCACGGTAGAGGACATGCATGAATAAGAGAGCCAATTTTATAGTTGGGTTATGAATAAGAAAAGAGTCAAGTGGACTATAAGGCTACTCATGGAAATAAGAATAAATATGTTAATGAGAGGCCATGAGAGGAAAAATGAGTTTCTCAAGAAGGAGTTCATGTGGGGTGAACAAATTGGTATAAAAGATTAAGGTGAACATCACATTATGAAGAATAATGAGATAACCATAGATGAAAAAACAACATAATAAGGAGGAGATGAAGGTAAGCAATCCTCAAGTTTGTGAAAAACTAAATATTTCTTTTCATGCGTGTATGTAGGTAAAAGAGTAAATAAGGAAGAAGAAGTCAATTTTGAGGACATAAAACTTAAAATCATGAAGAAAAATAATCATGAGTAACATGATAATGTGTAAAAATATGCTAATTGGATATCCATGCATAGATAATGCCTCATGTAAGGCATATAAGAGTAAATATTGAATGAAGAATATGGAGACAATAGGTATGAAGGTTTAGATTTAAAATTTATATTATATGAATCAATCAAAGAGGTATAATTTTAAAGTGTGATTTTGAATAATGATGATATAGCAAAAGCTGATAAGAAAATTTCAATATTTGATGAAAAAATCTTTTGAAAAAGATAAAACAAATTGAGAAAGAGTATATAGGTAATGGAAGGTTTATAACTGTGAAACAAGACCAAATATTTGTTTATGAGAGTTTTGATCAGTTACAAAAAGAGATGGAAACCTTGGGGCATGCCATATGTGATGAATAAAAAGACAAAAAATTTCCTGTAACCAAAATTGAATGATATGGAACCCAAGTACAAGATATGGCACAAGATATGAGATAACACCATGAATAATAAGAATGGATTTTTAAATCATTGATATGAGAAGCTAAAGATAACTTATTGTATTTATTTATTCAACATAGAAAAAGATTGGAGTTGCCATAAATAATTAAAAATAAAAATTTAAAAATGGAGAAGATAAGATGCCAATGAAAAAAGCATGATTCCTTGAGAGATATATCAAGAGGATAAAATTACATGTTATACAAGTGTAAAAAATTAGAAACAAGTCATGAATTGTAGTCAAGGAGGTGATCAAGCATTGGTACAAGGTAAAACAAATCAAGTTGAAAGTCAAGAAAGGATGATTATTGAAACATGTGAGCTGATTGGGGAACAAAAAATGATAGCTAATGATATAAGTAAATATCATAGGTTAATAATAAAATACAAATGACTCAAGGAGATGAAATAAAAGCCTAAAGAGGCATGGAGGAAGAAATTAGAAGCGAGAAAGGATGATAGTGATAAGAAGGTCCTAGAAGAGACTAAAAATTATAATGAAACTCATTTGATAAGTACTAAATTGGATGTTACAGGTTTGAATATGAGGGAGAAGGAGTTACTCCATGATCATATGAAGAATAAAAATATGAAGGAATAAGAGATAATGATAAAACTAATGAGAGATGAGGATAACTATAGAGTGAATTGGAAAGAGAATGAATGTTGGGAAGATGACAAGATTATTCCTAAGAGAATTCAATAAATGAATGATAATTGGAAATGAGAGAATAATGAGAGGGCATTTTTATCCCAGGAACCGATCCAAGAAATATACCAAAAGGTTAAGAAACAATGATCATGGAACAAGAACCATAAACAAGCAAGCTAAATAAAAATCAAAGTCAATAAAATAAAAGTAATATATGAATCTATTCAATAGGACATGTTGTAACTAAGTTATTTTAAGTTATGCATAAGGATAGTAAGGTGTAAATTTTCCAAGTAATGTTGTGGTATAAGGAACCTAATTGGGTCAATGAGGTGTCATTGAATGACGAACAAGAAGACTATGAGATGATTCACCATGAGAAGGTGAAATGTCATGAGAATATTGCCAAAGATGACCTAAATGAGATTTTTTTTAATAATTAATAAGTAAATGATGCATGAATATCCATTAGTGCATAATAATGAAGAAGAGTACATGGTAAAAAAATATGATCAATCAAAAGTGGTAGAACCAAGAATGGAAAGTGAAGAAGAAATTTATGGATTAAGATCAATATGGAAGGATGATAATAAAACCTTAGAGGTAGAGCATGATGAACAAAATTTAGATATGGAAGATATATAAATTTCATTGAATAAGGAGTTACAACAGGTTATAAACCTCATGTAGGTAGAAGAGTTGACCAAGAAATAACTCAAGACAAGGAGAAAGGGATACAAGAATCAATTGAAGAGAAAAGATAAATAAACTAAGAGAATCAACAAGAGGAGATCAGATAATCATATGATGAAAATTTTGAAATTAATAAATAAATTTGGACTGGGTACATTTGAACAAGAGCTCAAATCTTTCCCCTCTTGGAAATACAATGCAAAGCATCATGAGGAAAAAAGTAGGTAGTTATGATTTAGATGCTATTTTATACCATTTTAATCTATTTTAGGTGTTATGGGGGTATAATAGGATCCTTATGTGTGTGTTTTAGTCATTATAAGTCTTAGTAGTGAGTACTTATAACCCTTTTAGAGTTTCCTTCCAAAATCAAAATTTGAAAATTTGAATAATGTAATTTTGCTTTAGAGTGATATTTTGGGTTGAAAAAGGTGTTTAATGTTTGTAAATGGTTCATGGAAGGTCAAAATAGGTGTTTATAAGTGTTTAAAATTCTTAAAATTAAAATAAAAATTCAAATCAAGATTCAAGAAAAGGTATAACTATCATGCAACATGCAAAGCCCAAGAATAGAAAAATTCTTGCATGAATAGCATGTTAAGAAGGTAGATATGCACGGAGAGTAAGTAATAATATGTGAGTAGAGTGAGTGTGAGTAATATATGTTAGTAAAATTATTATAATTTCATATTAGATAGTTGTATCCTCAAAAAAATATCAAGAAAATAATCAAATCTTCTTACTTTTGGTAAACTTTTGTATATGATTGTCTTGTTTGCATTGAGAGCAATATAGAAAAGAAATGATTTATAGGAATTAATTTTAGTTTCATAAGATAAATATTATTATAATATATATTATTTTTACTTATTTCAAATAATAATATGTCCTTATTATTTATATTCAGGATGGTTGTAAAATCTAAACTATGAGACATCTATGTTTTGGTGTTATAATCATATGATAAGAGAAAAGAGAGGTTGGTGAAGTGTAATTCAGTTGTGTATATTTTATAATGAATAAATAATATTTTTTGGGTTTTTAAAATATGTTTGGGTGATTGGTGATCATTTATAAGAGGAAACCTCTTTTAAATTCTTTCTATATATTGCACACTAATCCTATAAATAATTCAAAAATCATGTAAATTAATTTGTAAGAAATGTTTGAAGGTTGTGAATGAACAAATAACAATTGTATAAGGTAAATGGAGTTATAAAAGACCTTAAATATATATTATAATTGTTTGAAAATAACTTTAAGAGAAAAAAATTCTCAAGATATGCTCATAAACTCAAGTAAGCTTGTATTTCTCATATATAACAGACTGATAAATTTTATTTTACGTGAGATCCATACCTTTTAGGAAGTTCTTGTCAAATAAATAAGTGAAAATGAGGTTATAAAAAACCTATAGGAAAAATATTGATCTTTTAAAGTTTCCTAAAACTCAATTTGATTTTTTTTTCACTTACTCCTAATGACAAAACCTTACCTAGGTCAAAAGTGATATTTTTGCATTTAAGAAGTTTTATCACATGTGGATCACTCAAATTGGGTGTTTGGAGTGTATATACCATATTTTAATATATTTTTAATGTTTTAATTATGAAAATTAATATACATTATAGTCTCTATTACTATGGGTGTGACTAGATCTAAGAGAGGACTAATTACTTGTAAGGAGGGTTGAGCTGGTGGCCTTCCCTTATGGATATGAACTTGAAAATTTGGGAGGAGTTTAAAGAGGATAAATTGTGTCTAAAAGTTTTATTTTTGTGTAGGATATTTGTGTTTTTTCAAATCTACTGGATTTACATAAAAATAGGGATACTATGAGGCTTAATTGGTGAAAGAGAATGTAGAGAAAAAGGGTGAGTCTGAGGATTTGGTATGAAACATGATGTGTAGTAATAAATAGATAATGGATACTAAAAATTGGTATTTTATTATATATAATCCTTAAATATTATTCTATACAATGAGTTTTGTATGTTTAGAGGGCTACAAGTAAGAATAGCCTACTTTTGAGTAAAAGGTGTGTATATGAGATTTAGAGATTGAAAGAGAAGTCCAAGTGATATATTAAAAGTTATTTATGAAAAATAGAAGCCAAATATGGTTAATTATTGTATTATTTGTGTTCCAAATAATATTTGAGGTTATAGATCAAAAGATAAGCTAGTAGAGACTTATGATCTACATGAAAGCTTGTAAGTATTGTAGAAGTAAGAGAGCAGAACATAGTTTTAAGTAATAGATAAAGTTTGATTATCTATATAATTAAAACCAAATGATAAAAATAAATAAACAAATACCTACATGAAAAGTACAAATAAGAAGATTAGAGATAAGAGAAGAGATACTATGATATCAAAATGAAGAATCAAAGCCAGGGTATGATGATGTTGTATGAACAGGCTTGGGGTCTGCATCAATATCCATAAATATTATTATAAACCATGAATAAAATATGGAAACAATAATAAAATTTTGAGACTATATGACAAATTTATAATAGGCCAAAGGTCAAAGCACAATTATATAAATAAGCCAAATAGATTATAACCCATCCAATTTTCCCTCTCTGACTAACTTCTTCAATATCTCTCTTCTATTTCTATTTTTCCATTATATTTTTATAATTCTATCTCAAATTTAAAATTTATTACTTTTAATTTTAGTGTGAACAAGGTGAAAAATAAAATGTATAAATATAATTTCTATCTCAAAAAGGTAGTTATGAAGTAGTTATCTCCTCTTATTATAGATATGATTTAAGATTTTTGTAAATGGATTTTTGACACCGTATGAAATTTTGTAGATAACTAATTCAAAAGATAAATTTTATGATTTCTTTCCATGGTAATAAAAAGATAATTTATAGGATATTTAATTCTTGTTAGGTCTTATATATTTCCATGTGTTATTATCCTATCTAATGCATGTTAATCTTTATCTGAATTTATTTTTACTTGTATGTATACAATAATTCATTTTCAAACATATTATCTATCTTTTTTCTCACATATCTCATTTTATCTTCAAAAATATTCTTTATAAAAACCCCCTTGAACAATTTTAAATGGGAATATTATAAATATTTTCTTTTAGTATTATTATATTTTCAGTAAAATGGGCCTCTACTGATAATAGAGGATGGAATTTTTTCCCTTTAGTGTTGTTAGAATTTCCCCAATTTACACCATGTGAAAAAATTTCCACTAATAAATACCCAAATATAATAAATTATAACCCTTCCTTCCTTATCCTTAAAAATATTTCAATGTATTTTATATAAACACTCATATGAAAGGAGGGAAAAAATGTTATAACCCCAAATGTAATAGATTATAACCCTTCCTTGCTTATCATTAAAATTATTTAAAAGTATTTTATATAAACACTAGTATGGAAGGAGGGATACAATGTTAGAACCCCAAAAATAAAATTATAAAATTCTAACATTTGAGGATCTAAGTATAAATTCCATCAATAATAATTTCACATATTAATTTAATACCATCACTTAAAGTGGATACATATGCATGATTTCCATAACCAAATAAAGTGTAGTAATCATAAGAAAGTTTATGCACATCATGCCTTAAACTTAAGTCATATTAATAATCTTACATATTAAAATATTCCAACATGGGTTATTTATAATGTAATTATATCTGTTACATTAAAATAGTAACCACCTTACTTAACCACTTTGTACTATTAATTATCTCAAAAAAAATGATGATCACACATCTAAGTCATTAATCAATGTTTATTAAGGTAACCCCACATTTGACTAATGTGGAATCCAAACCAGACACATAGGAGGGTCTAGATCCCCCAAGAAGTAAAAATAAAAAGGAGCCAAAGGCTGGGAAATAAAAAGGATCAAACCAACCCTAGGCCTAGCAGACCCACATCTCCAAAAAAATAAGGAGAGGTGAGAAAATATAAAAAAGAAATGGGGACCCACAAAAACCAAAAAAACCCAAAAAACCTAAAGAAGAAATATTAAGGAAGAACCATAACTTATCCTTATCCAAATCTTGATCATCGGCTAGAGGATCATCATTAGGCAGATCTAAAGCATTCCATTCATTCCTTTCAACAGTTATTTCACCACCTAGATATTTTAAAATTTCAACATTTCTTGTAATTTATTTCACTTTAGTGGATGAGTTTCTAAAATGTCCCAACAACCTAAAAAATTCACATATATCTTTCTTCTTCATCAAATTAAATAGGTTAGTTTCAAGATCCAATTGAGGACCTAAGTTAAATTAAAGTGGGAAGCATTTTGTCCTTTTTAACTAGGACACACATTTTGGTTGAGAACATTCTTGTCCTATTATTGGTCATTGGGTCAATGATAAATAGTGTGCCAATGATTTTTACAATGTTTCAAAGGATTATATCATCCTAGAAAGGAGGGAGACTAGGTATCTCCATCCACATAGAGATTATGTCCATTTTGAATTTCAAAGAGGACCAATTATTTTTCAAATATTATAGAATAAGGATTAATTTTCCCATGAACTAAGGACCTTCATTTAGGATTTTAAGGTAATTCTATCATATATCAAATGAGAATAACATACACCCATTATCCATAGCCACCATGTTGAAAATTCTAGCATCATCCCACTTTCTTTTCATCTAGTTCTTGATAACATCAATGCCATGCCATCTTCCACATAGATTACTGACAAGAGAGTTATTTTATTTGGCCTCTGATTCATTGATAATCTTATCAAGAATGTACAAATTTGGGATCTTATTCAATTATTCATTGATTAGGTTTAAGTAACTATGCTTCTTCATATTATTAGAACTTGGGTTGGTATCAATCTTGTCCATCCTAACAACAATAATGAATGAGTTGTCATTGTTCCTTGCATATTTTCCATTTCTAATGGTTCACAAGTTATGCTTGACCCATTTAGAAGATATATTTCTCCCATGGAGGGAAGCCTTTGAATGTGCCTCCCACCAAATTTTTTAAGAAGGCTGATGATTCAAAATTAAAAATTGAAATGGGAAAGAAACCATAATAAATGATCTAATGGCTACTATTATGAGTGCCTAAGAGACCAAATTGATTTTTTTCAAATGCACAAGACCAAAAATTATTATCAGTAGGAATGAATGAATTGTCATTGTTCCTTTCATATATTCCATCTCTAACGGTTCACAAGTTATGCTTGGCCCATTCAAAAGAGAAATTTCTCCCATGGAGGGAAGCATTTGAATGCACCTCCCATCAATGTTTTTTAATAATCATGATGATTCAAAATTAAAACTTAAAATGGGGATGAAACCATACTAAATGCTCTAATGGCTATTATTATGAATTCCCAAGACATCAAATGGATCTTTTTGAAATAAACAAGACCAACAATCATAAATAGCTTTCATATCGTGAGATGATATGTCAAAAAAGTGGATTGTTTTCATGATTCTAAAGACATAATTCCCCAAAACATTTACCTAATAAGGGGGTCCCAGAAGGGTCCCATGTTATGGTACAAAAAACATTGTGTTATATGAGTCTATATTGTCTTAGGATCCTATAAGATCTTCGTTGGGTTCCTTTTGTTAATTCCAAAGAAATTTAATTATCCTACTAAGATTTTCTCCCTCTCTTGGTGGCTCCAAACCTCCATCCAATTTTATTTGCTTTATTAGGAATTCAAATTAGGGTATTTTGGTCCTTACAAGGATAGGAAATGTTGCATGAAAATATCTAAGTGGTACTCCTAATTGGAAGCAATGACCTTGTTGATCTTCACATTCTTATCCAGGGGGACCTAAAGGAATCCATCAGATTATTTTTTTCTAAAAGAGTAGAAATCTTAGGATTTAGTTACTTTCTAGGGGACCCATTCTCAATATGAGAGGTTTATTTTGAATTCCCCATTGGAATAGTGGATCCTTGGGGTTTTTTTTTTATCAAGGTGCAATAGTTCTATATTGAGGTCCTCTTTCATCACCAAATAGGTAACCTTATTGATCATAAGAGAACATGTTTGATCATTGTTGTTTCCCTTTTCCACTAAATTCATACTAACATTTGAACTAGGCAAGGAGCTGTGTAAGCTTAAACCTTCAATTTATTTCCCAACACCATCTTGTTTGTTAGGTGTTGAGGAATTAATGATTTTTTTTAGGCATCCACTTCCTCCATGTCCCATAGAATTGCATATTTTATAAATAATATTATATCTTTCATAAATAATATTATGGGTCTAGTTTCTAAATTTAGACTTTATCCAGATGCTTATGAGTATTGGGTTATTTTTATGAATATAAACATTAATTCTTTCTTCAATAAGTCTCCTTTTTAAACTAGCAGTAGGGTAAATTAAAATTGGTTATTCAATGGCCCATCTAACTCTAAGAATCACCTCAACTTGTCAAAAATCTAGGGGTAGTTGGGGAAGGTAAACCCACATGGAGAGCTTCATGATTATGTCACATTGTAGATTTATATGTGGCTTCTATTTATTGAGTGAGAAAAAATATTTTCCAACATACCATAGTCCTCCTTCTAAAGTTGTTAGATAGCACTCAAGAGAAGATAAGAAGAATAGGAAATAATTTTTTCCATGGCCACCACTTTCACCTATCCCATGGATTTCCTTTTTTTTTCTAAACTCAAGCTTTAAAATCATTAATTTAAGGTCTACAACCATAAAATCTTGCCAAAATGGGATTCTCAAAATAAGATATGGTGTTATCCATAATGGCATTAAGGACATCTAGAATGGCCTTATTTTCCTCCATTACTAGTTTGAGAACTTGTTTGAAAACTTTCTTTGATCCTATAACTAGGTCGACCCAAGATGTTTTAGATTTCTTTTCCTTATTTGAAGCATCACTCAAGCTCTCTACCATTTTCAGAAACTTCTAATTTTTTTAAATTTTTTGTCTCAATGTTAATAATGTTAGTCAAAGTTTCAAAAAAATTAAGAATAACATTTATACTTCATAATGTTCATATATAACTCTTATAATACTAGAATGATTATCTTAGTTTGTTATTAATTTAGTATGAACCACATTTAGTAAAATATAAAAAATCAACTGCTTCATAACAACTACCTTTCAAATATATCATGAATACTTGTCATTCCTATTGTCTCCATTGACTCAATTGTCCTGAAGGTTCAATTATTCAACCTATTTAATATAACCAAGGCATAATTATCATTAAAGATATTGGAAACCTATTCAAGTATAGTGGATTAACCAACTTAATTATATATTTTACACTTCATAACCAATATTCGATTAATTATAACCTTGGATAAATGATTATATCTAGCCATCTTATAGCATTAATATAAAAAATATTAATACTTGTACTATTTTTACAAGATTATATTATTTTAACATGTTCTATTCAATCCTCAAAATGAAAGACAAACATATAAAATGAGAAAACACAACATAACTAACGCATTTTTACGTAAGGAACACTTATTGGTTATTTAAAACTCTTCATCTCAAAACACCTTATAAGACATAACAATAGTCATTTTTAAGGTTTATATTGTTAATAGACTACATAAGAAAAATATTCCCCTTATTATTAATTCAATATGTTCTTATTTCATACTGATTAATAAATGATTAATTTTATAATATTTAAATTAATAATTCAACACTTAATTACTTCCCAAGGAGTTCACACTATTTACACTTACCAAACAATTTATAATCTAATTAAAGGTTTTTCCTCATTTACCTATTAGGATGAAAAATGAGATTGAGATTCACTCATTTTATATTTTATGAGATGTAAATTTTTATCAAATGAGATTTGGATATGCATATTAACCAAATTCACTCAAATCATCAATCTACCATTAAAATCAAGAACCATTTGATTAAAATGTAATAAAATGAAACATTCAAGACAAAATTCTAACCTAAATTTAAATGTTCCCAATCAAGATTCAAATAGAAAAAGATTAATTGACTATGGATTAAGATTGCTTACTGAAGACTAAGATTTTCAAAATGGTGTTGACTTGATCAATGATTTTGATAGCATAATATTTATAGGGAGGTTTTATGTATTAATAGTTAGTTTGGACATGGAGAATGGGTTATTTTAAATAGGCCATAGAGGAAATATCAATGGATAATATTCAAATTTTGGATGAAGAGGATCTATGGTGGAGAAATATCCAAATAATTAAAATTTATTTGGAAGCCTCCGTAATAGAGGCTTCTAGAGAGGAAGGGCTAAGATAGAGAGGATTATATAATTGGATAATTATAAAATCCATTAGGGGGATAACAAATATTATTAGGTGGTTAGACATGTGATTAAATAGGTGATTAGGAACTAGGGATTTAGGAAAGCCTAGGAATAGGCTAGGGTAGGTGGGATTGGAATTTAAAATTCTAATATAATAGATAAGTGGGATTAGTTAGTGGATAAGATATGTTTAGATGAATTAATATATCTGTGGGGATGATATAAGGTTAGTAGATGAATAATAATGAAGGGGATGTTAGATAAATGACTATAAAGGGTGATATTGGGATGTAATTACAAAAGATAAATAAGATTAGTAGAATTAATGTCAACTAATAGTGATATTAGTGACAATAAATGAAGTGAAAAAATTTAGATGTATGCATATTTTATTTTTTATTTGATGAGATAAACATTTATGAAATAGGAACTATGAACTAGACAAGTGATGGTTTTAAGTGGTGGACCCACAACCAAGCATTAAAAATCACAACAAGAAGGTCTTAATGATTCCCCACCAAACTGAGCATAGAAAGAGGTTTTTAAGGATCCTATAACCTTTACAAATAATAGATAGAGGTTTTTAAGTCTCCCATAACCACAGTAAGAACATAAATAGGATTTGGAGGCTCCCATAACCTTATTAAATTAGACAATAATGGGGTTTTAAGGATCCCACAACCATAACAAAAGGGTTTTAAAGGTTCTCACAACCTCAACATAGTCAAAGGTGTTAAAAAAGAATGAAATTCAAAGAGTTGACATCCTTCGGTAGGACTTCCCTAAAACTTAAGGTGTATACATATTTTATTAATGCAATTATCATTATTATTTAATGTAACTAACATTTTGTTTGTTTACTTAATAAATAATAATTGACAAATAACTCAAAGTTAAGTTATATCCTATTGTAATAAACATCCTTTATTAATTAACCATGTTTTAGTTGCCCCATACAACTTTCCTTAATACTTAATCTAATGTAGTAAGCCAATATAACTATCCTTCATCGGTTATGTAATAAAATAGCCATCGTATTAATTTAAGGTGTAATGTTTAACATTTCCATTTGAGATGAAGCAAATGATTAAATTGATATAAAAAATAAAACCATAATTATTTTTGTAATTGATGTAATGGTTTAATTATTTTGCATTATAACATTTTCATGTTCCCAAATAAATTATTGGCAATGTAATAATTCCTTTGTATTTCTCTAAAAAACCCAATGTATATTTTAGTGCAATAAAAAATCATTATGTTTAAATGAAATGTTAAATCATGAAAACTTTAATTTTATAACCATGAGGGAATCAAATTTTACAAACCTTTCAAGTTCAAAACCATTCACATTTACCACCATGAATTCATAACAATAATTTCATGTGCTACAAGTTCCCTTTTCAAATGAAAAGAGTGACAACTCATCCCAATGTAATTATACACAATGTTATAACTTGTCTATGTAAATAATGATGCATTACATTACCACTCAACAATGTAAATAGTCTTATCAATAATCCCAAATAATCTTCACACATAACTATTAACTATAACACAAAATATATACTCAGCCATACATTAGCTATTAAACAATTCTTTACGACAAATTCATCATGAATACAATAGTATACTATTTTATTAATTTAAAAAAATTCATTGTACACTACTTTATTACCACAATAAAACATATTTAAGAGATTATATTACACTTATTTTTCAATACAAATTCAATCAACTAAGTATTACCTCCAATGTCAACATATCCAAGTCAAAACTTACCCAAAGAAGGAACAAAATTATTTCCAACAACGAAACTTATTTAGCACTTATTATTATTTAAAATTGATAAATTCATACTATATAAAATAGATCATAATATTTATACCATAGAATGTAATAATTAATTAAATAGGAAGTAGTTACATAAATAACAATTAAATATGTTACTAAAATATGAAATCAAGTTTCCCTTACATTTATAATTTATTCATCAATAGAAATAAGTTATTTAATGAATATGAGTTTGATTCAAAATGTAAAAGAATAATAAATCAATTACCATTATGTATATTTATAGTCAACTCAATTACAATCAACATCAAGAATTTTATCAACTAGTTTAGAAATTTCCTATGCATTATATTAAAGGAATTAAATCATAAAAGTTCATGGTGAATGAAAACTAGAAAAAACATCATTTAACACTATTAATGTTCACAACCCTTTCAATTATAGTAACATCAGCAATAATTTCAATATCAATTGAGAAAATACTCATACAAAATTCTTTCTACACAAATATTCACATTACATATTTAAACCAACATTTCATAATGCCTCCTGAATCATCTACACACACACACACACACACACACACACACACACACACACACACACACACACACACACACACACACACACACACACACACACACACACACACACACACACACACACACACACACACACACACACACACACACACACACACATTCTAAAATGAAGTTTTACACAACCAAAATAATGTGAAAGTTGATGCCAACCATTCGATGGTAGCCACACCCACCCCATCCATCATCTTGGGGATGGATTATGCCACCATAAAAGGTCAAATTTCATGAAATTTAATAATTAAATGGGTTTTGGATAAATTTTATGCACCAAAAAATTGATCACTATAAACACAACTTCACAAAATAACCTAGAAATATTAAACACCTTTATAAGTAAGATTTAACAAAACCCACAATAAAAAAATTCAAATTGAAAATAAACATCATGGAAAATACATATTTCACAAAATATTTTTTTAAAACCAAACATATTTTAGTAAACAACAACCTAAAATTGATTTAAAAAAAAATGATAAAAAAGTAACTAAATTACAAAAACCCTTTTACAAAAATAGTTTATCTACTCTATATAGCAACGTTTTCATCCTAAAACCTCTTAAAGAATGGTGAGTGAGTTATAGAAAGGGTGTAACTCTTCCTAAATCTCACCCATATCTCAAGGGTTACCATATTCTATAAAAATAATGTACATTTTTACTATACATAGAGATAAAGTAAATAATAATATAAAATCTTACTTGCATACTCAAACCACTCTAATCAAGTTTTTTTTTACTTCTCCTTCCTCCTATTTTCCAGCTTTTTTCTTTTATTTATTGTCAAATTGTGTGTTTCCCATTATCCTCCATCATTTTATTTACTTATTCCATCCGTTATGACCTTAGAATGGCATGCAATTGGTGGAACTATTTTTTTCCATGTTTCCATGCTTAAATGGATGCCTTGGCAAACTTCAATAGCCTCAAAAAATTTCTGAACATCCAATAATAATTTTATTGTTTTCTTTTTTGACATGAATAATACATAAAAGGTAGAGAAATATTTTAGGAACACTCTAACTCTCTTTAAAGGATATTTACATGAGCTCCCTAAGGTTTCTTTTATCAGTTCTTAGTGTATCTAAAAACACTAATTGGCTAATAAAAACTATTCACAAGGGGCCCATGTTACAAACTGAGATTCAATGGATTTTAAAAAATTTAACCTCTATAGAGGGGGTACAAGGTTTTACATCTATTCTCACAAAAGAGAGTTTTAATAATAACACTTACATAAATAAACCCTAAATTAAACATTGTTATAATGATAGCAAATAAGACTTGCAATCAAGATAAGCATGTAGATTTAGATTACTTCATTAATACCCAAGATCTAAACTAGAAAAATCATAAAAAATGCAAAAAAAAAGGGGAAAGGATATAATATGGTCATGTTTCCATGAAGGTGAGTCTAAAGTGTCTTAATGATAAAATCCCATGAAACCAATCCTTAACTGATCCAGACCTAGTATATCTATAATTAGAAGTATAGTGCAAGGGTCTGATAGGGAGTTGACTAGGAGAAGGAAAGATCATAACCACCATAATAAATGTGTAGTAAATGACCATTAAGTTCCATTGTACTCAAAATATAAATATGTGCCAGTTGATTAATAATAATTAGGGTTTTCATTAGTCATTCAAATACAAATTTTAATAACATAACCAATAAAATTGAACAAATGGATAGATTAATCTAGGAAATAAAAAAATCTAAAATGTGTAGGATCACTATGTTTCTATTACAATTCACAATGAACTAGCTCTTATTACATATATTTTCTAATCATTTGTAGACAATGCCCATAAGATATAAACTAATCCTATTAATGGGGCAGCTACATAATTCAATCATTACTTGAGAATGTGGTTAAGAATCCTTGAAAAATATACCAACTAAGCCATGCCCATTTAGTTATAGCATATCATCATGATCTTTTAAAAATTAACTATTTTCATATATACTCTACATTATTTGATACCCATTCCATTATAACCTCTGGTCACCCTTTTACCATAATTGAATGCTAACACCACTAGTTAGTTAGGCATTTAATTATGTTTCCTTTGGGATCAAGCCACCACTTTGTCTAATTACTTGGTAAAATTAATGGTACAATCCACTCTTTGGCCTAACTATCTTGACAAGTCAAAAAAAAATTGAATTTGAACCCATAGGCTAATGTATTTATTAGGATACATGTGGTGATGTCCTTATCGCTCCTCAACTTTCCTTATTTATTTTAATAATCTCACATTGCTTGCCTAAAGCTTCACCTGATTATCCCACCTAGAAAACTACTAATATTTTAAGCTTCCTCTACCTTTTACACCAGGTTTTATACATTCTAAGAGAGTCATTTATGTTATATCATCCTAATCTAATGGGATTATTCCACATGGCATCATCCCAATGAGCTAGGAATTTAGATTTCCTTCACTACGAGGTATATTAGTGATTGGCTTATGTATGCCATTAATTTGGAAGATCAATGGTCTATGTACTTTAAGCATCATTTCATAATATCCATTTCATTAAACCTTGATATGTCACTGCATGATGACATCTCGAGTTTTTAGGCTTTGGATGTTACCTTTATTTATTTCATGAACTATTGGTTCCCACCAACAATTGATCTATGAGATCAAATGGTTAGTAGGCCTTTGAGTTATATAGTGAATTTAGTTTCCCTAGGGGGAAATTTATCATGATAATTCTATGTCACACAATCTCAAGGGCTCGATGTCCTTGGGACTTGGAATTTTCTCAAATATTTCCCCAAAATATTTGACTCCTATGATCATTCTATTTATCACAATAATAGAGGCTTGGGTCTTCAAAACTCTTATTCACATTTTAAAATAACTTTACTTTAGTTTTATCATCCCTAGATGGTTGACACATAGAGGATCTACATGGAATCATTCAAACATGAGAATTGCAAATAAAAAATTGAGCCAAAAACCTTTGAGAGAAATCATAAGAAGGAAAGTGTGATAATTAATGTGATATTTAAACAAAGATTTTTCATTATAACTTGGAAAATTATCATATCCAGAGATATTAAAGTGAACAAAACATTCTGTGTTTAAAAATTCAATATATTAAGGCAAAGATATTGAATTAAAATTATAAGCCAAAGTAAAAAAAAAAAAACACCCACTATTTAGATTTTTATCAAACAACATTTTATTGATGTTAACAACTTTTAAATTTGACATGATCATCAAATTTAAGCTAGTGATAACTTCCATGTGGAAAACTCTCATCAGTTCAAGGACTTAGCCTTGATTATTTGTTTATAGGTATATACCCATAAAATTTATGCTAGGGGGTCTAATGATGTTAGTGGGTCTATGTGGATGGCCCTTTTTCATTAGTATGTGGCATATAGTTCATAAGATGATGCCACATGGCATCATCCTAGATTCTCAAGTTCTATAAGATTGAATACGATTGTGACACATGGCACACTTATAGGGTATCTAGGTTATCTTTATGGTTTAATCTCTCTTCTAAGTCCTAAGTTCTTGAGATCATGAAACATGGAATGATATCAGTCCTTCAATACTCAAAGAGATATTGGTATTTAGATTTAAATTCTAAAGGACCAACCTAAGCCATTGATCTGAAGATCAAATAATGGGTGGGTAATCTAGGGATCCCTAGACTTGGGTAATTACTTATATCGATCGTAGGCTTTTATTATGGTGGCACATATTACCATCTTAGGAAGTTGAGGGGAAAGATCATAGATTTAGTCATTTTTGGATGGATTGGTCTATGTTTGAATGTGATGGAGACATGCATATTCATCATGTGAACTCAGGGAAACTTTGAAATATGTAATCTTTTGGTAAAAATATTAAGGAAATAACCAACATGAAAAATCAAATGAAAATGTAACAAAAAGATACCACATGGAAAACAATAAAAGTCTCATTCGATCTAAAAGTAAGAATATCTCTCTAAAAATCCAAGGATAAAGATCTAATAATGAAATATTAGAATTAACTCAGTTTATTCAAAATTGAATGAATGGTAGGTTGAATAATCCCTATGTTAAATCTAATTAAAGTATATAAAGGATAATTTCACTTTATAATATCAACTTTCACCACTTTAAATGAATAAACACATATGCTAGCAATGAACTAGCTAGGCATAAAATAAATAAAAGGGAAATCTAAGGATTTTTAAATTCAAATAGCCCCAACTCAACTAAAAATATACAAAGTAATAAAATCACTTCTCAACAAAGATAATACTAGAAATTAGGGCATGTTGTGTAAGAAATAACAAATGGCAAATCCACTTGAACATAATGTTGAGTATGGTAAAAATTTAAGATCTTAATCTTGGTGCATAAATAATTATCATTAGATACAAGTAGTTACCAAATAAAATCATAACACAAAAGAATGCAAATTTTCTACAACATGTGACATACCAAGTTACTTTTTTTCACAAACACCATCAGTGCATGTTAAAATTATTTATTTAGATACAATTTTGTATTCACACACATTAAAATAGACTTACTTAAGAAATAAAAACGTATGAGGCAGAAAGATATTACAATTTATCTTAGGAGGAATGGCATGGGCATTAATATTATTTCAAATAGGCATATATAACACTAATAGAGATACGTTTGGTTTTGTTCAAGGCCTTGCTCCACTACTAGCCAAGCTAAAAAGCCTATGGTGGAGTTTCCCAAATCACCCTTTCAAGGAAAACTCAGGATTTAACATTTATATTAATTATAATTATAATTTTTATTTTCTTTTTGAAAAAGATTTTTAGGGTTAATCTATCAAGGGTTGGGAGCCAAGCCATGGGTAAAAGGAGACTCAAAAAGTTAATGATAAATTAAGATTAGTCTAGAATGATTTTAGTTCTTCATCAACATAGATTTATTTATATTAAGTACATTTTAAGGATTTATGATTATAAAATAATTTTTCTAAATTCACATGTTCCATTTGGAATCATAGGCATTCATAATTCTAAATATGCACAAAATTCATAGCACTTCATGAAAACATTCAGGCAATACTTTTTATCTTTTAAGATCTTAGAGTGCCATCCATGTTACCTACATGAAAATAATTCATTTACCATTTATTTATTGACATGGGAAACCTTAGGTTAAAATAGATGCTCTAAACCAAAAAGGAATAAGAATGAAACTAGACCAACAAGGAGAAAGTAGGGAAAAAAAACATAAAGGAAACAAAAGAAAACATAAAACAAAATAGGAGAGGTGAAAATAAATTATTTATAGGAATAAGAAATATAATTCAATCCTATTAATAATTATTTATTATTTGTCAATTTATAGGAAATGAAACATTTCACACTAATTAGACACTTTAGGCAGAAGGAATTATCATCTAGGATTTCATAGATTTGATAAGGACCTAGTCATAAGGTTTCAAATTTTCCATGTTGTCCCTTATTTTCATGATCTTTGTCCCAAAGAAGGACCATATAATATTTAAAATGGGTTTTATTTATATCTCATTTGTAAAACTAGAATTTTATAACCTCTTGATGTCTGCTAAAGTGCAAAAAAAACAACATTGTATTTTTCTTCAAGTTACATAAGACTCAAGAGCCGATCTTTTATTTTATCATTTATTTACAAGTAGTCAATCATAAACTAGAAAGTGGTAGTTTTTAGTTGTATAGGAAAGACAAGATATTGTACATATATTAAATGGTATGGTGAAATACCTAAATTATATTTTATCCTAGTCCTATTATACCATAATGTAAATTTTAACATGTGCTAATCCCTAGGTTTTTTTCCAAAATTCTCTTAATGACATCAAGTAAATTCTTATTTTTGGACTCAATAACCCCATTACCTTATGTATGATAATTGAAAGAGTATTTAAGAATAACATAGTGATCTTAGGCCAATAAATGAATTTTAATGAAGAAAAAGTAGGGACATTGTCACATAAAAAATAAATGGCATGCCAAACTTGGTGATAATGTGTTCTTCAAGGATAATGATCACTATGTTAGTTGTGTAATTTTTGAAATATTGGGCTTAATCCAAATGTGTATAGTAACCAATCATTATGTGGATGAATTTGTGTCTAGTGGAATAATTTTCATTAATGGCTCCCATGAAGTCTAATCCCCATTTGGGAAATGGTCTAATCTCAACAATAGGTTGTAAGGGCATTGTTGTCCCAAAAAATAGACTTCTCATTTTTGGGACAACATGTGAACTATTTTGGTTCAATAGAAAAAAATAATCTCTTCCCTTCTCAAAATTTATTCCAAGCATTCAAATTCCTCAATTTTCAAGCTTCTCAAAAATCTACGGACTCTGCAGGCTTGAATCTATGGACTCCGTAGGGTTGAATCTATGGACTCTGCAGGAAGAAAATCTACGAACTCTACAGTCCAAGTTCTATGGGCTTCACAGGTTGATTTCTATGGACTCTGAAAGAAAGAAGGAATCTCTCAACACTTAGGTGATTTCAAAGTTGGTTTAATGACAAGGTTCAACCAAAAGAGTTCATCGGCAAGCTTCTAAGCAAGGATTGAACTATTGAACCGTTGAACCTTGAACCATTTTGGTTCAATGGGTTCAAAGGTTAAACATCAGTAGCAAGAGCTAAGCACATTTTTCAAGGTTCAAATTTTAACCACTTCAAGGTTCAACGGCTTCAAAATACTTATTAAAGAGAAGAAGGCTTGAACCATTGAACCGTTGAACCATTGAACCACTTTGGTTTAAAGGTTCAATGGGTTCAATGGTTCAATAGGTTCAATGACCAAATGGTTCAATGCATTTGGTTCAAAAAGATCAAAAGGACTTAGCCAAATAAAAAGAATGAACCGATTAAACCGTTGAGCCTTGAACCAAAGGGTTCAATGAGTTCACAGGTTCAAAGGTTCAACTAGTGCAATGAAGATCAAAGAGCTTAGAAAGAACAAGGAAGTGATGAAGTAATGGTTCAATAGGTTCAAAGGCTTATATAGGTAGGTTCAATAAAAAAACAAGTTTTTGACACTTAGTCATTTTCAGGATAAGTTTAAGGTTCAAAAGGTTCAATGCGTTCAAGGTTCAACAAGTTCAACGAGGCTTGTTTCAAAGAATCTTGGTTCAAGTGGTCAATAGAAATAAGGGAATGAACCATTGAACCATTGAAGCAAAGTTGGTTCAATCGATCGGTTCAAGAGAAAAGTTCAAAGGAGTGCCCCAAATGTCAAAGACATAAGAGCCCTTGCAGAGCGAATTTCCATGGCAAAAGTGACTAAGGAAGGAAACAAAAACCTGATAAAACTCAGTGGATGCTGCCAAGTGTCATCTTTTAAGCCTCATTTCACTTTGTTTCAAAGAGCAGTGAATGCTACCATGTGTCCTCTATAAGTTAAGCAGAACATGCCAAGTGGCATCATCTGCATGAATCTAAAATGAATCCCACATGGTTCTATAGTGTTTCCAAAATGTAGCAGAAACCACCAAGTGTCATCTTCTGCAAGACACTCAAAAGGAATCTAAAGCTTCAACAAGTTCAATGGATGCTACTATGTGTCCTTACCTATTTCACAGTAGATGATGCTACGTGTCACAATTTGAGATTCACATTAAATTGACTAAGGAAAATTTCCAAGGGACAAAAATCCCTTTTGGAGGACACTCAAAAGCTGAAGTGAACCGTTGTGAAAACTTGAAAGGCAAATTTGGAACACAAATAGCCCTTATAGAGGGCAGGAAGGGGGCAAATGGACCAATTCAAAGGCCAAAAGAGCAAAGGGATTTCCTTCCAAAAATTTCCCCCAACAAAAGTGACAAAGAGGCAATTCCTTCAGATAAATTGTCTAAAAGAATTCCTTCAAAAATTTTCCTTTGAAAGAAAAGTCTGAAGAAATAGAAAACCCACTATGCTACCACATGTCATCTTCAAAGTCATAGTAGAAGCTGCCACGTGTCATTTATTAAGACATAGTATCAAATGCAGCGGAAGCTACCAAGTGTCATCTTCTATAGGTTTCTCAAAAGACCAGTAGGAAGGGACTAAGGAATATAGCATCAAACTGAATCAAGGCCTCAATTCAAATAACTAGAAAAGGATGAATGACTAGAAACATTTGCACATCAGATATGTTTCTAGAAGTAGACCTCCAAGTGGATATTGAAAGATGCAAACTTTTAATAGTGTGACCCATTTCTTTGCATCGAGAAAAGCAAATGAGTAAATGCCCCTAAATTCTAGCATGTCTTCTTAACAGAATTTAATGCAACATGATGTGTTACTATTCCCAAGTCCTTCTTGAAGAGGCTATATAAGGGACTCTCTTTTATTGAGAGGAGAGGGATCTCTCTCTCTAATTATTAGAAACAAAACTCTACCCAAATTGAAAGGCATTACTGAGATTTTGAGCTCAGATTATTGAACATATTTTGTTATTGAAATAAGAAAGTGACTTTTTAGACTTTGTGCTGTGATATCTTTGTTGTTGGGGAAACTATTCTTATGTCTTTTTCCTTAATATATTTTTTGTTCCTTTAATCCAATAAGCAAAATTAGTGAAAGTAGTCAGGAAGGCATCCTGAAGCCAACTATGGAGAGACTTTGTGCCCCTACAATTGCCTTTAGTGTGTTTTCTTTTTTTTCTATGTAAAGGACCTTGGGACAATTTTGTGCCCTCATTGTCCTTCCTATCTCACTCTTGGGCAATTCAGGTGGAGACTTTGTGCTAAATCTCAATTTTTTGGTTACTATGACCTTGGTTACATTTTGCAGTTACTACCAAGAAGATTCTTGTGGTTTGTTGAATGGTACTTTTGAAAGAAGAGGAATGCTTTCTATCATTATCCCTAAGATTTCTCCTTTGATTTGCATGCATCATCTTTGAAAAAAGAGAGATGGATGGTTTATCCTACCCTTGAGTATTATTTTGTGTTTATATGTATAGCATATCTATAAGGAACCTCCCCTTGATGAGAGGAGATATCAGTCCCCTTTTGATGTGGTAAACCTACACATTTGGCTGACCAATCTTCCTAATTTGGATGATCAGACCTATTTTGTTTATCAGTATGCTGATCAACAAAATATTCAACCAATAGGCATGATAGGAGTGTGTTCTCTATGTGTTACAACTTGGAAAGTGTGGTAGATACTCACACATGCATGAAAATATTTAAATACATGAGGCAAA
Organism: Torreya grandis; assembly: GCA_037957365.1. Lineage (NCBI taxonomy): Eukaryota > Viridiplantae > Streptophyta > Pinopsida > Cupressales > Taxaceae > Torreya > Torreya grandis. The sequence continues at coordinate 23,640 of JARHVA010003785.1, forward strand.
TAATAGCCTATGATTAACACTTATTAAGCATTAGTACTTCTTGAATGATGTTCAGTAACATACTTCCCATGGAAATTTCTAAGTAATTAATATACTTCCTCTTTATTCATGCATATTAGATATATGCATGTGTGGCTATTTATATATAGAAAACTTGATTTAATCATTAAGTTATTTATATTAAAGTGTAGTTATCTCCTTAGGGTAGAATTTGGGTGGTGTGGATAGTCATTGCTCAATAAGTAAAATACAATGTCTTGGTACCAATCATATATTCAAACATTATATACTAAGTAATGATGGAAAATGATCCAAGGGTCCACTTTAGTCATGGATTTATTGATACCTTAACCTCTAAAAATTTTCATAGGTTATATTTATGGGTAAAACTCCTATATAATGGTCATCCACTTGTCTCATCTTCACCTAATTCATTATACATTAGCATAACCTTCATAGTTAGATCAAGCACTATGACATACACCTTACTGCATAGAATGTAGTCTCTAAATTTTTTTAACTATATTAATCAAAGAAAAGGATTTTTTATAGATTATTTAATACCTGAGTTCAAATTTTCTTAGAGGGAATCTCATAAAGGACATAGGCCTCTCATCTCCATCTTTTTTCTTATACATTAAAATAGTTGCACTTGAATGTTCTAAAGCAAAAGAGTAGATATAGAAGGGTTATGTGTAATTTGAACTAATGAGTATTGGTAATTTTATAATTACAACCTCGTTTTGACCAAAATATACTTGTGCCTTAGTTGTTTAATTCATTTTTGTATCCTTATTCATCATGTTATTGAGTGGTCTAACTATCTCTATAAAGCATAAAATAAACTTCCTCATGAAGTTAAATTTTATGAAGAAAGATTTCAACCCCTTCCCACTAGTAGGTAATGGGATATTCAGAATCACCTCTATTCTATTTGGGTTGATGGATATGCCTTTTTATAAATAATATGGCCTAAAATCTTGCCCTCAATCAATATAAAGATACATTTCTTAGGATTCAAGGAAATCCCATGGTCTCTACACCTTTATAACACCATCATAAGATATTTGATGTGGTCTTGTCTATTATTTGAAAATATAGTTAGATCATCCATGTATATGACTTTAAATTTTTTGATTAGATATTTCAAGGCAATGTACATGGCTCTTTGGAAGTTTTCAACCACATTGACTAGGTGAATGTCATCCTTTTTTACGAAAATGTTTCCCACTTTATTGTGAATGTTGTCTTCATTTGATCCTCATAGTTGAACACTAACTAATTATAACCTGAATACCCATCAAATAATGAGATCATTTATGAACCATTTAGTATCTGCATAACTTTATCTAGTAAAAGTAACAGGTAACTATACTTTTTTGAGTCCTTATTTAGGTTATGAAATTTGACACAAAGTGTTGGAAATATTGTCATTGATGTCAAAGGTCTAGCATTATTGGTGATAAAGGCCCCATTGCATTTAAAAATGTTTGTAATAGATATATCTTGGCTAATGTGTGTTAATATCTATTTAATATTAACAAATATATTTTTGGTTGCATATAAGACAAAAGAAGGACCCATGGAGAAGTCAAAAAGTCGTGGGGTAAAGACAAAAGAAGAATGGGATGCATTTTCCCATGAAGAGTCATTTTGGGGAATTCCAAGAGTCACCGAGTGAAGACAAAATAGGAAGGGTGCAATTTAACATGAAGGGACACTTTAAGGAATACGAAAAGTCACCAAGGTAAAGACAAAAGAGGGAATGATGCTTTTTCTCATGAAGGGTCACCACATGACTTTTTAAAGGCAAGGATATGAAGGGTCATACAAGTTTGGAACCATTTTCCATGAGGATTGAAGGGTCATAAAGGGGGAAGGCCAAAGGTCATTTGGAAAGATATAAATAAAGGCTTGAGAAGCCATTTGTAATTTTTGAGATATAGTTTGATTTGAGAAAGTAATATATAGCTTAGAAGACCATTTGTGAGAGATGAATATGATTTATATTTGTTATATCTAGCATAAAAGAGCAAAGGCGAGAGAGAGGAAAGAGATGTTGTAATAAACTATCATTTTTTGAGATAGAAACATTGAGAGATAGTTGTGTGGTATACACAAAGGGGTTGGTGCTCCTATGGGTTGGTGCTCACAAATTGTTGCTATGTTGGTGCTCAGTAAAGGGGTCAGTGCTCCTGTGGGTTAGTGCTCATGAATTGTTGTTGTGTTGTTACTCAACAAAGGGGTTAGTGCTTATGAATATTTATTGTGTTGGTGCTCAACAAAGGGGTTGGTTATCTTGCAAGTTGGTGCTTGAAAATATTGTTTGAGTTGGTGCTCATTCATATACTTCATATTGTTCTCCATGGTTTTTCCCACATTGGGTTTCCACATTATATCTAGTGTCTCTCTCTGTCTTATGGTGTGTTTATTGTTTTAGTTTTATTGCATATCTTGAATGTTTGATTAAGTGGAATTTGATTAAGAGAAAGTTTTATAAGATATATGATATACTGATTCACCCATCTCTTAGTATATCCCATGCTTATCAATTGGTATCAGAGCAAGTTCCTTTTGAAAATGTTTTACAACTTGAAGGTAGATCGAGAAAGCATAAGATGGCCATAAATGAAGGTGCCTCTGCAAGCAAAAGAATAGTTGATCAAGAAGAAGAAGAGGATGAAGCTGAAGTGAATCTAGAAGGAGAACTCATTTGTGCCTTAGAAGAGTTAAACGCTGTTGAAAAGAAAAATTGAAGATTGAAGTGCCAGATCGAGAAAAATGAAAAGGAGTCAAAGGATATAATTGAATGTCTACAAGCACACTTTGAAGAAGCCAAGAAGAATGAAGAAAATATAATGACATAGTTGAAAATAGTAAGAGAATAATGTGAAAGGTATGTTATTGAAATTTCTTCTTTAAAAGTAGATCTTGATAAAAAAAATAAAGCAATCAATGATATAGCAACTAATGATTCAAAATTTGAGAATAGCACTAATATGCTGAATAAGATATTAGAAAGCCAAAAGGAAATATCAGATAAGATATTTATTGGTTTTGAAAATAAAAATAGCTATGTTGAAGCTCTTACAAAAGAAGAAATAAAGAGGGAAGAAGTGAAGAATACAGAGGTCATCTCAAACAAAGAAGCCTGGAGGGAACAAAGATACAAAAGGCCATCAGGTGAGAGATACAAAAATAGGTCCTATTTTTATGGTTACTATTTTTATTATAATAGATATGGTCATAATAAATTAGAATGTAGAAAAAGAGCTAATAGTCTCAAAAATAAGGAAAAGGAAAGTCATGTAGAGTCAAACAGAAGCTATAACTCTTTTACTCCTCTATCAAGCTTTGATGAAGAGGCCATAATTTGTTACAAGTGTAACAACTTTGGACACATAGCTCAGTATTGTAGAAGTGTGCTCAAGTGAGTCAAAAAGAACCAGGGTTTCAAGGCTCCATTCATCAAGAAAAAGGTTCAAACATGGTAGAAGAAACAACCTAAAGATTCTATGTTTGTCCAGACAGCTTTACATGCAAGAAATGAATAAAATCCATGGTTCATTGATAGTGGATGTTCAAGGCACATGATAGGAGACAAGAGAAAGTTAATAACCTTGAAGAAGATCAATGGTGGCACAGTGAAATTTAGAGACAATACTACTACCAGAATCGTTGGAAAAGGTACACTAAGTTTAGATAATGGTAGAACTACAATTGAAAATGTTTTATATGTAGAAGGTCTTAAGCATAATATTTTGAGTGTAAGTCAAATGTGTGATCAAGGGCACACACTAAATTTTTATGTAGAAGGTTTTGAAATTAGAGTAAAATATTTAGATGTATTGGTTGCAGATGCTTAGAGAACATGTAATAACTTGTATATGCTATCAAACATCAAAGGTCAAAAATGTTATTTGAGTCAGACTGAAAAAAGTTGGCTATTGCATAGGAGAATGGGGCACATAAATTTTGAAAATCTTGTCAACATCAACAAAAATCAAGAAGTTAGGAATATTTCAAAGATTACAAAGCCATCTAACATGCTTTGTGGACCTTGTCAGCATGGGAAGCAGACTAGAAGGTGGTTTAAAACAAAAGAGTAATCAACCACTCAGATGCTAGAGCTTGTTCAAACTAAGGTATGTAGACCTATGAGGACTCAAATAACTCAAGGTGATAGATATTTTATGTTGCTTATTGATTATTTTTCACATATGACTTGGGTAATGTTTTTAAAAAAAATTAGAAGCTTTTAGATAGTTCAAATCATTCAAAGCATTAGTTAAAAATGAAAATAATTTGAAGATTAAGTGTCTAAGATCAGATCAAGGAGGAGAATTCATGTTTGATCAATTTATTGAGTTTTGTGAAGATCATGGATAAAGAGACATTATTCAGCAGCCAAAACTCCACAACAAAATGGAGTATTTGAACGGAAAAATAGAACAGTTCAGGAGATGGCGAGGACAATGCTAAATGAATTCAAGATAGATGATAAATATTGAGAGAGGTGGTTGGTACAACAATGCATATTTAGAATATAGATTTATTAAGAGTCAATAGTGATAATACTACTTATGAGCTATGGAAAGACAAACCAATAATAATTAATTATTTCAGAGTTTTTGATAGTAAATGCTTCATAAAGAGAACCGATGAAAAACTTGGTAAGTTTGAATCTAGAGTAGATGAAGGTATATTTCTTGGTTATTCTTGTAAAATTAAAGCTTATAAATGTTATAAAAAAAGAACCAAGAAAATTGTTGAAAGTACGAGTGTTAGGATAGAAGAAGATGGAACATAAAGAATCAGTGATCCAGTAGACATTCTTGAAATCATTAAAGAGGAAGGCTTTGAAGAATTAGATGAAGATGAGGAGAAGGAGAAGGAGAAAAAGGGCACCAAGACCCCATCCAAATATGTTTAGATAAATCATAATGCAAAGTGACATCATTGGGGACATAAAATAAGGAATTTACACTAGAATAATGATGGTAAGTGAATCTGAGCAAGTTAATTTCTCTTTGTTATCTAAAATTCAGCCTAGAACTCTTTCACAAGCTAGACATGATGAGCATTGGGTTAAGGCTATGGATGAAGAGTTAAATCAAATAGAAAATAATGATACTCAGGAATTATTGCCTAGACCAAAAGATCATAATGTGATAGGAAAAAAATGGGTTTATAGAAATAGGTTGAATGAAAATGGAGAAATAACCCAAAATAAAGCAAGATTAGTATGTAAAGGATATGTTCAGATTGAGGGAATATATTTTGAAGAAACTTTTCCACTAGTGGCAAGATTAGAGGCTATTATAATGTTTCTTGCATATGCAATTTTTAAAATTTTTGAAGTATTTTAGATGGATGTCAAATCTACCTTCCTAAATGGGAATCTTGAAGAAGAGGTCTACATTGAGTATCCTGAGGGATTTATTCTCTCAAATATTAGTAACCATGTATGCACATTAAAGAAATCATTGTATGGATTAAAATAAGCTCCTAGAGCTTGGTATGCAAGACTTGATAAGTACCTGGAAGATTAAGGATTCAAGAGAGGATTTGTTGATAGTAATCTTTACATCAAAACAAAAGGTGAGCATCAATTAATTGTTGTGGTATACGTTGATGATATCATTTTTGGAGGAAATATTACAAATATGATAAAAGAATATTTTGATAGAATGCAAAAAGAATTTGAGATGTCTATGCTTGGAGAATTATCATTTTTCTTAAGATTGGAAATATTTCAATTAAATAAAGAAATTTTCATATCTCAAAGTAAATATGTCAAGGAAATGTTGAAGAAATTTGGTTTTGAGGATTGTGCACCAATTGGCACACCTATGTGTACAGGAAATAAGGTGAGAAAGGATGAAAATTCACCTGTTATAGATCAATCTTTGTATAGATCTATGATTGGTAGTATTTTATATTTGATAGCATTGAGGATAGACATCATGCATGAAGTAGGTATGGTTGTAAGATATCAATCATCTCCAAGAGATAGTCATGTTCAATTGGTAAAAAGAATATTTAGATATATCAAGGGGACATTGGATTATGGATTATGGTATCCCATAGGTAAAGATTTCACTATGGTTGCTTATACAGATTTAGATTGGGTAGGGTGCTTGGATGACAAAAAGAGTACAAGTGGAGGATATTTCTTCCTTGGTGATAGCTTAGTATCATGGCTAAGCAAGAAGTAGAATTTAGTATCACTTTCTACAACTGAAGCAAAATATATTGCAATAGTATTGTGTTGTACTCAAGTGCTTTAGATGAAGTAAAATTTGGAAGATATCAAGGTAAAGTATGATGAAACTATTTCCATTTTTTGTGATAACACAAGTGCTATAAATATTTAAAAAAATCTAGTAATGCATTCAAGAACAAAACATTTTCCCATTAGATATCACTTCTTGAGAGAGAAGGTTGCAGATCAATAGGTGAAGATGTAATATATTATTACTATAGAGTAGATTGCAGATATTTTCACAAAGGCACTACCAAAAGACACATTTAAGTATTTATGATAGAAGTTGGGAGTAATTTCTATTACTTCCTACCATTGATGTTCAACATCAGTTGAGGGGGAGCTAAGTGTTAGCTCTAGGTAGGCCCTTTTCCATTGATGTCAAAGGTGGAGAATAAATGGTATAGGTACAGGTGCAGAAATAGGTATATGGAATAGGTATAGGTTGATATAGTAAGGGGGAGTTATTGTATGTTTTCAGATGATAGGATGTGTAGGTGACAAGATGTGGCAGTTTCAGGATTGAGGTTGCCATCAATGACAAAGGGGGAGATTGTTGGAAATATTGTCATTGATGTCAAAGGTCTAACATTATTGGTGATAAAGGCCCAATTTCATTTAATAATGTTTGTAATAGATATATCTTGGCTAATATGTGTTAATATTTATTTAATATTAATGAATATAATTTTGGTTACATATAAGACAAAAGAAGGGACCATGGAGAAGTCAAAGAGTCACAAGGTAAAGACAAAAGAAGAATGGGATGCATTTTCCCATGAAGAGTCATCTTGGGAAATTCCAAGAGTCTCCAAGTGAAGACAAAAGAGGAAGGGAACAATTTTTCAGGAAGGGACACTTTGAGGAATATGAAGAGTCACCAAGGTAAAGACAAAAGAGGGAAGGATGCTTTTGCTCATGAAGGGTCACCACATGACTTTTCAAAGGCAAGGATATGAAGGGTCATATAAGTTTGTCACCATTTTCCATGAGGATTGAAGGGTCACAAAGGGAGAAGGCCAAAGGTCATTTGGAAAGCTATAAATAAAGGCTTGAGAAGCCATTTGTAATGTGTGAGATAGAGTTTGATTTGAGATAGTAATATCTAGCATTTGTGAGAGATGAATATGATTTGTATTTGTTATATATAGCTTAGAAGAGCAAAGGTGAGAGAGAGGAAAGAGATGTTGTAATGAACTATCATTTGTTGAGATAACAACATTGAGAGATAGTTGTGTGGTATACACAAAGGGGTTGGTGCTCATGAATTGTTGCTATGTTGGTGCTCAACAAAGGGGTTGGTGCTCCTTTGGGTTGGTTCTCATGAATATTTTCCATGTTGGTGCTTAGAAAAGGGGTTGGTTCTCCTACAAGTTGGTGCTCATTCATATACTTGAGATTGTTCTCCATGGTTTTTCCCACATTGGGTTTCCACATTATATCTGGTGTCTCTCTCTATCTTGTGGTGTGTTTATTGTTTTAGTTTTATTGCATATCTTGAATGTTTGGTTATGTGGAATTTGATTAAGAGAAAGTTTTATAAGATATATGATATACTGATTCACCCCCCCTCTCAGTATATCCCATGCTTAACACAAAGGTGTATCTCTCTATTTATATTTCTAAATGGGACCAAATTAGACAACCATGTAGAATGTCTAATAGGAAATATAATACTTTTTGAGAGCATATTTTGTACTTATTTAAGGATTAATGTATATAACATTGGATTCATGGTCCTTTGTCTTTTTCAGAATGATTTAATGCCTGGATTAATAGGGATAATTTTCATGATAATGAAAGTGTCAAACACTTTTAGGTCCTCATATCTCCATGAAATGACATCCTTAAATTATTTGAGGGTTTTTACTATTCCTTATTTTTCATTTTGATTACATGTCATGCCTAAAATCACATTTTTCAAATCATTGGCATTGTCTAAATTTCAATGCTTATGAATCATACCTTTTATTAATCTTTATATTTCCCATTCTAGTTTATAATAAATATCAAATATTCACTATAATTATATTTTTACCTTTGGTATACTTTTGGTTTTCAATTTCATAATCCCCTCTTGATCCACATCACACTCTTGTCAGTTGTCTTCATTTATAATCTAGTTTGAACACACTTCAGTGTTGGGAATTAAGTCTATAATGTGTTGATCATCATTGAACACCTAGAATTTAATAATTTTATCATGAAATAATGGAGTGGAGACTAATTACACTAATAATATCCTAATTTTATAGTTAATAACATGTTCCAAGGTACTTGTCATTATTTTTAGTGAATCTACATTATAGTTTTTTATGTGAGGCAATGTCTATATATGAATTACATTGAATTCCTCTATCAAGTTATGTAAAAATATTTAGTATATAAATAAAAATATATCATTAAAATCATATTGTATTCTCACTTTATTGAGAAATAATTATGAATCACCAAGAATTTTGAGATTATTCACTTTATTTCTTAGATAAACTTGGAGGCTATGAATTAGTGCCTCATATTCAGTCACATTATTTATGCCAACAAACTATAAAAAGAAAGAATCAAAATATGATTTGTTTTGGGATAATGAGTTCAATAACATCACCTTACCCATTCCTTGATTGATATCCATATAATCTTAGGCTCCATATATGGATTTTAGTTGTGAGGATTGGGCTCTAAAACATAAGCATTGTCATAATGTTTATGTTTTAGTTAACTTCCTGATTTGTTATTAAGCAAATAATCTATTTAAAAAATAAAAGATACCTTTTGGCTTATTTTATAGTGGGGGACATAGGAATATAATTATCCAAAATGGTCACTTCATTATTAGAAAATTTTTAAATCTCCACACACTAACTTAAATCCACCTAGCATACCTCTTTATTTTCTAGGACATGACACTATGATGAAATTATTTTAGGAGCACATTCATCATATTAATAGAGAATATTTAGAAATATTATACTTCATTTTATAATGTATACACCCCAAGTTATGAATCTTCATACAGATTTTAATTGGTCCTATTGTATTCTTTAATCGAGTCATATTAGGTTCTCTCTCAATTATGATTTGGTTTGGGAGACCTCTCCATGGGAGCCATATATATGAGAAGTTAGTTTACACATAACCATTAAGACTCCTAGAAAAATATCTATTCAAGAGCATTACATATGCATTTAATATGCCCACCACTTGTATTTCAATATACTATTGAATTCTTGGATCTGAAGTTATTTGTATATGTATGTGCTTTAACTCGCCAACCAATTTCACCTCTATCTTATCTAGTTAGATTTTTTTTAATTTGATTTCACTATAATGAGGCCCAATTGTATAAAAATTTCATATGGCATAACATAACCCAAAGCACATGATTCCACCAGATAATTATGTAAGTTTTACAAAAAATATGAACTATAAGCGAAAAAGGTGGAGTTTTATTTTTTATTTGTAAATGGAAACATGTGCATCAATAGTATTAACATGTTCCTTTGTTCTAAGAGGATATTTTCATTTTAATATCATTTTTTTTATTATAAATTTAAAACAACTCATACATAGTTATATTTTCCTTTTTTCTCTTCATATCCTCTACAATGTTATATGTGGGTTTATTTTACTTTATTAGTTTATCAGCCTATGAAGGGGTTATGTTGTTACCAAATTTATAGGATGTTTTAGGTCACTTATAATAAAATTATTGATTTAATCCACATAAAGTGGAACCTGGATGTTATTTGAAGGATTAGAGGTGGTTAAAGGGTTTTGAAATTTGTTCCTCACAGGACAATTATTTCCCCTTTAGAACTACTTAAAAGCATGGACCTCATCTAAGTTATCCTCAGGTTGATTATCATCCTAAAATGGGAATTCATAAGTATACAATACTATTGACATATTTACATTTCATCCATATTGGTTTAAATTATCATAGGGTGTGGGAACTATTTCCACATTGTCCATCTCCTTTTAGAAGATGTTAGAGAAAACTATGAATTTGACACAATCTATTTTGACGTGATAGACTTTGTTGTGTACTCCACACCATTTTTACAAGGCAAAATCAAGTGTGTTCATTGATTCTAATTCCCTATTGTTTTTATTCTAATTTGTATTACCTAGGGGACTAAGAACATATTCATTGTTAAGCCTTGCATTCCACTACCTATTAGTCCTTTAAAATTTAAAATTCCTATTTTAAGGTTGGTTGTTTATAGTTTGGTTTTTAGTGTTAGGTACTTGCCTCCATAAATTAATTGTCATTTAAAAATCTTTGGACCATTTATTATAAATTGGACACTTGAGGGTCTACACTAGTATTTTATAATTTTCTCGTTTGTGGTTGTGGGTTGACTATAGGTGAAAAAATGTTTAGAAATGATGGGTTAACATGTGTGCCTGGTTATAATCACTGTTTATAGGCATTTTATTATTTATAAATGAAGGTATAATTTTTTAATTCAATTTTAAGTAATATAACCACTATTACCTAGCATAGTAGCAATATTGTTATATGATATGGGAACTAATTGTTGATTATTCACATGTGGTATTATGTGATTTGAAGGCATATATGGCTAACAACTAGGCATGAAGTTCGAGGGTAGATTATACATTAGATTTAGAAATGAGTACATATCTCCTGGGATTAGGTTCATTAGTGTCATGTTTTGTATGAGAGCTTGATTTAGCATGGGTATTTTTTAAACCACCTTGTTTCCCTAATGATGGTAGTGGTCATGAACCATACCTTTGTGGATCCATTTTATTCTCAATATTAATCATTTATTTATAAGCCAAGGAAAAATATGTGAGTACAGTAGGAGTTATCCTAATGAACATGGATGCCAATGGGTTAAGGCCTCTTAAATAGGTTTTAATATATGGGCCCTCTATTAAGATGTATGGGTCTTTTACCCTATGGTATTCCAATACCTATTGGTCCTTTGAAAGTTAAAATTAGTACTTTGATGTGGGTTTTTTGTGGTTTGGTTATTATTTTTAAGCATTTACTTCTAAAAATTAACCATGTCATTTGACAATCTTCAGATCATTTGTTGTAAATTGGTTACTTGAGGTACTAGTATTCTATTGGCTTCCCATTTGTCATTGTGGGTTGACCATAGGTGAAACAATGTTTAGAAATGATGAGTTAACATATGTGATTGGTTATGAACACTATTTAAAGACATTAAATTAATTACAAATGAAGGTATAGATTGTTTAATGACACTTGAAGTAGAATAATTGCTAGTACTTGGCATAGTAGAAACATTATTATATGCAATGAGAACTAATTGTTGATTATTAAAATGTGGTACTATGTGATTTAGAGGCATATATGGCTAACCACTAGGCATGAGGAATAAGGGGGTATATTATACATTAGATTTGGACATAAGTACATGTCTCTTGGGATTGTGTTCATTAGTGTCATGCTCTATATGAGAGATTGATTGAGAATGGGTGTTTTATTTTAAGCACCTTGTTTCCCTAATGATGGTATTGGTTATGAACCATACCCTTGTGGATCCATATGATGCCTAATATTAATAGTTTCACTGTAAGCCAAGGAAAAATATATGAGTGTAGTAGGAATTATACTAAGGAACATGGATGCTAATGGGTGAATGTCTCTTAAGTATGTCTAAATATATGGACCCTCTACTAAGATTTATGGGTCTTTTATCCTATGGTATTCCATCATCTATTGGTCCTTTGACATCTAAAATTCTTACTTTGAGGTGGGTTATATGTAGTTTGGTTGTTATTGTTAGGCACTTGCCTCTATAAATTAACCATGTCATTTGACAATATTTAGACCATTTATTATAAATTGGCCACTTGAGGTTCTGCCCTAGTATTATGTTGGTTTCCCATTTGTGGTTGTGGGTTGACCATAGGTGAAATAATGTTAAAAAATTATGGGTTAGCACATGTTATTGGTTATGAGAAATATTTATAGGTATTTTTTTGTTTATAAATGAAGGTATAACTTTTTTAATGACAATTGAAGTAGCATAACTGCTATTACCTGGCATAGTAACAACATTATTATATGCTATGATAACTAATTGTTGATTATTCACGTGTAATATGGAGGCATATATGGATGACTAATAGGCATGAGGTTCAAGGGGAAGATTATACATTAGATTTGGACATGAGTACATATCTCTTGGGTTGGGTTCATTAGTGGCATGCTTTATATGAAATATTGATTGAGCATGGGTAGTTTATTTTAAACACCTTGTTTCCCTAATGATGGAAGTGGTCCTAAGCCATACCCTTATGGATTCATATGATGCTTAATATTAATCATTTCATTATAAGCCAAGAAAAAATATGTGAGTATAGTAGGATTTATCCAAAATAACATGGATGATAATGGGTCAAAGGCTCTTAAGCAGGTCTTAATAGATGAAATCTCTACTAATATGTATGAATATTTTAGCCTATGGTATAACATATGAAAATATGAACTAAAAATGATCATGGGCTCATTTATTTATTTCCTATTAATAACAAAGTGGTGATACATAATATTTGGATCCATTAGGAGCCTAGAGTGATTCATAAACATTGTCTCAAAATCACCGTAAGATGTGATATAGAAAATTGGTAAGCCTAGTTATAAGGTGCAGGCAGTTTCCCCTAAGGAATAGATAAATAAATAACATGATACATCCTCATAGTGAATCTAGGTTTAAACAATGGCATATTTAAATACTTAGATGAGTTCCTTAGTAGACTAAATTCTATTAGTTACATATTTTGGATAGAAGTTATATGGGTTCTTAGTTAGGTCATAAGGATCCATGAAACATTCATAGGGAAACCACCTTGACAAAGCCAGGGCATTAGATTGGCCATTTATTGATTTTGAGGGACAAAAAATGGATTTACTATATTTGTAGGTGATCTACTATCTGACTGGATACATTTAGTTTTTGTTTTCCCTTTGTTTGTCCTCAATTTTCTATGTTCACTAAGTTGTAATAGATCAAAATTAACTCTAATAGACTTTGATCTAGTATTTATCCTCTTGGTTTCCCACTTTAATTCTAGTATAACTCAGTGTAGGCAAATTCTTCTAAAGCTTTTTAGTCTAAGATTTGGTTGTGTTGGTGTAAAATGGGTAGTTTTGGTATTTCTTGGTTTGTGACTCACCCAATATGAAGTAATGGAAAACCAAAAAGATAACTCAATATTAAATAATAGAAATGGAATTCATTCCTCTCACATAATATTGAACATAGAAATAGTCAAGGTTTTGGGAATAAAACATATGCCAAAAAGCACAAAGTCTCCTCAGAAACCCAAATTTACACATTTGGTACAAATTTCCATTGAGATCAAACATGAATAAAATCATGGACATCAAGGAAACTCATACATGGGAGATCTTAACACAAAATTTGGGGAAAACCATTGGTTGCACACAATCAAATAAATTCAAATTTTGAATGGATTCCTTATTCATAAATATGAAATTTAAATACATAAACAAAGGGAATTGAAATTTACAAACATGCCAAAAGAGTTTCACCCACTTACTTGCATTTAATTTCTCCAAAATGTAAATAACATGGCTCCACACTAAGTTTTAGCTAGGTCTCTTCAAGAACTTTTGAAAAGAATAACCTTTACAAAATCTAGATTTCTCCTTATTTTACACTATTTTTTTTTGGAAGATGAAAATTTAATCATTTTCCCATTTTTTATTTGAAAAAATTATAATATTCAAATGAAATTTTCAATTTACATTTTACGTAGATAATAATTCTAAAAAAAATTAATATGTCTCATGACTAAAAAGAGTATAGCCATTTAATGAATTTAATTAATTTTAATTAATTATAAAATAATTAGTATGGTAATTTAATCAATAAATTTTCCCATCAAACCCATGACACAAAATATACAACTTAATACCTATGAAACAATCAAATACGTTGCCTTATCCATTAGTCTATGGGGTCATATGAAACATTACATAAAAAAGACAAAAGGAAGAAAATGATAGGAAAATGTAAAAATAGGGTAGTGAAATTTGGATGACCAAATTTCACTACAACTCACTCTAACTGTAGACCACTCTAAATGTAGACCCACATTTACTATTGGAATACAAGATAGATTCGTAAAATGTTGGTCACATATGCCTCATCTAACCTACTCAAAACAACACTACTCTTGTTCCATGATTTGACCAATTGGAAACTAGTTCACCTATCCCAATCATATGGGAATGAACATGAGCTATCAAGCCAAATATAAGATTGAAAATTATGCCTATTTCTACCAATTACCATGTTGTATTCATCTCCAAATACAATTTCTCTAAATTTTTAGATATCTTTTGTGTATACCCCTTCTCATAATCATTCCATTTGTACATTGGAAAATGTCTCCTATTCACATTCTTCATGAGATTAAAATGTAGAATGAGAGAATATATCCTCTCAAACTTTGATGCAAGGCCATACATTTCTACTCAAATTGGAAGATTTAAAGTAATCCACCACTTCTTATATGTTATCATCCCTATTATTATCATAAAGGGAACATCTCTAGATACCCAGATATCCTTGGTAAATTATCAATTTTCTCTATGATGAAGCTTGATTCAAAATCATTATGTAAGTATAAAAATTATATGGAGGCTTGGAAATTTTCATAACTTTTGTATTATTTATGGATTGATGATTAAGGTGAGATATAGATGGAAAAAAACCTATTATAAAATTAAATATAGATGCCTTCATAACATTTGTTCCTAATCCATTGGGATTCTCACATTTGATCACATGTTGAGTAGTTATTTTACTCTATGTGTCCTTAGCATTATTTTTCAAAGGTGCCACAAGATTATCTATCTCATGTTTTCTTTTCATAATGTTACCTACTTGTGATTTAAATTATAATAATCCATGTTTAACATTGATCAAATGAAGTTCATAGTGCACTACTCTTACTCTCAGATAACTTTACATGGCTATGAAAATGTACATTGGATCTTTAGGTTTAAATATTTTCTCATTGAGTTGAGCAACAATATAGTTAAGGTATAGACACCTCAATCTTGTGCTCTCCAATTTTATTTGAAATTTGATGTCTTTATCTCTCCATGTTTCAAATTATCCTCTAATAAATAATTTGCTTCTACTTCTTAAATCTTGTTATTTGATTCATTAATTTAAACCATTTTAGTTTAAGTCTTTCTTCAAGACTCTCATACACTTTTTGCACATTCAGACTATTCTTAAATTATTCAACCCTTATCCATCGATATTTTAAATACATTTACCAATCTATAGCCATCCAATTTCCTAAGGTAATATGGAATCAATACATTCCTTATCTTAGTTATAAAAGCATGCAAACTATGGCCAAATGCTTCAATGAGATGTGTATCCCTTGGAAATATATCAAATTTTATTGGCATGGGTTATTAGGATGGAATTGAGGTCATGAACATAGTCTTTACACTTGTCAATTGGAATTTTACACTTTTAGAGATTGGTGTAATCTAAAGGCAACATGCCAACTATTTGAAAAAATGTCTTAATATATGTACATTTAGTTTGGCTAATCATCAACCCATTTCTATTTTAATAGTTTATAAGACACTTTAAAAAATTATGGATCTTTATTTAAACATTTCAAGTTTATTTTTCACCTTGCATGATACTATAACACCCTAAGGCAAAGGAACACAAACTACTTGATGAAATCACACAATTCACCACTTAGTTGTTGACCCATCCACTTGGCACATGAACTAATTAAAAAATGAATGAATGAAATTTATATAAAAATTAAATGTTTAGGTGATCATGGATTTATTTATTTTCACTCAGCTTTGACATTCTACTAACCACTTTGCAAATGGAAAAAAGTATTCAAACTCAAAAAACTCCCCTTAGTAGCATGTGCAATATTTATTTTTGAATTGAAGATGAAAATTTTAAATTTATAGACATAATATGATATTGATACAAAATAAATCATTAAATTTACTCTTATTTCTTATAAATACCACATTTTCCATCACCAAAATATTGCTAGGTGTGATTCATCTTGTTTCTACTTGGGACCAAATTTATTGTGCATCTCACTCTTTGAAGTTTGAAGGAAATCCAAAGTATAGATTCAAGGATATGAAAGGAATTTTAAAGTGAATATTTTTTATCCAATTTTTCTTCTTGTTAGTGATTGAGAGAATGATCATTTATCTATTTTATTTAAATCATTTTTTATTACTATCAACAAGCCACTGTCAAATCTAGGAGGAATTTTAAGTTTCAACTTTTTTTTAGAATGAATTACCACCAATCCCAAATAATATTCAAATTTGATGATGATCTATCTATTTCAATGTTGTCATCACATATTAGAGGATATATAATGCATCCAAATTGGTTTTATAATATTTTATGGTTGTGATTAATCCATGATAATGGTTTTCACAATTTACAGTGGTGGTTATAAAACACCCAAAATCTTCCTAGTCTTAATAATTGATCTATCTCTATTGTCATTTTATTTGTATATCATGCAATCATCAAAATCTATAACACCATGTTTTGATCAGGCATAATATTGAATAATTTCCTAGCATCTATCATGCTAGTTCATTTGGAAACATATTAATAAGGGAACTTCCCACTATAACATCCAACCCAAATATAATTTTAAATATATGATCATGGACCTCTATCTCAAGAATTTTTCAACTGATCAATGTGTTCAAAATTAATGAATCCATGATTCTAAACTATTTTTCACCAATCTCAGGAAGTTAAACAAAACATTCAAATATACCAAGCTATAATGTTTCCATTAAATGTGAGGACTCATTTATACCCAAGGTAACCAATACAATATAAAAATTATTCAACAATCATGGAATACCTATACCAAAATATCTATGATTTTTTTCCTCAAAATAAACAACTAACTTGTTACTACATGAACCACACCCACTATAACTTGCTTTACTCTTCAACATTGTTAAATAATTTGGTGATAAAGTTATGTGAGGCAAGGATTTGTGTCTTGGGTCATGTTTTATGGCCTGAATCAAACCATTTTTGAATATATAGATGGTCATATACTTATCTTTTGGTAAGTGCATTATGCAATTGAGGATGTTTATCAACCATAGGCTTATAGTCATGTTAAAATTTATTAATTTAAACACTTTATATATAATGAGAGAATTCAATAATCTCAATTCTAAATTTAGTATCAAAATTAGATGTGTAACTTTCACTTGAGTTGGGTAAGCCAAAAATAACAACTACTATTTCAACTCAACCTTCTCCTAATCTTATGTTTATATAAAAATTATGTGATGCACAGTACTACACCTCCAAGTGACACCCATACTTATACACTCATATTATTGAGGAAACTATACATGTAATAAATAGAGATTTCTCATAATACTTTTAAGATCCAATGCTATATATTTTAGACACCAAATCCACTTATAAAAATGAGTGATGCTAGTAAGTGTAAATATGAAAATAACCCTCTATGTTCCATTGAAACCAAGATCCTAATTTTATTAGGTGTTAAAAACTAGTCTCTTCAATGATCTTTGATGCATTCTTCATACATTCCTAATTATGGATAAACAATTGCTCTGTTAATAAGGTATGAAATTCCCTCATCATCAAAGTTCATTTATTGATGCATGCAATACATTGCTATTTGAATGTTCTAAGTTTAAATAATTTATAATGTCTATTATATTCACATTCTATGTACATAATGTGTAATTCTCATTGTGAAACTG
Source organism: Torreya grandis (assembly GCA_037957365.1). NCBI lineage: Eukaryota > Viridiplantae > Streptophyta > Pinopsida > Cupressales > Taxaceae > Torreya > Torreya grandis. The sequence goes on from JARHVA010003785.1 coordinate 41,720, forward strand.
ATCAGAAAAGACAAGTTCTTTGATGTAAGAGGAATGAACTCCTCTACAAAAGTTAGACCCATGACAATCTCAATTGAGTTTCCTAAAACATACACTACATATTCTTTTGAATGCATACATATCCTTGTTATCTTGAGTATAATAACACACATGATGATCATGGATAGATTTAAAAACAAACATGCAACTCAAAAATATATATTTATACTAAATTATTGTTATAATTTTACCAAAATAGTAGGTCCTTTAGGAAGAGCACTATCGGAGTTGTTGTTGCCAGAATCCGGATAACGCGAGTGCAATGAAGACGTGATCACACAAGATGAACAAGTGCACACCATGAAGATGCTAAAGCAATTTGACAATGACAAGAAGATAAATTGCACAAAAAAAAATGGAGAAACCAAATCTGAATTAGTAACATGAAATGGCCAAAATGAAGAATACATATAGGAGAGCTAGAAAGTAACTCCTCCACAAATGGTGGTCAAAGCACCCCAAGAATAGACTCCTCAAAAGGTGGTGACAAGGTGCTAAGAATAGAGAAATAACTCCCATACCTGAAATAGGAGTATCTTATGCCATTCTTATGACACCTTATGACACAAATATGACACACAATCTCCACATAAGCTAGCCTATCCCACGAATGTAGGAAAACTCCATGTATGCACAAATATATGATATTCCCTAATTAATAAATAGGGAAAAATAAAAACCTACACTAATACCCCCCCATAAGCGCAGCTTAGGTGGGAAGTGTGGAAATATAAAATGGGTCCCGACAACTAGGCCTGATGAGGTACCCATGTACAAATGCAATCTCCCATAAGATAGAGAAAAGGAGAAAACCCGTAGGAAAAAACTCCCCCCTAAAAGAGAGACATAAAAGAAAAGATGAGGCTAGAAGGCCCCCCCTGAAGATGATGTTGCAGATGTAGACCGCACCCCAAGAAGAGCTCGTAGATGAATGAACTTACTCTCAGTGAAAGGTTTGGTGAAGATGTCTGCAACCTGCTCTGAAGACTGGCAAAATATCAAGTCAATGACCTAACTATGAATAAGCTCCCAAATGAAATGCATGTGAATCTCTATGTGCTTGGTCCGCTGGTGCTAAACCAGATTCTTGCAAATCTGTATGGTACTCTGATTGTCACAATAAATGATGGTGGGTTGCCTGATAGGAATGCCAAACTTAGAAAGAATCCCTTGAAGCCAAATAGCCTCAGTGGCTGCATTAACAGCTCCCCTGTACTCTGCCTCTATGGATGATATAGCAATAGCATTCTGCTTCTTGCTAGACCAACTGATAGGACCTGAACCTAGAGAGAAACTGTAACCAGAAGTGGACTTACGAGTCTGTGAATCGCCAGCCCAGTCTAAATCTGTATATCCAACCAAGTCAACCTCTGTGCCAAATCTATAGTGAATCCCATATCTATGTGAACCCTGTATGTAATGCAAGATCCTCTTAGCTGCTTTCGAATGCAGCTCATGGGGTTCCTGCATGAATCTGGAGACAAGTCCCACTGTATATGAAATGTCAGGCCTGGTGTGCGTCAAGTAGATGAGACTACCAACAAGTTGTCGATACCGAGTGGCATCAACTAGTGGTGAAGAACAATCAGTCTCAAGCTTGACTCTTGATAGAAAGGGAGTCGGAGATGGCTTGCAATCAGCCATGTGAAATCGAGCCAACAAGTCGAGAGCGTACTTAGGTTGTGCAAGAGAAATCCCTGAATCTGACTGTGAGATCTCGATACCAAGGAAGTAGTGCAACAAACCCAAGTCTGTCATGTCAAATCTCTCCTGAAGAGATGCCTTCACTGCTGTAATAGCCGATGAAGAACTCTCGGCAATCAAAAGGTCATCAACATATAGAACCAAAATCAGAAGCGAATCATCCTACCACAAGAAGTAGACATTAGGATCAGAATGGCACCTAGTGAAACCTGCTATGAGAAGGAAGGAATCCATCTTGGCATACCAAGCCTGAGGGGCCTGTTTGAGGCCATAGATAGATTTCTTAAGTCTGCATACTAAGGAAGAATCCTGAGCAAATCCTGGTGGCTGCTCCATGTAGATCTCCTCCTCAAGGTCTCCGTGAAGAAAGGCACTCTTCACATCCATCTGATGCACATCCCAACCATGTGATGCGGCAATAGCCAAGGTGAGTCGGATAGAAGTCATCTTTGCAACAGGTGCAAAGGTCTCTGAGTAGTCAGTGCCTGCCACCTGTGAGAAACCCTTGGCTACTAATCGCGCCTTATACTTATCAACCGACCCATCTACGGCAAATTTGGTCCGATATATCCACCTACATCGAACCATCTTTCTTCCCTTAGGAAGTGAAGTCAAATCCCAAGTGCGATTTTTGATTAAGGAAGAATATTCTTCCTCCATAGCACTATCCCACTCAGGTACCCCCGATGCCTCTCTAAAAGTTTGTGGATCTGAAACTGAAGCAAAGAAGGCATGTGGATCTCTCTAAAAATCCCCCCTAGTACATCTATCATCTGCAGGGTCTCCTACCCATGTGCCAGCACTCTCAAGTGTCTGTCTGGCCCAAAGTGGCCCAGAAGTGGGCGAGTCAGGTGCTAACTCCTCATCCTCTGACTGACTAGAGGTGGATGACACTGCATCACTATCCTCACTGTCTGTATTTGAAGAAGAAGATGACTCTGGCTCAAGAACCTGCTGTGGCTGATCTGAATCTGATGAGGAATCATCATGAAGAAGTAGATCCGATGAGGGAGAAGAAGTGTCAAGTGTTGAGTCTCTAGGACTCTCCTGAAAATGGACACTTCTCTCGATGAACAACTCATGTGTGACGGGATCTAGAAGGCGATATCCCTTAATACCATCTGGATATCCTACAAAGATGCAAGGCTTGGACTGACGTTCCATAGCTTTGCATTTCTTCTTCGGAATGCGGGCCATGGCTGGGGATCCAAAAACTCTAAGGTGCTCAACATCAGGTTTCCTTTTATGCCAAGCTTCAAAGGGTGTTATCCCTTTCAAAGCTTTGTGAGGAACCCTGTTCTGAATGTAGCAAGCACAATTGATGGCTTCGGCCCAGTACTGTGGTGCTAGGGATTTGGAGTGAATCATACAGCTACCCATCTCTTTCAAGAACCTATTCTTGCATTCTGCAACCCCATTTTGTGAAGGATGTAGGTGACTGTGCGCTGTAAATCAATCCCCTCTGTGGTGCAAAACTGCTCAAACCTGATGCTAACATACTCTCCTCCATTATCAGTTCGAAGAACCTTGATGGATTTCTCACTCTGTTTCTCAACAAGAGCCTTGAAGTCTAGAAAATGTTCAAACACTTCAGACTTTTGTTTGAGAAAATATATCCAAGTGTACCTAGAGAAATCATCAATGAAAGTGAGGATGTACTTGGCCCGTGTGAAAGATGGTTTGGGAAAGGGTCCCGATACATCACTGTGGACTAACTCCAAAGGTTGTGAAGCCCTCCAAGCTTTGCCTTTGTCAAATTTTGCTTCGGGATGCTTCCCAAGGGAGCACCCCTCACAAAGTCCTTTTGAGAATTGGACACGAGGCAAGTCAATGACCATGTCATTTTTGCAAAGTTGCTCAAGGTAGCGGTAGTTAAGGTGGCCAAACCGCTCATGCCATAATTTGCTAACTCCATTTGAATGAGTCAGCAATGCTGTAGGAGAAGAATCTGATGCAAAATGTGAAAAGGTGTATAACCTGGCTTGGTGATCTACCCTTCCCACTGCCACTATAGTATTACTATGCAACTCCCTGATAGATACTAAATCTGGTGAAAACTCAACTCTCATGCCCGGACCAATGTGAGTGATTTGGTACACTGATAGGAGATTGGTTGAAAGAGAAGGAACACTTAGAACATTGTTGAATGTTCCTCCTTCCATTTCAATTGACCCTCTCCCTGCAATAGAAACTGATGTGTCATCACCCAAACTAATTGAAGTCATGCTATAAGGCTCTAAAGATGAAAACTCAACTAGTGAAGAGCCCATGTGGTGAGAAGCACCCGAGTCAATGACCCATGAAGATGTGGAAGATGCTGTAGCTACAAGGGCCTTGCCCTTTTCTTTCTCCTTACCCTTGCCCTTTGCCTTAGTAGAATCTTGGGTTGATGAATTCTGCTTGATGGACTCAGGAACACCTATGTTGTTCTTCTCTAGAAGATGAGTTAGGTGGTCTATTTGTTTCTTCATGCACTTGTGTTCATCATGCCCATTCTTTTTACAATAGCCACACTTAACCTTCTCCTTCTTAGGTTTAGCATTGTAAGATGAAGACTCAGTGTTGTTTTTGGCAGGGTTGGTGTTTTCTTTCTTTTTCTCTTGATCCTTGTTCTTTTTCTTCTTCTCCTTTGTTGAAGTCTTGTCCTTACCATTTCCAGCTATCAAAGCTTGGGGTTGAGTAGACTTCATTGTGCCCATCTGAATTAGCTTATCTTGCTCCCTAGTCAAGTCGGCAATGAATGAATCCAAAGAAGGCATTTTCCATGTAGTGCCAAGGGCACTTTTAGTGGCATGAAAAGTAGACAAAGACTGAATAACTTGGACCTAACTTTGCGAGAATAGAAAGTATGAGTTGATCATCTTTCTTCTCTATCCCGCATTCTTTCAATTGCAATCTAAGGGCCTTAAACTTAGTAAAGAAGTCCTGTAGGGTGTCAAAGTTACTAGGACTTAGACTTATGAGTTCGTTTTCGAGCTCATGACCTCTCATCTCATCAAGCTTCCCAAAAAACTTTTCTAAGGTGTCCCATATGTCATTAGGAGTTTGGGAGGATTCTAAGTGGAAGAGAAGTTCTGGAGACATGGACAAACTCAGTAACCCAAAGGCTTCATCACTACGGTTGTACCACTTAACCTTTTCAGCATCTGTATTAGGTTCTACTTCTGTACCCATTGTGATCCTATACAAACCTTTGCTTCTAAGAATGATAGACATTTTAACTTTCCATTCATGATAGTTGAAGGGTGTTAGGGGTTTGAGTTGAAAAGAATCCATTTTTAGCTGAAATTAGGTGAAGTTGTGTTGATTGCAAGTTGTGATTGTATGCAGAAAGGAGAATGAAAGTGAAGTTGCAAGTTGTGGAAAGCAATCACACCCCCCCAAAAATATTGAGCCCCCCTAAGTATGCAAGTGCACGCTCAAAAGACATCGGACTCAGCCGAAAATGTGTCTTAGAGCAATCAGTGCAAGACAAAAGCAAACAGGACGTCGGACTCAGCCGAAAATGCGTCCTAGGAGACCCAAATTTTGGCACTTTATAAACTAGTGCATTTTTGAAAAAGAACAAGTCTACGCTGTGGAGAATTGAATTACAAGAACTTTTGCAAAAAATGGCACCCAAAACCGAGTTACCGTTTGCAAGATTTTAAAGTTACAATTTTCCCGTAAACTAGTGTTTTTACAAAAAAAGCACTAAAACGTTAAAAAAATGCTGTTATGAGGAGAGAAAATGGCCTTCCAACCACTCATTGGATTTGGCATGGAATGAAGAATCCAAATGAGGTTTTTATGAGGGGGAATTGGCCTCCTACCAACCCGGGCCTCACCCTTCGTCTTCGACAAGCGAAAATACAAGATTTAATTTGAAAATCCCCAAATTACAAAATTGTCTAAAAAGTTTATTATTCAGTCAAATTGACTGATTTTTGGTTTAACAGATCAATTTTGACTGAAAATAATGAAGCAAAGACAGAATTTAACAGCTAGCCAAGCATTTAAGAGTCCACATGGGACGCCAATTATGAAAGGAGCGCCATTTTCAAGAAAAAAACAGCAGGCAGAAATGTCTTACAAACAAGGGCGCAGTTCTGATTTGGCTGGTCAGAAAAGACAAAGATTTTGAATTTGCTCCTCACTGATCTCAACGTACAGCAGCAAAACAGAAGAGAAGAGACAGCCAGGTGCAGAAACAAAACGCCTAGTGACTTGGGACGCCAAACCAAAAAAAACTGATTTTGCTTAAAGAAAACTTGCAGACCTGCTGGAAGGATGCCGTACGGTCAGATGACGTGGCTGGAACTGACAGCTACTACTGCTCCTTGCTGGAAATGAGGTTAGCGTAGAGCAGAAGTATGGCGTGGCAGAAGTGAAGCTGAAGTTGGCGCAGAAGTGAACCCAGAAGCTTGGCTGTAGAAGGATGCTGGAAGGACTGTTTTTTTTTTGAGTTGCTGCTCTTCCCTTTGCTGCTCCACACAACAATGGCGCCCAAGAGAAACAGATAAACCAGCTCCTGAAGTAAAAACAGCCAAGACACCCAAAGGCCAAGGATTTCCAAGAAAACTAACCAGAAGAGATTTTGAAAGTTTTTTTTTGTTTTAGATCAAATCTAAAAATAAAAAAAACGAACTCCACTCTTCTTGATTTCAAAAATAAGCTAAAAGCATAAACATACACAAGATTACCGGTTTAGCTCTGATACCATATCGGAGTTGTTGTTGCCAGAATCCGGATAACGCGAGTGCAATGAAGACGTGATCACACAAGATGAACAAGTGCACACCACGAAGATGCTAAAGCAATTTGACAATGACAAGAAGATAAATTGCACAAAACAAAATGGAGAAACCAAATCTGAATTAGTAACATGAAATGGCCAAAATGAAGAATACATATAGGAGAGCTAGAAAGTAACTCCTCCACAAATGGTGGTCAAAGCACCCCAAGAATAGACTCCTCAAAAGGTGGTGACAAGGTGCTAAGAATAGAGAAATAACTCCCATACCCGAAATAGGAGTATCTTATGTCATTCTTATGACACCTTATGACACAAATATGACACACAATCTCCACATAAGCTAGCCTATCCCATGAATGTAGGAAAACTCCATGTATGCACAAATATATGATATTCCCTAATTAATAAATAGGGAAAAATAAAAACCTACACTAATAAGCACAACCAACTAAACACCAATTGGTTCAAGATATTGACACAGAAAGAAGTAAAAAACCACAATAAATGAGATGGGATTTATTGAAAAGACACACACACAATAAAAAATGGAAGAGAAAGAAAACACAAGACAAAGAGACAAGAAAGGGAAACTATTTACAAAGGAATTTAAAACACAACAACACTAAATAAATCCATTAACCAGTTGAGTAAAGTATGGACCTTTGTGGTAATTTTTTTAAAATATGAGGACATCACATGTAAATATAAAAATAATAAAAAAAAATATATTTTTCATTGCATAAATGGAAAGGACATGAGGTATGGGGGGAAAGATAAACACTAGTTCAAACTCTTGATTTTGCACAACCAGAATGTAAATATTACTTGAATTTTATTCATGAATGAGAATAATTTGCATTAATTTCAAACTTGAAACATGAAAAATGTGAGACATACCTCCAACACCTTCATATTTTAGTTTCTCTTGTGATTCTTCAACCATGCATGTCTGAACTAAATCTCTCATAGGTGTTTCTACATGTGAGCTTGGAGTTAAAACATATTGGCACTCAAAATTACTATAACTTTCTTTAAAATTGCTCCTTATTTGCTCTTAAAAACTCGTTATGTACTCATGTTCAACATTAATTCACACTTTCTCATCATCAGTATGAAGTCCACTACCTATATGAATTATCTCATGCTCTTTAAAGGTGTATAAATTTTCATTTTACATGCATTCTACTATTTGGTCTAAACTTTGGAATGGACAAATTTCTTTCCTTTTTACTTGCATGGATCCATAGAACTCTTTCAATAACTAAACTCTTTTTTATCATCAACTTCCCAAATAAAATTTTCTTTAAAAGATGAGGTAAATTTTTGGTAAAAAAATGGGCACTTTTGGTGTTTATTGGTGTATGACTCACCCAATGTGAAGTGACAATAATTCACCAATAGTTGGAGATATCATTATAGATAATGGTGATTTTCGTCTACAATTAAGAGGGTAAGCTCCCTTATTGTTTATGAATATTTTGGATTTTTTCGTACTTTTAAAATAAAATCACAAAAGAAACAAAACAAAAATAGAAAAGAGAAAAGGGGATAAACCCTTAGTGGGATAAAAGTAGAGAACCATTAAGATAACTCAAGATCAAACAATAGAAATATAACTCCTTTGTCTCATATAAAAATGAACATAGAATTATTAGGGGTTTTGGGAATAAAAGGTATTCCTAAAATAACAAAGTCTCATCACAAACCAAATTTTAAACATTTAGTATAAAGTTACATTGAGATCAAACATGCATAAACTTGTGGACATCAAGGAAGATAATATATGGGCGATCTCAATAGAAAGTTTGGGAAACACCATTAGTTGTAGACAATCAAATAAATGCATAATTTTAATAGGTTTTTTATTCAAAAATATGAAATTTAAATTCATAAACAAAGGGAATTTAAATATACAAACACCCCAAAGGAGTCTTACCTTCTTTCTTGCATTTCATTACTCCAAACTAGAAATAAAATGTCTCCATGCCAAGTTTCAACTATCTCTCTCCAAGAGCTATTGAAAAAGTACCTATATAAAATCTAGATTTTTCCCTTTTGTACAATTTTTTTTGGAATATGAAAATTCATTCACTTGCCAATTATTTATTTCTTTTTTATTTGGGCAAATTCACAATATTTGAATGAACTTTTCATTTTACATTTTCTAGAAATATGAATTCTAAATAGAATTAATATATCTCATAAATAAAATGAATATAGTCATTTAATTTCTTTAATTAAAATTAATTAATTATAAAATAATTAATAACATAATTAAGTCAAAAACATTCTCATCAAGCCCATGACACTGAATCTATAACTCAACACATTTGAGCCAATCAGTGATATTGGCTTGTCCATTGGGATATGGGGTCATATGAAACATTAAAAAAAAATTTACAAAAGGTAAAAAATGATAGTAAAATGTAAAAGCAAGGTAGTGAAATTTTGATGACAAAATTTCACTATAATAGGCCAAAAATATTAGATTGTGTTCATGGCCATCCTTCTAATGCTAGATATATTTTTTGATGTTTTTATATAGCCAACCTAATGTAGGTAGAGAGAAATTTTAGGAACCCTTTTCTTCTCTTGAAATGAGATTTACAAGACCTCCCCAAGGTTTATTCTATCATTTCTTGGTGTACTAGACACGGTAAGTTGGCCAATGTAAATTGTTCACAATGGAATCATTTTTCATATTGAGATTTAGAGGATTCTACCAACTTTAATCACTATAGGGGGTGTAATGTTTTATATCTCTACTAAAAAGGAGAGCTTTAGTATCAACATTTACATAAACAAACCTTAAATGAAATCTACTATCTTGATATTTTTAGGACTTAAAGATCTAATTTTTATTATTTGCTCATCACTTATATTAAATAATGTTATAATGTCAATAGACAAGACTTATAATCAAGATAACCATGTAGATTCAAATTACACTCATTGATACCCAATATCTAAACTAGAAAACTCATAAAAATGCAAAATAAAAGATGGAAAATAAAATAAAAGGGAACTAATACCATTAAGGTGAAGCTAAAGCATCGAAATGAACAAATACCATGAAACCTATCCTTAGTTGAGCTATAAATATCACATCTAAAACTAGAAGGATAGTATAAGGTCTGAGGGAGAGTTCATGGGATAATGAAAGAGCATAACCACCATAAGTAATGTGCAAGAAATTACCACCAAGATCCACAGTAATGAGAACATAAATATGTTCTAGTTAATTAAAAATAATTGTGATTTTTAGTAGTCATTTAAATTATAAAATTTACTAACATAACCATCAAAATTGAACAAAGGGATAGATTAAATTAGGAAAGTAAGAAAATATCAAATATATGGGATTGATATGTTTCTATTATAATTCACAATGATCCATCCCTTATTAAATTGATTATCTAATCATTTATAGACAATGCATATATGATATTTAAAATTTTCCAACTAATGGGGTAGTTATATTACTAAATTATGACTAGAGAAGTTGGTTGTGAATACCTAACATATATACTAGATAATCCATGCTAATTTAGTTGCATTAAATCTCCATGCTTTTTAAAAAAGACTTGTCTTATATGCTTTACATGATCTGATCCCCATGCCATTAAGATATGTGGTTTCCATTTTATCATGATCAAATGCAACCTCAACTAGTTGGTTAGGCATTAAATTCTACTATATTTGGGATTAAGATACTAGTTTACCCAATTAATCAGGTAAATTGATGGGATAGTCCACTCTTGAGACTATCTTGATGGGTTAGAGAAACATCAAATTTAGACTCATGAGATCATTCATTAATTGAGATCTATGTGGTAATGTCCTCACCACTCTTTATCTTTACTATTTGTTTTCATAGGCTCATGTTTATTGCTTTTGGATTTACTTGACTATGCCACCTGGTAGACTTCTAAGATTCTAGGCTTCCTCTAACTTTTCTATCATGTTATCTACATTCCACTAGATTGGTTTATATTCCATAATACTTGGGATTAGATTATGATTCCATGTGGTATCATCCTAAAAAGTTGAGGCTTCAAATATTTTTTGATATTGGGTTTATTAGTGATCAAATTTTGTAAGTCTTAGATCTATGAGATTGATAGTCAGTTACTTTCATGAATAATTTCATCATCCCCATGTCATCAACCCTTTAAATGTCACCACATGGTGACATATTGAGTATTAATTAATTATATGTTAACTTTATTGCATATACAAACTATTAGCTCCCACAAACCATTGATATAAGAGATTGAATAGTTTATGGGCATTTAGGGCTCTCTACTACCTTTGGTTTCCCTCGAGGACTAAATTTTCATGATCATTCAATGTGGAAAAATCTTGGGGACTCATGGTCCTTAGACTAATAATTTATTTGATCTTTCCTCCAATGCTCTGATCTTATGATCATGTCATATGACATAATCATAAGTATGGGTGGATTATAAAAATTTAGTCACATTTTAAAATAACTTTACTTTGGTTGGAGGATACATGGATGGTATACACATAGATAATCTAAATTAAATAATTTTATCCTACACATTTTAAGGAAAATGACTAAGTCAAAAACTTTTGAGAGAAATATAGGAAGGAAAAGATGATAATGAATGTGAGAATTAAACAAATATTTTACATTATAACTTAAGACATTTGCATACCCAGAGATATTCAAGTGAAAAATAAATTTTTTACATTAAGGTACAAATCATGAATTTGAATTAGAATCCAAAGTCATAACAAGACTCATGACTCATATTTTTTTATCAAATAACCTTATCTTGATGCTAACAGTTTTGACATTTGATATAAAAATGAAATTTAAGATAATGATAACTACCACTTGGAAATATCTTATTGGTTTAGATACCCATACTTTACAATCTATTAATGGGTATACTCCCATAAAATTTATACTAAGGGCTATGATGATGTCATTGGGTCCATGCGTATGGCCCTTATTCATTGGTTTGTGGCCTCTAGTTCATGGGATGATGCCACATGACATTAGTCCATCTTCTTGAGTTCTATAAGATGGAACTTGATCATGCCATGTTTCATGATTATGGGGCCTCTACATTATAACTAATATCTAGACTCTCCTCTGATCCTTAGGATCTTGAGATCATACCACATTGTATCATATTGGGCCTTCATGCCTTAGATAGATCTTAGTCTTCAAATTTGGTTTCTAAGGACCAAATTGAGCTTTTGATCCAAAGGTAAAATGGTGGGAAGGTAGTCAAGTTAATCCCAATATTTGGATAATGACATGGATCAAGACTAATCTTCTGTAGTGGTGATAGAGATCACCATCTTACGGAGTTAGGGGGAAGTTTATAGATAGTCAATTTTGGATGGATCAATCCCTATTTGAACATGATGGAGACACATGTCTTCATCACATGAAGTCAGGGAAACTTTAAACTTTTGAATCTTATAGTAAAAATACTAAGGAAACACTAAGAGTGAAAAAAATAATGAAAATGTAACAAAATAGACCACATGGAAAATAAGAAAGGTATCATTTGATCTAAAAGTATGAATATTTATATGAAAAGCAAGGACAAATGTTTGGAAATTAACTATTGGCATTAACTCATGTTTTTTAGTCCAACATAAATGGAAGGTTAAATAAGCCCCAAGTTAAATCAAATTGAAATATAAAAAAGATAATTACACTTTACAAGATCTACTTCCACCACCTTAAAGGAATAAACACATATGCTAGTAAAGAACAAGCCAAGCATAAAATAAATAAAGGGGAATTCTAAGTATTTAAAAATTTAAAAATCCCTAACTCAATTAAAAATATAAAAATTTAATCGAAGCATTTCTAAAAAGAGACAAGCCCAAACTCCAAAGAAAAAGAGGTTACATTATTTTATTGATGAAATAAGGGCATGTTTTGTAACCAAAAATAAGTTTTACATGAAACTTGTCAACCTCCCAAAAGGGTCAATAAAAATAATAACAAAAACCTAATTGAGTGATTATGTCCATTGAATGAAAACATCAATGTAAGTAGCCATAATTGATCTATAAACTAATAGTTTCAACTCCAAATACTTTCAATAAGTTTATGATTGAATAGAATCAACCATAATGATTCAATATAATATTTTCCAAGATTTAAGTCCTTTCTCAAGGATTTATAAAGTCAATAAATCAAATTACTAAGATATATTGAAACATAAAACCAATGTTGACCTTAATACGTTTGTACATGTAAAAAACATAGACCAAATCAGAGATTACCTTAGACCTTTCAACAAGGATGACATATTATTATTATAAGATAAACCAATGGTGATATACACAATAAAGTGACAATGATGCATAGAACTATTCATATAAAAGATGTGACAAAAAATAAATGAAAGTGTATACAACTAAGAATAAATAAAAAACCAAAAGGTTAATAAATACATAAAACATAAAACAAAATATGGATTAACCAGTATCTTGGTTACCTATTTATCCACATATGTGTATGAATCTCAAGCAAGGTTCAGTGGCATATTATAGGCTAGAACCTAGTTCATCTCACATAGATGTTACCTACAGTCATTACAGGACATCAACAGTAACATTAGAATATAATGTAAACCAAATTGATTACATATATTAATAATTCAAATTAGTAAGTACACAACAAAATATTTAAAAATAAGGGAGTATTAAACTATATCATCATATTACATCTCATAATATAATTCCATATAGGTCAAGCAAAAATAGTCTTACTAAAATTTAAAAATGTTTCAATATTCAATAGTCATAAATGTATCATAAACTAGTCAAATATAACACATAAATGAAGTAGGATAAGGAAAGATATGATAGAAAATTTTGTTTTGTAGATGTTTAGGGTGTATTTTATATTCATGGGTTAGGATTAACATACAATTATCCTATATCAATAGATTTAGACTTAGATAAGGTTGATCAAATAGATCTCATGATACTTAGTTTAACATGGTAATTACTAATAAAATCCATAAATATAGTAAATGGTTTCTTACATCATTAATTCCAAAAGGAAAGGGGTTCAAAGCCTAAGCCTATGACATAAATAAATAGCTCCCACTATACTTATTTTACATTTAATATGCAATTACATGAAATTATTTATGCAAATAAAGTAAACTAAGGGGATGGGTTATAATGATCATAATTAGTAAGGTTCCATTGTTAACTAAATAATGGTATAGGATACCTAAAATGGAGTATGTTAATTCTAAGTAATCCTAAACCCACACCAAATTAATTCAATTTAGAGAGAACATATAAAAGGATACACACACATTAATTCAATAAAAAATAAGAAACATATATCTAGTATGTAATTAGAGGAGATAGTATAAGGTCATAAATAATTACCTTGGAGTGGACCTACTAAGAATAATTCACCCCTTGGCTCAAGTGGATATTTACAAGAGATCTTATGGATTGAAAAATTAAAATTGTTGGTCAAATACCTAGAATATCCTCAAATATGACTCTTAATTAATCATCCTATTGAGAAAAAAATACTACCATAAATAATACTTCCTCAATATAAGGATATTGATCATGAAATCCTCTAAATATGACTTAGGACACAGGTTTAAGTGAAAGTATAAAGAAAAGAGTGTATCTTATTATTGGAATGAAATATGAACTTTATATATATACTGATCGAATACCTAAAACCAACCCCAAAAACTAAGCTAATAGTATGGACTACTTTGATATAATTTTAAGGAGTCAACTAAATTAAAATGATATCAACTAGGTCAATACAATACATATGTTAGAAGACATGATCATAACTACATTGGGCTAACCAATACAATAAATGAAGGGTAAAATGTACTAAATAAATGGTATCAACCAAGTTGATGTCATAATATATAAAGAAACTAACCCAAATAAATAGGATATCATAGAATGGGGTAATGGAAAGACACTTTTAGGAAGTTAGATTGATTATAGGAAAGGTTTGACCAAGATATAGTAGTAGTATCTATTGTAAAGTACCATGAACCTACTACCCCTTTCCTGGTGCACCCTTTAAATCATGCACTCATGGATACAAAATATGAGAAGTCAATGCAAGAAAAAAAAATTAATAAATGATAATTTAAAAAATATTATATTTATACGTATGCCCCACATGAATCTCATCATGTGTCACAATAGTGTAACATGGGATGGCACTTTGGGAAATAAACATAGAAACATGAAAAATATAAATGAAATGACTGAAAGTAAAGGAAAATAAATAAATTTAAAATATGTACCTTAACTTAAATTGTATATTGTATAAAATTATACATGTGTAACATATGATGGAAGGTTCCCATCATACAAAATGAAGATACAAACCTAAGAAATAAAATAAGATTCCAATTTTTTATAAAAACAAAAACTATTAGCACTAAAAATTTTCTATCTTGATAAGATTCTAGTGTTTCTTAATTTTTTTCAAAAATACCTAAGGAAAAAATATATGGTCAAAAATGGAATCTATCAATAAATAATTTAAGGATGTAAAATTGAAAAATTTACTATAGAGGGTTAAAAATTATTCATCTATGTAATTGCTAGTTTTGGAAAACTAGAGCTCATATTTTCCAAATTTAGTTATTTAAGATTTTATGTTTTGAGACAAGGAGGAAAATATGGTGGAGAAAACATTACCACTATGGTTAGAGTTATATAAGTATGAAATTATTAATTATGTGTTTTTTAATTTTTTTCATAAAATGAACTAGATTAAGAAATTTAAGTGCCAAGGAAAAAAATTTGTTACTGTAGATAATATTTTGAGATTATGTGTTACCTTAGTCTTGTACACTTAGAAAACTCATGACCCTAGTTGTTCCTCTTAGTTCTACTCATGCCTTGCTTCTGTAATCCTTGCATATGCTCTATATTATGCCCCTTAGACTATCTCTTAGTTTGACCATCCTTATATTGATGACACAAACATCTCATCTTGCCTATAATGATTAGAATGTACTTATATTATACCTATAAATTTTTTGATATTGTGCATACTCTCTTTCTCCATAAACACTAACATCTAGGTTAGATAATGGTGTTGACATTACTATCCTAGTTTGATGCAAGTTTCTAGTGCCCTAAAAGTCATAAAGTTTAAAAATGAAACATATTAAAATTGTCAACATAAGTACCTTAATGTGATTTATCTCCTGATGGTATTGTTATACATACAATACCAACCATCATTCATTCACCACCTAATAATCAGACCAAAAGAACACTCAAGTTACAAATTTTTTTCCTATTATTCCCTATTTTGATATCAATCAAAATAATATCCTATATATAGGTCTGAAGTGCTAAAGGAATAGTCATAATCTCATATTTTCCAAGTTACAATCTAGGTCATTATTTTGCCTGCTTTACACATTGCATGAATCACACACAAGAGAACATGTAGGGGAGAAATACATGAGTCTAAAGACCTATTATGAAGTATTGGTTATGTAAGTAGTGTTATTTAATAACAAGTTCATTGTGAGTCATCTTGAAACCATATGCCCACTAACCAATTTTCCCCCAATGTCACATTGAATATGGAAATCTAAGCTTTGACATTTCACCAAGAGTGAAATTCCATAACCCAAATATGAATGCATTAGAGAGAAGAAAAATCCAAAACCAAAATAATATAGGTGTTCACATCATTTTTAAATGCATATTATGTATAGGAAAGTAGAATTGAGATCAAACACTAGCATCAATGTAACTATCCCAAGATGATACAAGTGTCAAGAGAGCCAAAGGCACTAGATCTAGAAAATAATGATTGATCAAGAAATGTCTTCCTATTTATTTTTTTAATGTACCAAATCCAACATCATATTATCATTAAAATAGATAAGTAATCTCTTCTTTTTCATTTATATATCTAGTGTAGTTTTACTTTTCATCAATACCCTATATTAGTTTAATAAATTTAGCATATGGTAAATTTGAGTTTAGAAAATTAATTAGCCTATTGTAAATCTAATATCCAACCTTATCCCCTATAATTTTTATATGCTTAACCCTAACCAATAAATATAATACTTATCTAAATTAAGGTTAAACATTTGGTGGAGTTGACCTTTGAACATCAAACCCCAACCTAGCTAAGGTTTTATAATTTCTTTTCTTTGTTGATGATCCCTAATAGATAAATATTGCAATTGTTTGTTCCATGGACACACACACACACACACACACACACACACACACACACACACACACACACACACACACACACACACACACACACACACACACACACACACACACACACACACACACACACACACACAATTTCATGGTACAATATCTTATAATTTATATGGTTTGATACATTACTTGTCTTGTAAAAAATGCTAAGAAAATACTTGCACATAATAAAAGAGGGTTGGAATAGAAACAACATTTCATATCTCTATAAATCTTCTTGTAATGCTATAGAGTTGGTATTTAAACACCAAAATGCATGCTATCAACCATTTGTTCTACCCAATCCTTTTTTTTATTGATAGTTACCTTACCACACCCATTATTCACCCATGGCTTATAGTGGATTATGTGATCTATGTTATTGCTACTTAAAGAGGTAATGTTTTTAAACATACATTAACACATTAATATAAAATAAGGGCCTCCTAAGCCTAAAATTGTGATCAAATCTAAGGGTTATGACCTTATTGACCAATTGAGAAATACACATGCTAAAATTTCAATATTTGAGCTTCTAAAATAATCTAATGCTTGCAATGACATCCTATATGAGGCATTATGTGAAACTTGAGTTTGAAATGATATTGAGCCTAGAGTCACACAAGTATGAGATGAATTATTTGTATTTTTTTAAATTTTTAGATAAAATGAACTAGATTAAGAAATTTAAGTGCCAAGGAAAAATTTTGTTACATAATTTACCCTAATAAATGCTAAAAAGATAAAAATAGGATGAATAATGGGTATAAAAATAAGTATAAAATAAGGTCAAAGGAATTTATTAGGGCCAAGGAAGAAATAACCACACTCACTTAAATGTCTCAGCTAGGCTAATGTAGTTTTTAAGATGGGTGAAAATTTCATCACTGATACCAAAGGGATTAAATTATATATTTATCAAGAATGTTGGGTGATGTAATATAACATGGCTGATGAAATTTGAAATTAGACATGTTGGTTAATACCATGGGTAATATCTAATGATATCAGGAAATAAACTTGGATTATGTAGTTTAAGGAGTACTTGATATATTAGAACTAAGGGAAGCATGGTCAATACCATGTTGCATGACTAATGAAGTAATACTAAACGATGATTGATAATATAGTACATGGTTGATATAGTAGACTAAAATGTTGGTTGATAAAATTTTATATGGATGATATAATTGAAAAATAAGTATGTTTAATGTAGTCTATAGCATGGATGATGTAGCATAAAATGGGAGAAAACATATGACTTTTATGTTCTGTAATAATTTTACTCATTTATTTCAAATTTGGGATTGAAATATGATTTGAGATTTATTGTTTAGTATTTTTCAAAGATGACAAATATTATCGAGGTTATTGGATGTGATATGGATATTATATCTACTATAATATTATTGGAAATATATTAAACACAACTCACTACATTTAGTATTTTTGGATTGATGAAGATGTGCTTTAGGTTTCTTAGTGTAGATCTAGTGATCATGTTTCTTAGGTGATGGGAGAAAATAACAAACACATTCATATGGGTGGTGTATGAGGACACCATAGAGGTAGACATTACTTTAGAGAAATTCTATGTGATATTAGGTTTATTGATCATTTGGAAACTAGTGGTCTGAAATAACCCAAAAATAGTGGATGAGAGGCTAGTGTTATCCCAATAGGTGATTAGATTATATAGATACAATAGGTGGGAACTTATAACATGACTCTTTGAAGTGTACATATCTAACTTTATTTACATCTAAAAGACATGAATCAAACTTATGAAAACATGTGTAATATGTCATAAATACAATAAATTTTATCAATTGTACATTATTTCCATGTGTTATTCAATGTTGGATTATGACACACATTTTTATTTAGGATTGACTATCTTGGTTCAACTAGTGCATGACTTCTACTCCAACCTTAGTATGGACCAATAGACCTTGATATTGGTTATAGTTTTTTTTAGTTAGATATATGAGAGGTTATCCATGTATATACATGTGTGGATACCTCATATTATATATGACACCCTCCCATGAGTGAGTTTGTGTGCTTAGAACCATGTTTTTGAGTGTTCCCACATACATTGGATTTGGAGACTATGTGACATGACCAAATTATATAGATTATATATATAGTTAATATGAACATATGGTAATCATGGATAATTATAGTATAGGTGTGTGTATGGAGGTATATAATTTGGAGCTAAACTTAGTGGTTGGAGCCACATATATGTGACTATATCCTAGGAAAATTTGGATTAACACACCTAGTGATTCTATTGGTGGTCCTAATGTTTTTCACCTACCATGTTAGAGAGCCATAAGGTGTAGGAGGTAGAGGAGTGAAATATATAATACCTATGGTGATGTCTCTATAATCTAGTATGGTGTGATGATGATAGCTATGATAATAGGTGACACATGTATTGGGAGTAAGCATCCATTTATAGGTATCACCTTAGTAGTAATAAGTAGATCCATAAGAGTACTTTATTGGTAACTAGAATATAGAGTGGTGAATGTAAAGATCAAATCATTATGATATAGTGGTCGAGTAGGGGAGATATAAGGGATTATCATCACCACATATCCATGGTATCCTTTGATTCATAGGTGTCTAGGGTGAAGAAACTATTATTGGTAAATAAATGTTATTAATTTTATGCTATCACTTTCATTTCCTAAAGGTAGAGATGTATATACTAAGTACTAGTGATAGATAAATTATTGATTATGGCTATATATGTGAGATATGAAGTTATTTTGGTTTATGTTTAGAATATGTGAGAACATATGAGGATAAAATATGGAAGACTCTATTGGAGGCTACCCACCATGAGATTTTGGACCATGTCTTTCCTCAGAATGGAACCATTAAGCTGTTAAATTTTGTATTATATTATTTTAGAGAAAACACTACCTAGTTTAAACTAGTTAGAGAGGGTTCCAAAGAGCTACACAAAGAAGATTAGGTTTATACATAGGTTGTATGAGTAACAAAGGTTTGAGTAGTAAAGGTGTAGGTGTGGTGAGAATTAACCATATATAGTTACACATATGAACATAATTGGGTTAGTGATGATAATATAGGCATATGTAGTAAACATACAACAAAATATAAAGACCATATAGTCATGGACATATAGTCTATAATATACTATACATATGTCATGGTCTGGAGCATCTATGATGAGTGTGGTACATCCTAATATAGATGTGTAGGGTTAAACATATGCATAAATTTGACATTGTACATAATTGTACAAACTTTTTAATGTACTATATGATGTATCATGATGTATTTTATAGAAAACTAAACCATTATATATCTACATTGATATCATTTTTACTCATGATTTTTATATAAATGTACTTATTTATGGATTTATTTCCTTTATAACACAAATTATTAATTAATATCATGATACGGGAAAATGATATAAATGCATGATGTACATTTTATTATTTTCTAGAAAATGTGAGCAAATGCACAAAAAAAATAACAAACACTAAATGAAATAAAATGACATATTAATTAAGTAAATAGAAATTAAAAAAAACAAATATGTAAAAAATTATGATAAAAATTAATGTAAAACACACCATAAAAATGAGATATTTAAAACAATTTAAGTAGATAAAATATCAATTTAATAAATCAAATAAAGATATGTAGGGAATGTAATCTCATGTAACATGAGCATGTCAATTAGACATGAATAAAATATATATGAATAAAAATAGAATGCAATTTAAAATGTGAGACATGAATTTCAACTCAAACATAAATAAAAACAAGTATGAAAAATGTCATATGTAAGATAAGTGAAATCATCAAAAATCAAACAATAACATGATGGATAAATAAAAATTGGAAATCTCTAAAGAATGACAACTCAAAATTAATTATTTTTATAAAATGTGATGTAGGAAAATACAAACACCTAAAGCCATGAATAGGATGAATGTGGTATGGTTTTAAAAAAAAAATTGATGTATATTTGTGATGAAGTCATGGTTTATTCCCCAAGGTCTTATAGTGAAACTCACAAACTAAAAGCCATGTAGTGTAAGTAGGTAAATAGTGTGATATAAATGTGATCAAGGATGTGATTAGATAAAAATTATACCCATTAAGGAGATATTAGGGATAGTATTATTTAAATAAATAATGTGAGAAAACACATAGGTGATGTAGAAAAACTTAATTGGAATTAAACACTCTAGACAAGTGGTCAAGGCTAATAACTATCAACATAAAGGACCCATGACACTCCAACTAGTGAACACAAACATTTAGATAAAAAATAAATTATAATGATCATCTCATGAAGGATATATTTATGAAAATAAAATGATCCTACCTTCCCACAACATGTTTCCCACTCTTCAAGATCCCATATAAATTCATTAGCCTACTATGAATATTATGTACTTATGTAAGAAGAAAGGTGACAATGAAATCTAGAAATGTATAATTATATAGTACCTCATCCCATTATAATGTACTAACACACCACAATAGACCTTATCTCTATCATGGGGCCAATTGTGGAGTTTTAACTTTGACTAAGATAAGAAATGGTGCCAAATAAAGATCGTGTATTTTGGTGTGATTTGACTTTTGAGATATGATTTTCCTTTTGATCTTATTGTTTTAGTAATTCTTCTATATTTTTTTCCTAATCCATATGGATTTATAAAACCAAATATTGATGAAATAAGTAGATAACATAAGATACGTTATGTTCAAATGCTAGAAAGTAAATCCTAAAAACCATGGTGGCTAAATATTCCTAAACATTCCCACATGTGAGTGTGCAATCTCAAAACCATCCTATGTGTGCCTCCAGTGGAAGTAAATAAGGGTAAAATTGGGGTTGTGGAAGATCTATCCATGAAATGAAAATGATAAAATTAAGGAATAAGATTATACCTTATCATAAGGATGAAAATAATGATTCAAAGGGGATGAGGCTATGTTATGATATTCATGTCACTGAGGAACCTATACTAACCTATAATGGATATAAAACAAACATTGGTTAATGTAATAACCATCCCAAAATAGGGAGAATAATAATTATTCATCCCAAAATAGGGGGAAAGTAAATAGTCATCCCAAAATTGGGGGAAAGTAAATAATCAACCCAAAAGAGGAGGAAAGGAATTAGTCATCCCAAAAGAGGGGAAAAATAAATGAGGGAAAAATAATAACAAGGATACTAAGTCAAGTATGATTAAAAAATGTGACTAATGTGAAAAAATTTAAGGTGATACCCAAACTCTACAAGAGAAACAAAGTTCAAAAGTAAAGTGATGAAAAATTATAAAATGAGACAAAAATGCTTAAAATTTAAGTGTTGAAAAATGAATAAGAAGAATTATATAATAAATATATGTAATACAATCATAAACAATCATAAGGGGAGGAATTTTTATTTTATTATGGCCTTAACACATGCTTTTAGTAGAAATAAGGTTGTACTTAAAGTATCAAAGGGTTTTGATGAAATAAATGGAGACACATGTTATAAAACCTTCATGTATCAAGGTACGCTTGAATAAAATTCTACAAACTTGGACACTAATGAAAATAGGAGGATCATCCACATAAAGTAATATTTTTCAAGAATCATGGAAGCAATAAGAAACCTAAGTGAGAGATAAGCATCCATATTTTTGTATACTTTAATATACATCTCTTCACATTGTTTTAATATAGTATTATCTAACTTGAGTAAGCTATCTAATTTATCTAAATGTGGTGGTCAAGGAATATTCATGTTAAATATAAGTTATGTCAATCAATTGTGATGATGTGGAGAATTATTCATTATATCAAGGAATATAATTTGATAATAAAACTTGTAAAACTATTCAATGGGATCCCATTCATAAAATATAAGGTAATATTGATAATATTTAGATAAATGGGTATAATTCTAAATAAAATTATCTATAGAAAGAGTTTATCTAGATGAAAATTGGTTAGGAATGGAACTTTATAGTCTCAGTCTAGTTAATATAGTAGGAGATGGGTGAGAATATTTCATTGTCCTATCTAAAATAGTTTGATGCACATATATTATATAATCAAATTATATCAAATTGGTAGATGTAGTAACATCATAGTCATTCATAAAAATTGACTACAATGGAGTATGAACAAAACTATGAACAAAGACCGATTATATCAAATTGGTCGATGTAGTAGGGTTTGAGATAGGAGAAAATAATTATATAAAACTATTTAATATAGTTTTTATAGGAAAATAATAAATAAAAAACTACATTTATCTATCCAATGTAATTTCATAGTCATGAAATAATAGAATTGCATCAAGTTGGATGATGTAGTTGAAATAACAAAATTTATGATTTCTTCATACTATAAATATGAATAATTAGGTAGAGAGGTATATTAAACTATTTTATAATTAGTATATGTACTATGGGTCAAATTAATATAAGGATGAATATAATATATTATGCACTTCATGTTTTTCATGTTAACCATTTTTTTTCATTGGTAGAAGAGTGAGGATTAACCATGGTTTCAACATTGTTGGTGGTAATATGTTGAATATGATTATCTTGTTAATTTTGATTATTATTAGGAAGTTGATATGAATATATAACAAGGTAAGAATTGTAATAGTGAATAACATCATGCTTGAACTTGTATTTCATGGGATTTTTTTACCTTGTCATAGTATTTTTTCACTCTTGAATCATAGATTCATGATCAAAGCTAGGAATGAGGATGAATTAAAAAGCAAGGTTATTAAGTTGTATAAAAGTTTCATGGGAATGTCCATAATTATAATGATAATTTTTTTTTAGGATCATACAAATTACCAGTAAGGTGAGATGTATATAACTATCTAGGTGAGGGTTTAGGGATAGTCTTCTTAATTTCATCTAAATTAAGAGGATTACTAACTTGAACATTAAGAACATATGATTCATAAAGAGTATATAAAGAAATTACTATGACATTTTTGGAAAGAGTCACTTCATCTAAGGTTTTGGGAAAAATAACATTGATGATTATTTTTGAATCATATGTATTTAAGACACCATAATATATAGACTTTTCATTTTTAGACTACATAAGCACATGAATTATAGACTTGGATTGGGAAGGATTAAATTATCTTATGATTAAGTCTTGATTCTTAGATTAGTAAAGGGATTATTATAATTATTTTTTAAAACATGATAATGTATTGAAGTTTTGTACAAAGAGTGTTGGTAAATAAGTATAAAAATTTGTCTTTAGACATGTTGTGCTTAGCTTTATTATCTAAGGCTATCCAACTCTTGATGAAAACTTGGGAAATATCAAATTTTAATTTCTTGAAATTAATTAAATGGGATAAGATATTTTCAATAAGATAATTGGTTCGTTAATTCCTTAATGAATTAACTAAGTCCTATAAAAAAATGGTGTTATACTTTATTTATTTATACCATTCTATGGCATTGCCAAAAAAGGTTTGGCTAGAATTATGATATCCATAAAGGTGTTTGTATTGATCCAATATTTGCATTGATTAAAATAATATTTCAAATTAAAAGTGGCATTGGTGAATCAATTATAGGTTATCAAAGGAGTGAAACCATCTATATCTATGTTTGAAATTTGAGGAATTGATTTTTTTTAAGAATATGTTTAATTACTTTACTCCAAAGAAGATGTTTTATAATGAGATTACCATGAGAATATATAAGGGGTGATAGGTAATTTGAAATTTTTAATCCCCACTAAGGATTCTAAGGATGATTTTTAAATGTTAAAATTTAAATTTGAAATTTCATCATCTAGTTGGCATTATTGGCTTGAAAGGTAGCCACCTGGTTCATGGATTGTGATAAGATTTAATGTGGATAAAAAAATTAGCTCAAGGAAGAAAATTGAGTAGATTGTTGAGATGAAATAGTAATATAATAAATGTGAGTATTAACATGGGCACTTTAATTGTGACTGCTATAGATAAACCTACCTTGTTAGTATTTATACAAGGCATGGTAGAGGAAGAATGATGGGAGGAAGTCATGTAATGACTTATCCCAAGTCTAATAGAAAATATAGGAGTAGGAGAAGGAATTAAATACACATGTGGTATCATAGGTTTCTTTCCCATATGCTTAGTATGATAATTAAGATAAAGGATAATTTAAATAGTATATTCGAGATCAAACTCATCCTTTACTACACTCATGCATGGACACGAGTAATTTTGGTCAAGTACGTCAGATTTTCTAAGTAGATCATATGTTGTAGTTATGGTATTCATATGATAATTTATTTTATTTTTATCTTTTACTATAATATAATAAAAATTATATTTAGGGTTTTTATGGGAGTTAATCATTTCCATCACATCTTACTAGGTTTTATCTTTAGATTTAACAAATATGTTATAAATGGTGAAGAATACAAGATTAACTAAATTAGGTTAACTGATAGAATGAGTTTACATAAAATATAATATATCATATATGTTAATGCAATTATAAAATTAAACTGAGAACATCAAATTACATCGAGTTGGTCGATGTCAATAGGATGGAAAAAACAAACCATATCAAGATGGCTAATAAAGTTGGATAAGGGATGGTAAAATAATAATTTATCAATATAGATGATACATTTGGATAAGGGATATTAAAATAATACTATATTGATCTATTCAATGTAGTTGAGGATAAAAACACAAAGAAATATATTGGGTTTGTTGATATAGTTCACATCCACAAATACATGTATTAGGTTTTTTGATGTAGTTATGACACATAAGATATACTGCTACTAGGATAAATATTATATTCTAAAATAAAATGATAAAATTAGGATTAAAATTTAATCTAAATTTTGAAAACAATATTATGGAGATAGACTAAAATGATTTGATTTATAGTGTGGGATCTTAAATATAATTTCTCATTCATAGACTAATGTCATCCCAATGTTTGGGATCATTAAGTATAGAGGATAAAACATGCATGTGTCTAACTATCCCATCTTT
>JARHVA010003785.1:72500-162500 GCA_037957365.1 Torreya grandis
ATTGTAACATGGGATATCTCCAAAGTTTTGGTGAATTTATAAATGATATAATCTCCATATAGGTCTAGTTCCCTTGGTTCTCTCACTAAAACTTACTTTCAAACCTACTACTTATTGATTCTGATAGGGAAAAGGGTGTAAAAGACAATTGAAATGAATGAAACCTAAAATGGAAGATGATGAAAAAATTATTTTATGAAATCCAATTCTTTCAATGAAGCTTATATGAAAGATAAAAATCTTACACACACATTTACTACACCCAAGTAATATTTTTGCATTAATATTTCATAATAAGGACCTTACAAACATAACTTATGCACAGAAGGACTGAACTCACATATAATACATGAAATTAATCTTGATTTAGACACTTATAATGACTTAAATGACATAAAAAATATCTCATGAAGGAAAAAAACTAGACTATAACCAAGGAAAATAAGTATTTCACTAGGTTATATCAATGATAAGCACATTAACTTCACTAGAAAAGACCTAAAAATGGAGGAATTTTGCTTGTTATTACTCTAAAAAATTTAATGAAAATTTTGGTAGCCTTTATGAAAAATCCCAATATAAAATATTATTCTTACATTATGGCAAAAATAATACATATAGCAAAGAAATGCTTGGAGACAAAGCAGCCCCAAAGTAAGGGACCTCAAACTTGGTCAAATCGCTCCTCCAAAAGTAATACATAGAATTTTTAGATTATTAAATATTTTACCTTAATAAATGTTCATGTAAATAATTTATATAGTTTTTATGGGTATTATTATACTCATAATTATGTTTGGTCAAACTTAGAGTAGTTGGAGAGTGCCTATATTCTTGCACCAACCCCTGGATTTTAGCCTTCTTGTCTCTCTTGATGAAAAAGTCTCTCCCATGGATGTATCTATTAAATTAATTAAAATTATTTTATTTTAAATATTATATATGATTATGAATTATTATAAAATTCTTGTCAAGAGTTGGTTACAAGACTCCTTAATTAAATTAATTTTGTCTTGCACATGTGCATTTTTTAGAGGAAGAGTCCTATTTACACTTGTTGGAGAATATTTCCAAAGCCTCCTTTAAATATAAATCTTAATTTAATTACTTATACATTTAATATGGTTTTAAATATCCTAATTCAACTTTATAATTAATTTAAATAGGCTATATGCACATATTTATCCTTCAAACTCTTCAAAAGGCTCATTTTTCACCAAGGCATAGAAGGAAAAGGAGTTTTATTCAAATTTGCATCAAGCCAATATATATATTAAATTTAAGGATTATAAATGGAATACCTGACATTATTTAAATAAATTTTAGGCATAAAACACTTAGCATGATATGGAACAACACCAAAAACATGCATTTTCCATGTATTCCTTGTAGCCCTATTTTCATGAAAAGATCCTTGTCTAGGAGAAAATAGAAGAAAAAATGAAAAAAAAAAGAAATTTTAAATGGACCCATTATCCTCCCACAACTCCATACAAAATTTCATGGCCAAAATCCAAGATTTGATATGCTTTCTATCCCATTTATCCTGCCAAATTAGGCCTAATAAGCCCTTTTAGCCCTAGAAGAGAAATTTCACATCTGGGAGCTCATATAGGTATGAAACAACAAAAAAAAAAAATTGATTTATTTTTATCATTCCCTCACAATTATCCATGTAAATTTTTGTGGTTTGTAACCACCTGGAAGGACCAAAACCATAAAATGGCCTTTAGAAGGCTTGTCCTTTGAAGGCATTTTATGACTGGCCCAAAAGAATGAAATGGTTTGGGAGATTTATGATTTATTTTTATGGATTATTTAATTTTATTAGGTAAAAATATACATAATATTTATTTTCCATCAATTGGAATATTTATATAATCCTTAGAACATTCATTTTATCTCAAAAACATCAAAAAGTACAATTTTGGTTCAAATATATACAAGTGAAGGTGTAGAAATAATGTATTTTAATTACCCTATGAGAGTCCCCTACAACATTTGGTAGGTTTCATGAACCAAATATTCCATTTTGTGGGGTATAAAACTCAATCTCTTCAAACTAGTCCTTAACAAGGGTTTTAGGGGCAGTTTTTTCTCTTAAGGTTGGTTCATAAATTTTGGACTTCAAAAATTCTAAAAAACATCACAAAAATCATTTTCAAGTACCATTATAACATATCCAAATTACTTTGTCTCCCATTCAAAACCTTAGGTGAGATATGAGTGAGCAAGACTTGTCAGTTTGAGCTTGTTTCCATCATTTTGCATAGGTCTAGGGTAGCTTTGAGCCAAAATGTATTTATTGGTTTCTTAAAAAACATTAAAAATTCCATAAAACCTATTTATTAATCCCATAATCATGTACCAATTCATTATAATACTCTTCAAAGGTTGAAAAAGAAGCTGCTACCTTGTTTGAGATTTAGGCTTAGTCATGTTTGATAGGTCTATCTACACTTTGAAGCTCAAAATGAATCTTTTGATGTTTAATCTACAATAAAATAGATCAAAAAATTCTGTATACATCCCACACACATGTTAAAATATCTTGTAAATCTCACTACAAAATAGAAATGACAATGATTTCTTATTTGGGCCTTAGGCTTGCACTTTGCCTAATAGGCCCATCTGCAACTTTTGCATTTGAGATCACCCCATTGGGTTATACCCTTCATTTATTGATTTTATATGTTTCCTAGGATATTATATAGATTATCAAACCTCCTCTAAATACCTCAAAACTTCTAGTCACCACTATTCACCACTTTCTCTTAACCTTGTAGGGTTCATGCAAGGGGAAAGTGCCCCTTGTCTGAGACAAAATAGGGGGAAATTCCCCTATTTTCTCCCAAAAAATATATATTTTATAGGGATATAAAATTTTCATGGATTATTTTTTCAAAAATTATCTCTTTATTTCATGATTTAACCCTTCAACTCTTCAAATTTCAAAATGGTTCCTCTATATGCGTTATCTTTTGTAGGGTTTTAGACCATATAATGTGTTTGAAAAATAAAGGTTACTCATTTATTATATCCTCCTCATAATTATTCATTATAATATATACATTTTCATTTTTAAACCTTTATTAAATATTTTCCCAATTGAAATAATTTGGGGAGATGAGTAAAATGGTCAGTAAGAGAATTACTGAAGATTATTTAGATCCAGCTGGTACTACTAATTTTGATACCAATTTAGATCCTACTGAAGATATTTGTAGATCTTGTCCTACTGCATAAGAAATTATTGAATAATGCGGATGCAACCCTTCATGTAAGATTTGTTCTTGGACTAGGATATTCATATATGTCATCTTGTAAGTAAAGATCTTCATCAGAATCAACAATATCCCACCACGCTGTTGCATTGGAGGTGAATACATAATTAACTACAAGATTTTTGTAGTGGCATTAGGGAGCGATATGGATAGGTTTGTGATAGATTTATCAAATTGGCTATTTGGATGGAGGATGAGCAGTGCATCATTTCTTGAGGAAATGATGAGGAGGTGCATAAGAGTGCTTGTGAGGAAAGGAGTGACATTGGAAAGAAAGGTGCTTACGATGCTACTTTTGTTGCTTATACAACTATACAAATGGCTGATAGCCAAATGGGGTTGTTTCAAGAAATACTGGAGCAATCTAAGAAACTTGATGCTTAGTGAGCTTTTGAATAGATTTAGTCTTAGAGACTAAACACATAGCTTCCTGCTTGGAAAAGTCAATCACATGTGTGTGTGTGTGTGTGTGTGTGTGTGTGTGTGTGTGTGAGAGAGAGAGAGAGAGAGAGAGAGAGAGAGAGAGAGAGAGAGAGAGAGAGAGAGAGAGAGAGAGAGAGAGAGAGAGAGAGAGAGAGAGAAATCTTCAATGGTTAGACATTTAAGATCAATATAAGAAATAATCCTATCAATAAGATTATATGGCAAGGCATGCAAAAATTTGATCTTAATCTCAGTGGATGAAAAGCTCTTGCTTTCATATGCCAATTCTCTAAACTATTTGGCAAATGCATCAAACTATTTTAAATCACATAGCTCCATTTTGAGAAGACATTTTTTGGATTCCAATTCTCTATTAGCAACTAGAGGTGCAAAATCATTAATTAATAAATGAAATAAGTAGCTAAGGGATTAGGCTGATTATGTACTCTGTCAAACTATTCAGCTTCAGTCATAACATTCCACCATTGGTCAACAATACCCCAGAAAAACTTTGAAGCAAAATTAGTAGTACCAGCTAGATCTAAATGAGAATCAATTGTGATAACTCTCATAGAATTACACCATGTAATGATCTCTTTCAAAGGATTGAGAAGATCATCAATATTCAGGTACCATGGTTGTAGCTGGACATGTGTCTGCTACATCAAAGTAGTATTATAATGCTTTCTACTAGGCTTAAAATTAGAGCCAAAGTCTGTCTTACAAATTATTTGAGTTGTAAAAGATTCTACCTACTGATCTTGTTGGGAAAGCCATTCAAGACTTTCATCTAAAGCTATCAGCTTTGAGTCAATGGAAGACAATTGCTTTTTGATATATATATAGAGAGAATTAGTATTGTCTTCACAAATAGTCAGTTTATCAATATTATTTTTAATATACAATACATCTTTATAGAGATCATCAAAATTCTCTATTAGATGTGAGTTGAACCTTGCAGTATAATTTATTTGCTTGAATTTTTTGGAGGGTTCAACATCTCCTTTGATAGGTAGCTAAAAAATATTGTACAGTGCCAGCATGCTGCTTGTAAACTCCTTTATGAGGTGGCCATCTTCCACCTTTATATAGAGTAACTTTGTTCTCTGTATAGTATTCTAGACTATCTTCTCGAGGAAGATTCATCATTATACATGGTAATTGATCCTTTGGATCAATTCCTTGATTTATTTCTTCATCTTCAATTATAATATGACCTATTTTACAGCTCTACGAGAAGATGAGGTTGATGGTCTGGATGGAGAAAGAATAGAAGAATTTATAGACAAAGATCTGGGAAGAATGTTTATAGTTTTGCCATCACTTTTATGTACTATGGCTTGACCTTTAATTTTGGGGGAAAAAATTTTAAACCAGTCAAGTTTCCAATCAGAAGGTATTTCTACAAATTCTATATGACCTTTCTGAAGTTGGACAGTACCACTAAGTCTCTTAGCATAGGGCAGATTTTCTAAGCTCTTTGGGTGGTTTGTATTGGTCATGCTATATACAACAAAAATATTTATAGAAGCATATTTAAATTCACCAAACATATTTAAACCAAAGAGGGAGGTGAATAATCCCCAACAATCTAAAGATCCATGCTTGACTTCTTTACATCCCTTATTGCAGACTACGATAGAGAGATTAGGACAAAACTCAAAACAAATGACTTCATCATTCAAGCGACCAAGACTGGATATTTGACAAGAATGTTTGAAACTAACTTGATGATGATCACACAAAGCTAAATAGATAATAGGTTTAATATTTCCAAGAATCAAAAGAGTTATATGGATTCTAATAAGACCAAAGTGTACAAATTTCACATCTTCATGTGACCTGATATAATTGATTTTTGGTTCAGGTAATAAAGAGAGTAAATTTGTTTGAAAACTCTTTTTGGGCTTATAATTGAGAGTTAACTTGATAGATTTGATTCTAGGTTTGACAAAAGACAAATATGAAGACTTATACACAAATTTAGATTTTAGCAGTTCAAATTTCATATAAACATGTGAAGCTTTGATAACTGGAGGTTTATATAGGCTATTTTCCTTTTCAAGGTTTTCTTTTGTAATCTCAATATCTAGACAATCAGATAGTTGTTCTGGAATGAAAGGAGGGAGTTCATAGGTTCCTTTTAATTCAGATTCATTCATGATTTCTACTGTAGAGGAGGTTTGGGTCTTTCCAAATTCCATTGTGGAGAGATTTGAGGTCTGGTAAGCGAAATTTTTTTTTGAAGGGAAACAAGAAATGCAGAGATAAAAAAGGCTTATGACAATTTTAAAAATGGCCAAAGACTCGATGCAACAGATAATCCTATAAAAAAATTTCAAAGCAGAGAACTCAAAAATTTGAAGCAAGAAATTCTTACAAACCAAATAGTCTGCAGTAGATATCTAAAGTTCCTCAATATGGCTCTGATACCAATCTTTTATTCATCAATATATGCCTCCTTATTTCACAGTTGTTGCTTATAGAAAACCTGTTATAGTAAGCACAGGCCGAATGGCTAGAGCTTCACAATATTAATAAACAAAAATATTACAACACTTGTTTAATTTATGATTCTTAGGATCCTTCAAGAAGGGCAAGAGAAGAGCATACTCTTGAAACAAGGCTACTATATTTATAAAAGCTTATAAATGTTTTGATGCGAACTCTATGGAGAAGAGGCCTATATATTGTAATTTGGGAGGTCTTGCCTAGAATCTTTGCCAAGGCAGTGTCATGTCCCATCATACTTTACAGCATAAAAGTTAATCTATAGGGAAATGATGTTGGATGTACTAGATGAGGATGTTTGGCTTGGTGGGTCCAACATTGCTTCTACTTCAGTCAGCAAGTCATCTTTGCTGATTGGATTAAAAAGACACCTTAGCTGGAAGGTACTAGAAAGATGCAGTGCTAGGGTCTAGCTTCACATGCATGATGTCATGGAGTGATATAAAAGTATGAATCCTACTCCAACTATTGTCAAATGATGGTATGCACTACTATGTCTTGATCATGGTTCTCCTCTTCATGAATACGATGCCGGCCATGCCTAGCAATCCATCGGTATATATGTTCATTATGTGGAGACCTTATCTTAATCAGCCATGTCCATAAATGATGCTTTAATAATTTAGTGAATTGATGATAAATAAATTCACTATTTAATCTTTCAATATAGATGACTCCAAAATTTTGGTGGCGATTTGCCTAGATAGTGGCTGCTGAAGATATTTGTAGATCTTGTCTTGCTGCATAAGAAATCATTGAATAACATGGATGCAACCCTTCACGTAGGATTTGTTCTTGGAATAAGATATTCATACATGAAAATCCTTGATTATAAATTTTGGTTAAATTAAAACCAGGGACGGGTTGATGCGTAAGTGTGGTAGGAGGATTTATTCTAAGCTAATCTGTAATTACATTATCAGTACCTTTGATGTGTTCGACTGTAAAATTAAACAAAAATACTTGCCATCTAACATATTTACTGTGACCATCCTTCTAACCATGATCCTTTTCTTTAAAGGTCATAAATCTAGTACAATTGGTAATTACAACAAAATGAGGCAGATGGAGAAGTTTCAACATAAACTTCTCAAGGCATTTCTTTATAGATTAGATTTCTTTATCAAAAAAAATCCATTTTAGAACATCAGTACTGAAAACTCCACTAGTAAATTCACAAATGAATTCATTAGTATTATGTACACAAACAAGTACTCCTCCCCATGAAATATCAGAGGCATCAGTATACACTTTCATTTGATTGGATTTTGGGATATGAAGCTCTGGAAATGAGGCAACTATAGATTTGATCTTTTGAATAGCTACCATATGTTCTTCCTTCCAACAAGAAGCTTTCTTTTTTTGGAGAAGTTCCTAAGGTATGAATCTGTCTTCACCAAAATTAAGATAAAAGATATTTAAATAGTTAAGTAATCCAAAAAATGCTTGAAGCTTAGACTTATCTAGCTTCTCTAGAAAATTGATGACCTTTTCTTTGATATGTGGTTGGATCTATAGTTAAGATTCTCGGATCACCATCTTGAGAAAGTTACATTTAGTTTTACATAACTAAATTTTTGTCTTTGAAAGTACAATTCCTACTTCTTGAGCCAACTGAAAGAATTTGGAGAGATGAATAAAATGGTCAGTAACAGAATTACTAAAGATTAGTATGTCATTAATATATACACACAGAAAGTTAGAAGTGTCTTGAACATTTTTATCCATATGGGCTTGGTAGAATGTAGGGGCATTCATCAAACTGAAAGACATTACTGTCCACTAGAAATGGCCGAAAGGGCAGCTAAATGCTGTCTTTTCCCTATCAGCTTCTTTGACTCTAATATGATAAAAGCTAGACTTGTAGTCAAACTGGGAGAAGTAATTACATGTTGCAATTTTCTCCAATAGATAGCTTTTATTTGGAATTAGATATGGAAATTGCTATGTAATGGCATTTAATGGTCAGTAATTGATGACCATTCTTTTCTTTCCTCTCTTTTGCTCAGAATGCTTATTTACCATGAATCCATAACAATAGAAAGGAGAAGTTGATTTTTCAATAAAACCATTAGTCTCCAATTCTTGATCTAGAGTTCCATATCATCATAATCCTATGCTGGTATTGGGATCTTTTTCCCAATTTTCATATGTTTACCTTTGAGGATTTTTATGTCCATCTCGGGCATAGATTTTGACCAAAACTACTGAGGCTTATCAAAATAGATAGTGGCTTTAATCTTTTCACCTATTTCTTGGATTTTAGTTGGGATTATTATTTCAGGTATTTGAGTCATTGAACTAAGAAATTACTCAGTGGCATAGATAAGGCAAAGAATTCTAAGCCTTTCATTTTCTATAGTAAACATGATACTCTTAGTGGTTGAACCATAGGGTGAGTATCTATCAATAAAGGCACCACTTAATAGAATATCTACAGGCATATTATCTAAAGCAAAGAAATTAGCATAGAATATTTTATCTTGTTTCCTAAGGGATTACTGATGTTTATATTTATTATAGATAAAACTATTCCCTTGGACATCTAGGCTTTTGTAAGCCATGGCATCATCCAATGTCTTCCAGTCATGGATGAGTTGTGATTTAGCAAAGGAGAGAGAAGCTCTTATATCAATTTGAGCATCTACAAGTTTGCCATTAATTTATAAAGTAATAAACTTGGAAAACTTTCCATTAATCAGCTAGGTTAAGTAAGCTGGTTGTGGAATTTCTAAGGGAGGAATGCTTGTACATACCAGTTTTTATTTCCCTAGATCTTGAATAATAGATTGTTCAGTGTAGATGTCTTTAGCTTCTTGCTCTGCTTCTTCTTCTTCTTAGAGATTACTGCATTCACTTAGATGGTAATCTTGGTCTGAGTAGAAAGAACTTTCTACTTCTTCATCCTCTTATTTATCTTCTGTGGGTAATAATATATCGTACTGTGGCTCTATCTTTGGTGCTAGAATTTCTCTTGGAGAATCTTTACTGGTGATTTTTTTTGATCCAAGAGGCACTTGGCTTGAAAGAGCTCTAAAATTATAGAGGAGGATGCTAAGTTCTTTGCAATGTTGGTAGCACTCAAGGCATTAAGGGCTGTCTCCCTCTAGTTGATGCTTCTCCTCTGGAGTATCCTCTTGTTCTTGGCTTTTTTGGTCTTTTTGGTATTTCTTGTTAATGCTAAGACTAGGTTCCATGTGCTTCATAATGTAGCTATGAATGATCATGGTGTCAAGGATGGTACCATGGGCATTGCATGTTGGTGAGTGGTTGTTCCAAGTCATCAATTAATGACTCGAGAGCATCTGTATCAACATTGTCATCTGAATCATCTTTAGGGAGATCATCTAGAATTGGTTGATGTCATCCTATAAGTAAAGATCTAAATATTCACAGATATTCATAGATGTTATCTTGTAAGGGGTGTAATTCTATGAGAGTTATCACAATTAATTCTCATTTAGATCCAGATGGTACTACTCATTTTGCTTCAAAGTTTTTCTAGGGTATTGTTGACCAATGATGGAATGCTATGATTGAAGCTAAATAGTTTGACAGAGTACATAATTAGCCTGATCCCTTATCTACATTATTTCATTTATTAATTAATGATTTTGCACCTCCAATTTATAATAGAGAACTAGATCCAAAAAATGGCTTCTCAAAATGGAGCTGTGTGATTTAAAATAGTTTGATGCATTTACCAAACAATATAGAGAATCGGCATATGAAAGCAAGAGCTTTTCATCCACTGAAATTAAGATCAATAATAGAAATAATCCTATCAATAAGATTTAGATCTAGCTAACTCTAATACCAATCTTTTATCATCAGTAGATGCCTCCTTCTTTCACAGTCGTTGCTTATACTAAACCTGTGATAATAGGTAGGGGCCAAATGGCTACGGCTTCACAATATTAATAAACAAAAATATTACAACACTTGTTTAATTTTTGATTCTCAAGATCCTTCAAGAAGGGCAAGAGAAGAGCATACTCTTAAAACAAGGCTACTAGATTTCTAAAAGCTTAGAAATTTTTGGATGTGAACTCTAGATCGAAGAGGCCTATATATAGTAATTTGGGAGGTCCTACGTAGAATCTTTGCCAAGGTGGTGTCATGTCCCATCATACTTTACAACATAAAAGTTAATCTATAGGGAAATGTTGTTGGATGCACTAGATAAGGATGTTTGGCTTGGTGGGTCCAACATTGCTTCTGCTTCAGTCAGCAAGTCATCTTCACTAATTGGATTGAAAAGACACCTTAGCTAGAAGGTACTGGAAAGATGCCAGTGCTAGGGTCTAGCTTCACATGCATGATGTCTTGGAGTGATATAAAAGTAAGATTCCCACTCCAACTATCATCAAATTATGGTATGCACTATTGTGTCTTGATCATGGTTCTCCTCTTTATTAATACGATGTGGGCCATGCCTGGCAATCCATCAGTATAGATGTTCATTATGTGGAGACCTTATTTTAATCAGCCATGTCCATTAAGGATGCTTTAATAATTTAGTGAATTGATGATAAAGAAATTCATTATTTGATCTTTCAATATAGATGACTCCAAAATTTTGGTGGTGATTTGCCTAGATAGTGGCTACTGAAGATATTAGTAGATCTTGTCTTGCTGCATAAGAAGTCCTTGAATAACGCAGATGCAACCCTTCACACAAGATTTGTTCTTGGACTAGGATATTCATAGATGAAAATCCTTGATTATGAATTTTGGTTAAATTAAAACTAAGGATGGGTTGATGCATAAGTGTGGTTGGAGGATTTCTGCTAAGCTAATCTGTAATTACATTATCAGTACCTTTGATGTGTTCGACTGTAAAATTAAACTGATTACAAAATTCTTGCCATCTAACATATTTACCATGACCATCCTTTCGACCATGATCCTTTTTTTAAAGGTCAAAAATCTAGTACAATTGGTAATTACAATAAAATGAGGCAGATGGAGAAGTTTCAACATAAACTTCTCAAGGCATTTCTTTACAGCATAGATTTCTTTATTAGAAGAAATCCATTTTAGAATATTAGTGCTGAAAACTCCACTAGAAAATTCACAAATGAATTCATTAGTATTATGTACACAAACAAGTACTCCTCCCCATGAAATATCAGAGGAATCAGTATAAACCTTCATTTGATTGGATTTTGGGATATGAAGCTTTGGAAGTGAGGCAACTATGGATTTGATCTTTTGAATAGCTACTATATGTTCTTCCTTCCAACAGAAATCTTTCTTTTTCTGGAGAAGTTCCTGAAGTATGAACCTGTCTTCACCAAAATTAGGATAAAAGCTATTTAAATAATTAAGTAGTCCCAAAAATTCTTGAAGCTTAGACTTATCTAGCTTCTCTGGAAAACTGATGACCTTTTCTTTGATATACGGTTGGATCTGTAGTTTATATTCTCGGATCACCATCCTAAGAAATTTACATTTAGTTTTACATAACTAAATTTTTGTCTCTAAAAGTACAATTCCTACTTCTTGAGCCAACTAAAAGAATTTGGAGAGAAGGAGGCATCTACTGATGATAAAAGATTGGTATCAGAGCCATATTAAGGAACTTTAGATGTTGAGTTTTTGAGTTCTCTGCTTATACGGCTTTGATATCTAAAGTTCCTCAATATGGTTCTGATACCAATCTTTTATTATTAGTAGACACCTCCTTCTATCCAAATTCTTTCAATTGGCTCAAGAAGTAGGAATTGTACTTTCAGAGAAAAGAATTTAGTTATGTAAAACTGAATGTAACTTTCTCAGGATGGTGATCTGAGAATCTAAACTGTAGATCCAACTGCATGTCAAAGAAAAGTTCATCAGTTTTCCAGAGAAGCTAGATAAGTCTAAGCTTTAAGCATTTTTGGGATTACTTAACTATTTAAATATCTTTTATCCTAATTTTGGTGAAGAAAGGTTCATACTTTAGGAACTTCTCCAAAAAAAGAAAGCTTTTTGTTGGAAGGAACAACATATAGTAGCTATTCAAAAGATCAAATCCATAGTTGCCTCACTTTCAGAGCTTCATATCCCAAAATCCAATCAAATGAAGGTTTATACTGATGCCTCTGATATTGCATGGGGAGGACTACTTGTTTGTGTACATAATACTAATGAATTCATTTGTGAATTTTCTAGTGGAGTTTTTAGTACTGATGTTCTAAAATGGATTCTTTTGATAAAGAAATATATGCTATAAAGAAATGCCTTGAGAAGTTTATGTTGAAACTTCTCCATCTGCCTCATTTTGTTGTAATTATTGATTGTACTAGATTTCTAACATTTAAAGAAAAGGATCATGGTCGAAAGGATGGTCATGGTAAATATGTTAGATGGCAAGCATTTTTTAATCAGTTTAATTTTACAGTCAAACACATTAAAGGTACTGATAATGTAATTGTAGATTGGCTTAGCAGAAATCCTCCAACCACACTTATGCATCAACCCATCCCTAGTTTTAATTTAACCAAAATTCATAATCAAGAATTTTCATATATTAATATCCTAGTCCAAGAACAAATCCTGTGTGAAGGGTTGCATCCATGTTATTCAAGGATTTCTTATGCAGTAGGATAAGATCTACAAATATCTTCAATAGCCACTATCCAGGCAAATCACCACCAAAATTTTAGAGTCATCTATATTGAAAAATTAAATAGTGAATTTCTTTATCATCAATTCACTGAATTATTAAAGCATCCTTTATGGACATGGCTGATTAAGATAAGGTCTCCACATAATGAACATCTATACTGATGGATTTTTAGGCATGGCCTACATCATATTCATGAAGAGGAGAACCATGATCAAGACATGGTAGTGCATACCATCATTTGACGATAGTTGGAGTGGGAATCTTACTTTTATATCACTCCACAACATCACACATGTGAAGCTGGACCCTAGCATTGGCATCTTTCTAGTACCTTCTAGCTAAGGTGTCTTTTCAATCCAATCATCAAAGATGACTTGATAACTGAAGCGGAAGCAACGTTGGACCCACCAAGCCAAAAATCCTCATCTAGTGCATCCAACAACATTTCCCTGTACATTAACTTTTATGCTGTAAAGTATGATGGGACATAACACTGCCTTGGAAAAGATTCCAGGCAGGACCTCCAAAATTACTATATATAGGCCTCTTCTCCATAGAGTTTGCATCAAAAATTTTCTAAGCTTTTATAAATATAGTAGCCTTGTTTCAAGAGTATGCTTGTCTCTTGCCCTTCTTGAAGGATCCTGAGAATCAAAAATTAAACAAGTGTTGTAATATTTTTGTTTATTAATATTGTGAAGCCATGGCCATTCGGCCCCTGCCTACTATCATGGGTTTTCTATAAATAAAAACTATGAAAGAAGGAGGTGTCTACTAATGATAAAATATTTTCATTAAGCTTCATGGTCACACTTGACTGTAAGTTACTTTGGGCTAGGAGTGGAGGTATTTATTGTAGGTGATCATTTTTTGATATCTATTAGTATTAGAATTTGAAAATATCATGAATAATTATGACTCACATATTTATTCCATACCTTTAGGCTAGTACCCTTATTATTTATTGGAATGTTAGTTTAACACCTCAAGACCACAAGATTTAGAAACCCCTTACTAACACTATGCATAGCTAACTATGTATATGTTAAATAAACTTGATTGTATGATTTAATTGAGTATCATATTGTGATACTTACTAAAAAAAAAAAATCCTTTATCTCATTCCATTTTATGATATCATCCATAATCAAAACATCTAACTATAGAACATAGGGCTAGTATCCAAACCAAGCTCCTTTTCTTGAAATGATTGTGTATGAGTGGTTATAGATTATTACCTCTGTATAGAATATGTGAAGTATGAAAATGTTATTAATGTGTCAATATTAAATATTCACCTCAATTAGGCATATATAAACTAAATAAATCATCTCTCTCCCTCTCCAATTTGACTTACCCTATTAGACCATTAGCCCATAGTTGACTATGTTGTAGGGGAATATGACTATAAATACTACTATAGGTTACTAAAGGGAACTTATAGATGTTGATTTTTATCCATTTAAACCATTAGTCTCATTTTAATTGTACTTATATTCACCTTCCTCATATCAACATCCTAACCTTAAGGTTTTCTTTATTTCATACCTCATGGAACTCCCCACTCTTCTCTTAACATGCTTAAAAACATGACTATATACTGTCTGCTATACTTGATTAGTGAGATTTTAGGTACTATCAATTTCCTATTTGGGTCTTAAAACAATAAATAAATACCTTCATTTATTATTTTAGGTCATCTTATATTCATTTGACAATAACTTTTACTCATTAACAAGGTATGCCAACCTCATTACACTAAATTCTACCTCACTGTCAACTCAGTTGACTATAGCTACCCAATGATTGAATAGAGGGGGGAATTGTAGGTAAAACTTTTTCATTGAAATTTGTGCTTTTATACCCTTGATATCATTAAATGATTATGAAAATCACTCATATCACCTTGAAATTTTCCTATACCACCATAGACCCATACCCAATCTTGCCTTGATTTCCCCTCAAACATAGGTTGGCTTTAGATCATCATGTAAAAGGGCTAAAAAATATTGAACCACTATGTTATTACCATCCCTTATATTATCTGTTACTTATCATATAATATTTACCTCAAAACTAAAGAAACTTACCTAGCAAAATCTGCATATAAATGTCCTCTTAGGGTAAGATGAATGAACTCTATTATAAACCTTGCATATCCTTTCATGACCTACATCTTGATTGAGTGGAGGATCAAACCTATCAATGTGAATGCCTTGTGCTTAAAAAAAATAAATTTATTTATTTAATAAACCTCCAAGATTTCATCCATTCAAAATAACTACCTTAAAGCAATGATTTCCATCACCATACATAGTTCTATTATAAGGAAAACTTAGTGGCTATAGGTGGATGTTTGTCCAACAGTGTACAGACTGAGTGATGGATCCAAGAAGGATAAACACATAAGTATAAATGTATGGACTTCATGATTTGTTTTCTTAAAATTCACTAGTGTAATTAAATTATGGAATGATCCTTATGTAATCCGATACCCCATTGTTGTATCTAACCTATAATGTCATGCTCGAAAGGTTATATATGTATGATTTTAGGCCCTTTGGAAGGCTATAGGTACATACCTTTGGTGTATGAATGCATAGGTGCTTTAAATATTCACATAACCAATTTAATAATTCACCAATATATTTGAAACCTTCATTGGCTCTTTTGATAACATTCATCCTACCATATTCAACCATCTCTTCTTATTCAAGCTTAGGGAATGAAATAAACCTTTTAGTAGCCTTGTAGCATATCACTAGCCATAACTAATTATATTAGGATGATGATGTTATCAACTTGACCTCTAATTTTTCATAAACTTAGATACTATCTAAGTTAAACCTAATACCAACTTTGATAATGGAAACCATGATAAGTAAACATGACCTTAGTTAATTTTACATCATTTGAGACTATAGGTCACCTCTATATGGACATAAGAGGAGCATGGTAATGACCCTAGGGTGTCATGATGGTCAAGAAGTTGGTACTCCAATCCTTACTAATGTATTCATTAAGTCACTAATGCACCTTTTACCAAGGAAACCACCTATATGTGAATCATATCTCCATAATGCCTCAAGTTACTTGTGTAGCCATGAGAAACCTTATTCATTGTAGATATCAATGAAAAAAATGTAGTGAAGGAATGCATATTTTGGAGATGTTCAAACCCTTCTTTCCCCTTTAATCACACCCTCTTATCTTTTCATGACTTATACCTCTATGTGGGGCTTCAAGGTAAGTGATTTTTTAAAACTAAATAGTCATTACAACATTATTTTGAAATATCACCAAAAGCATCCAGTGTTTTGTTTATATGCTTTAGGGATTGTGTCCTTTGTTTCACAATCATAACATCTTGAAGTGATTTTCCACCATAAATTTCCAATATAATGGTTTGAACTTGGTTATCAATGCATATTTGACCTCCAAAACCTTCATGGGGATCTTCAAGACACTTTACACACCTCCAAATCACTCTCTCAAACCCTTAACAAGCCACTTATAGGTGTGCATTTATATGTATGTTGATAGTGAGTGAGTTTGTAGGCATTAAACATGATAAGT
The DNA here is from genome assembly GCA_037957365.1 of Torreya grandis. Lineage (NCBI taxonomy): Eukaryota > Viridiplantae > Streptophyta > Pinopsida > Cupressales > Taxaceae > Torreya > Torreya grandis. The sequence continues at coordinate 88,908 of JARHVA010003785.1, forward strand.
GAGATTATATTTGATTATAAATATATTCCATATTATTACAACCCAATGGATACTTCCAAAACATTTTATAACATATCTTTATCACCACCTCAGGTCTCTATGAGAGTCTATAAATGCATATTCAGGAGCAAATAAGGCAGAGATGGTAGAATATGTGAAGTGCTTATGACATATGTTGATTATAATAACTCAAAACTCTATGAATTTCTTAGATGAAAACTCTCTAAATCACATGGAACCAAACCATATTGAAATATTCATATGCACATGATCCATATCTCTTCTAACAAATGTAGATGCTCATTTCATGAGCTGACTATATGCATATAATGTTTTAGTCCATTATATAGTGTTAAATTACCCTTTCTTGGATTTTTTATACATCAATGAGATTCTAAAAATCTTCAAACTCTTTATCATACCTATAATATGTCAATTTAAGCTCAAATAAAGCATTTGTATGATGTTGAAAAGACACACTCAGTTAAAGCCATCACAAAGAGATAGACATAGAATGGATATTTTTTAACTCTTACCTGAATAAAATAGGTATTTCAAGAATTATATAATCCATTATTAACCTATGAATATGACACAAAATGATAAATAACCCATATTCTTCTTGAAAACTGAACTAGGAGAGCATTCTCAAAGATGATAGAAGAAACAAGGTTTTATGATATAAATTACTTATTGTAAGGAGTTATAAACTAATAACAATAATAAATTGAGACCCATGACATATAAAAAATTACCCAAAACCATTTATTACCATTGTTTTTAAACTTGAGAAATAGGTCCAATAATATACCCCTCTCGAATGCATAGGTTATATTGACCTGTCACTCTTAGAAATTATTCCTAAATATGGGGAAACAAATAAAAAAACAATGCCAATAATTTTAATCATACTAATTCCCCTAAAAATTTCCAAATTTTCATCTCCAAACTCTCTCTCCTCTTCTCATACTGAGCATTTGAAAACTACCCTTCTAAAAATGCAAGAAAGGTCAAAATTAGAGAAAAGTTGTATTTTCAATTTTTCTAACCTATAAATTCATTTGAACTACTTATATTACCATTTAATTACACAATTTATCCTCCATGATACTTTTAAAATAAAAATCCTCTAAAAACCAAAGTGAATACCTCAAAAATGCCTATTTTTGCATTGAAAATGCCATTTTCACTAAGGAGCTCTGAATATAATTATATAAAATGTTTTAAAGAGTATTTCAATTGTATTATTAGGTGAATAAATATGTAATAAATCTTACTTATAATTAGATACTATCAAAACCTTCTCTTAATAGCACAAATGGTCAAATTTTGTATATAAATGAGTTATTAAATTAGGCTAGAATGTGATCAACCTAATTATTCATTTTTTAGGAATGTAATGATATTGAATCATTCTATGACACCCATAAATACACTTTAGTCTCTTCTTACCACTCAAAAATGATTCAAAAGGCCCAAAAAATGACTAGAAAGTGCAAGACAAGTGAAGGAAAATACCTTAAATCACCTTAAAAACTTTAAGAACTAATAACCATGGATTCTTCAAGGAATTTTTAGGATCAAATCCTGACTCACAATTCAAACTTACATGGTATGAAATTTTTTGAATGGTAGGGTTGATAATTTGACGTGTGAGGTCAAAATTGTCAACATTTTGGTGACTCAACTAGAAAGCATGCCTGCTATGCTTGAGAACTAGACCATATAAATGAAATTTGGACTCATAAAACAATGAAAAATCTTATCCATGACTGAAATTATAAATTTTAATTTGAAATAAGATAAATCCTTCCCCCTAAACAAGAAGGGAAACACACAAAATAGGAAAACTAACTAAATAAATTAAATGTGCAAATAAGGCATTTATTTAGGACAAAACATAAATAAATTAGTGTGCTTGAACAATGCTTGGAGAAAAACAAACAAACAATGTACAAGGAACTTAGATCTTTAGTAGTAATTTTTTAAATGTATCCCATTGACTGGGATTGGAAGCTCCTCACCATCCATCTTTGCAAGTTGAAAGGCATTGTCGGATTTGTAGCTGGAGATTATGTATGGGCCACTCCAAAGGGAATAAAACTTTATGTGCCTTCCTAGCTTAGCTCTATCCTCATCACAATTGAGGACCAAATCTCCTTTTTTGAAACTTCATGAAGAAGATCTTTTGTCAAAATCTCTCTTCACTTATTCTTGATGAATTTCCATGGCTAACATGGACTGATTTCTTATCTATTCTAACTCCATAAGCTAATCATACCTAATCTCCATGGGCTCATTATCCAATAATTCAAGTTGATACATTAGTTCTAAAGTAGGAAACTCAAGATAAATGGGTAACCTTACTTTCTTACCATAGACCAACTTGTATGGAGAGTTGGATATTGATCTTTTGTAGGTGATCCTATTAGCCCATAGATCTGACTTCAACTTGAGATGCCATGACCTCTAATTATCTTCAATAGTACTTCTTATGATCTTCAATAGATTCTTATTTTTAGACTTAACAAGGCCATTTTCTTGTGGATAATAGTTTGATGAAGTGCTAAGATAAATTCCATGTTGGAAAACCCATTGGCTGATCTTAGTTCCCACAAAATCCACTCCAAAAATAATAGTTGAAGGAACTCCAAATCTAGTAAGAAAACCTTCATATAAATCTAGAACATTGGTTTCATTTATTTCTTTTAATTCCACTACTTCTATCCAATGTGTGAAGTAATTTGTAGTAGTTGTAATCCATTTATATCCTAAAATTGAAGGAGGATTTATGAGACCAATAAATTCCAATCCCCATTGGACAAAGAGTTGATCTACCATAATTAGTTTAAGAGGTAAAGCTATAAGTTTCACTTTTCCTACAAACATAACACACTATTTGCACTTCCTGACCCATGCATGGCAATGATCAAATATACAATTTAATATTACCCACATTTCATGATCTTAAGGGCTATAGTTCTTTTATAAATTTTTCCTCTACCGTGTCCATCATGGAATTCTTCAAGAAATATTTGAGTTTGGCTTGGCTTTATACATCTTAGCAACATACCATTGATATCTTTTTTGAACAACACACCATCCATAAGAAAAAATGGAATTGATTGCAACCTAAAATATCTTATTTTTGAAGCACTTATATGAGAGGGATAAAAACCATCTTGGAGATATCTTACCAAGTCATGAAACCAACTAGAAGGTAAGGTATGACCAACTGCATTATCTTCATCATTCGACACCAAAATAACCTCATTAGTCCCTTGTAAGTCTTGATGTAGATTATCACAAAGTCCTTTGCCTCTAATCAACTTTGTGACCTTAATTTACACATCATACTCCATTAATTTAGTTATCTAACCAACTTTGTTCTCATTTATATCTTTGTTTAAAAGGAACTCCTTGATGCTTGGATGGGAAATAATCAGGTGTATCTTATGTTTAGACAAGTATATAAACTTTTTGAGAGACATTATAACTAAAAGTATATGATTTTCAACAAAGGAGTACCTTGTTTCATAATCTTCCAAGCCTTGACTAAAAAAAACTATTGGCTTCTCCAAATCCTCATGATTTTTTTGCATAAGAATGCCTAAAATGGTGTCCATGTTAGCATATGTATGCAAAATGAAATCCTTTGTGAAATATGGATTTATAAGTGTAGGATAACTATCTATGGCCTTCTTAATCTCCTTAAAACTCTTTACTCCTTCATTGGACCATATAAAACTCTAATTATTCTTTAACATGGTCATAAGTGGCTTAGCTAAAATGACAAAATCTAAAATATATCTCCTTATGAAATTGATTTTCCCTAAGAATATTTGCAAAGCCTATTTCTACTTAAGAAAGGAGAGTGAAAGAATGGAGTTTACCCTTTTAGAATCTATGATTAAAACATACATTGAGACCACATGTCTAAGGAGTTTACCTTCATGAACTAAGAAGGCACACTTTTTGGGATTTAGAGATACCCCAAACTGCCTACACCTTTTAAACACTTGGTTGAGATGAACCATGTGATCACTTGCACTCTTTGAAAAAACTATTATATCATCCAAATAAACAAGTACAAACTTGTTAAGAAGGCCTTGGAATGCCATATCCATGGTTATTTGAAAGGTTTCTCTAGCATTGTATAAATCGAAGGGTATTTTTTTGTATGCAAATATACCCCACTTAGTTGTGAATTCTATTTGGAATTGGTCCTTGTCCTTGAACAAAATCTAATTATAGCCACTATATCCATATAACAAATAAAAACTCTCTGAACCTACAACTAGCCATAAAATTTGTTCCATTGATGGTAATGAATAATTATCTTTAAGTGAAGCTTTGTTTAAATCATGAAAGTCAACACACAATCTAATATTACCATTATTATTACATACTAAAATAAGATTTTCCACCCAATTTGAGTACTTGATTGGAAATATAATAACTCCATCTATGAGCTTGTGAAGCTCATCTTTCATCAAAGGCTTGAGCTTAGGATTGATGGGCCTTTGTCTTTGTCTCACTAGTTTAGTTTCAACCTCTGACTCAATGGTGTGTTGAGATAAACTTAGGCCAAAGCCCTTGAAATCACTATATTTCCATGAAAATAAATTAGAAAAAATTGTGCATAACTCAATGAAAGCTTATTTTTTTGAAGGAGTGCATACCTTACCCAAATTCAAATTCCTACTAGTTGTAATCTCTACATTGGCATAGTGCTCTTCTTTTTTTGACAAGGATGACTTCTCTTTCCTTAAATCATCATCACCACTAAAAATGTTCTCAAGTGTGACCAATCCCTTGGGAAGCTTATTTGTTTTTATTTTCACAATCTGATCATCATACTATTGTAATTACTTTGATTGGTTTCTTGAAGAAAACTCAACCTCTTCTTACAAGAATCTCATAATTTGATTGTCATCTTCGAACACTTGAAAATTGTCATGATTATATATAATTGAAGGGCTTACAACCACCTTTATTTGTGACTAATTTTTTTCACTTTTTATATTAGCTGGGATACTAAATTGTGCCTCCATGGTAGCCAACCTATCTGCATGTTTATTCTCACCTCTTGGTATTGCCTAAATGTTAAAAGCTTGAAAATATTCAATTAAGTCCCATATTGTATGCTTATAATATTTAAGAAAAAAAATTTCGCATACATTTAAGTCTCTTATTAGGTGAACTATGATTTCATTATCACCAAAAACTTGTAAGGTGTTGAATTTCATCTTCCTAGCCTACTACAAACCATGAACTAGTGCCTCATACTCTACATCATTATTTAAAAAACTAAACTAAAACTTAATAGAAGATAAATAACTTTGATTTTTTGGAGAAACAAACATCAATCCAGCTTTTGTATCATGTTTATTCATTGATCCATCAAATTACAATTGCCACAAACCCTCACTAGACTCATCCTCCTTAACTATGGCTAGAATTGATGCATCATTCTCATGAAGTCAATAAACACCAAGTCATTATTATTTAATTAGATTATAAAGATCATGATTATTAGAAGTATAATCCCACTCATTAAATAAAAAAATTGGAACTCCATCCAAAGGTGATTCCTTTTTTACTCCACTAGTTTCTAGTACCTCATTTGAGATGATACAATTAGTGTTCACAACACTTGGCATATATGGCTCCAAATAAAAATGTGAAATAGGTTTAGAATGTATTGTTACCTTGGTTCCATTCCTAGTTATAAAAATTAAATAATCCCAATTAGTTGATAAATATCTCCCAATATTTGAGATGAAGTCCCTTGAAAGGCACATAATAAAGTAAAGAGGCAAGTCTACCACAACAACATCCTACTGAATAGTAACATTGCGAAAGCAAGTAGCATCAATTTTATATATTTTATGATCCATACCATATTTTTTGGTGACCCATCCAATTAAAATACCCCCTTAGTATTTGGCTCATAAACAAGGCCAAGCTTGTCTACAATCTGCTTAGGCATAATTGTGATACTAGTTCCACTATCCACCATACAGTTATGAACCAAAGTATCATCCACTATCAAAGAAAGGTATAAAATAGGAATTTTATTTGATTTAACTCAGTTTTTTACACCTTTACCCTCTTATTTACTTTCTATACTTGTTTCTTACTTGGCTGATTTGAATTAGTTAAGACAACACCTTCTTTCTCAACCAGTTTTAGAGACAATTTGAGAGTTGAAAGCTCTTGAATGAGCATATCTTTTTGTCTTGGAATTGAAAGAGAATCCCACATGTTAATGCTTATATTATACCTGTTCATATGATATTATATACTTAAATGAGACCCACTAATATTTAGTTACACTTTTTGAAGCACTAACTGCTCATGAACTAGAGGTATTTGATGAATTTTATTGGCTTCTATATTTTGATTTTTATGAGTTTTAGGGGCAGAAAGTTGCTCTTTTTTACTCTTAGAAACAACATTAGGAGTACTTGAAGAATTTATCACCTCTTTAGACTCATCAATGGCTCTTATTTTAGATCTATTTATAGCTATAACTTGACCACTTGTATTATTAGTTTTAACACCCTAAGTAAAAGCAACATGATCATCCATTTTCCAATTCACATTAATGGCATTAGGCTATCGTTGAACTTGTTGAGTCTCTCCTTGTGATGCCAAACTTGTGTCTTGGTATTGACCTCTTTAAAAATAAAACTCTTCTTATGTCATTTGTGGCATAATGATGTTTTGTGATACCAAGGCTTGGTTTTAAGCATCATTTATATTTGAGGGATACCAACTTGGATCATGCATCAAGTTATTCTGAGGGGGGTGGGAACAATGGATTTTTAAGTGGAAGGGGTATTAATATCAAGGGTAGAATATGGATTAGCTAGAGTTAAGGCTCTTTGTGCTTGATAAGGTGGTTTATTCTCCTGAAACCTTGATAAGGAGGCCTTTGATCATTGAAGGGATTATAGGTGGTCTGATTTTGTTGTTGATAAGGCTTATTAGCCTGAAATTATTTCCTCCTTAGTTTTACGATTTCAATCCCAAAAGATTGTATCAAGACTTTCAACTCTCCTATCTCACTACCTTGATTATTAGGGGCTATAATTTGAGCTTGAGTGGATGGAATAGGAGATAAGGATGGAATTTCAAGAATTTGAGGGGCTACTATAGACTTTAATTATGGAAATATAGGCATTTGAGGCCTTGAAGAAAGCTTACCATCTTGTATCAAACTATTCTTTGCCCTTATTATAATCTTATAAGCATCTAGCAAGGTAGTACCACCCATGAACTATGTCATCACACTAATGTTAGAGTTATGGGCTTTCAAATAGTACAAGAATACATATTCAGGGGATGGCCTAATCAACATAGGTATATTGGCCCATGTCTTTTGGAATTTGAGGTTAAAATCAAACATGAACTCATGAGGATATCTCTTTATGTAGTTAACTATTCAACCAAAGAGAGGTGATCAGATTTGTCCTCAAATTTCTTGACTAAAGCTGCACCTTATTCATCCCAGGTAGAAATGGAGTTTAGTGGCAGGTTTCTATACCACTATAATGATTTTCCTTTAAAGGAAGAAGTATGCAATCTAATAACAACATTATCATTAGCAACATTATGGACGAAACAATGATTAACTACATCTTGCATGTGTTTAATAAGGGTTGTTTGATTTTATATTGAGAAGAATGGGATACTCTTGAGGGAAGACATAGGAATGTCATCAAACTAATCTAAATTTAGTGGGATCGTCTATTGAATGGAACAAACACCTAGTTTCTGATAGCCATTTAGATAGTGGGGATTGTAGTACTTAAAATAGTAGGATAACGAAGAGATAAATGTTGCTTTTGAGGATATGTATTTGTCCTGCTAAACCTTGATCTTTTATATGATGTAGAAGACAACTCAACAAATTTAAAAGTAATACCTTTACTTTCTAACCTTGTGGTAACCTTTAGCATGAAATATTTGCCTAAATGATGCTATAAACCTTGAAACCTAAATAAAATTTATCTTATGATGAAGATGGATATTATACTCTTCTTAAAATTCTTCTTCTCAACTCCAAAGTTTAGCTATGCCAAGGTGTAAGGGTCCCAATCAATCAGGAGTGTGCCCTTGTGAAAAAGTGTGTAATTACTCACTCTTATTGGAACATGGAATATCTCTAAAGTGTGGATGAATTTATAAATCATATAATATATAGATAGGTTTGGTTCCCTTGGTTCTCTCACTAAAACTTACTTTTAAACCTACTACTTACTGATTCTGATAGGGAAAAGGGTGCAAAAGATAATGAAAATAAATGAAACTAAATGAAACTTAATGAAACCTGAAATTGAAGGTGATGAACCATTTTTTTATAACTAAAATTCTTGAAATTACACTTATATGAAAGATAAAAATCTTACACACACATTCACTACACCCAAGTAAGATTTCTACATCAATATTTCATAATAAGGACCTTACAAACTTAACTTATGCAAAGAAGAACTAAACTCACATCTAATACATAAAATTAAGATTTATTCAAACACTTATAATGAATTATATAACATAAAAAATCTCTCATGAAGGTAAAAAAATAGACTATAACCAAGGAAAACAAGTATTTCACTAAGTTATATCAATGGCAAACACATACAATTGACTAGAAATGTAATTTTGCTTCTTATTACTCTCAAAAAGTTAATACAAATTTTGGAAGCCTTTATTAAAAATCAAAAGAGAAAAGAGTATTCTTACATTCTAGAAAAAATAATAAATATATCAAATAAATTCTTGGAGACAAGGCAGCCCCAAAGTAGGGGACCTCAAACTTGGTCAAATCACTCCTCCAAAAGTGATACATAGCATTTTTAGATTCTTAAATATTGTCCCTTCATAAAGTGGTGCAGAAATAATTTATAGAATTTTTAGGGGTCTTATGATACTCATAATTATTTTTTTTCAAACTTAGATCACTTATAGAGTGCCTATATTCTTACACACACATTCACTACACCCAAGTAAGATTTTTACATCAATATTTCACAATAAGGACCTTACAAACATAAGTTATGCAAAGAAGGAATGAAATCACATCTAATACATGAAATTAATATTTATTTAGACAATTATAATGGCTTATATAACATAAAAAATATCTCATTAAGGTATAAAACTAGACAATAACCAAGGAAAACAAGTATTTTACTAAGTTATATCAATGGGAAACACATACACTTCACTAGAAAAGACCTAAAAATGGAGGAATTTTGATTCTTATTTCTATAAAAATGTTAATGAATTTTTTTTTAGCATTTATAAACAATAAAAATATAAAATATTCTTCTTACATTCTAAAAAAAAAAAATACATCAAGTAAATAAATTCTTGGAGACAAAGCAAACCTAAAGTAGGGGACCTCAAACATGGTCAAATAGCTCCTCCAAAAGTGATACATATAATTTTTATCTTATAAAATATTTTACCTTAATAAATTGGTGTGGAAAATAAGGTATATAATATTTAGTGGTCTTATGATACTCATCATTATGTTTTGTCAAACTTATAACACTTGGAGAGTGCCTATATTCTTACACCAACCCCTAGATTGTAGCATTCTTGTCTCCCTTGATATAAAATCCTATTCCATAGATGCAGGTCTTCAATTACTTGAAATTATTGTATTTTAACTCTTCTATAGGATTATTAATGACTCTAAAACACTTTTAAAGAGTTGATTATAAGAATCCTTCATCAAAATGACTTTCTCTTGCACATGTGTATTTGGAAGAGGAGGAGTCCTATTTGTACTTATTGGAGACATTTTCCAAAGGATTATTTAATTATAAATCTTAATTTAATTCCTCATACCTTTAATATGGCATTACATATCCTGATTCAACTTTCAAAGTCATTATAATAGGCTATATGTACCTATTTAGCCTTCAAACTCTTCAAAAGGCTCATTTTTCACCGAGGCATAAAAAGAAAAGGAGTTTTCATCAAATTTGCATCAAGAAAGAATATCTCTTCCATTTATGGATTATAAATGGAATACCTTACCTAATTCAAATCAAATTTAGGCATCAAACACTCATCAAGACTTGGAACAACACCAAAAATATGTATTTTCCATGTATTCCTTGTAGCCTTGCTTTCTTAAAAAGCTCCTTATCTAGGATAAAATAGAAGTTAAAATGAAAAAAAAGGAATTTTTATAGGTACCCATTATTCTCCCACATATCCATAAAAAATTTCATGTCGAAACTCCAATATTTGATATGCTTTCTAGCCCATTTAGCCTACCAAATTAGGCTTAATTAGCCCTTTTAGCCCGAGAAGAGAAATTTTACATATGGGAGGTCATATAGGTATGAAACATAAAAAAAGAGTTTTATTTAATTTTTTAATTACCTTACCATGATCCATGTAAATTTTTGTGGTCTGAAACCACCTGAAAGTACCAAACCCATGAAATGGCCTTTGGAAGGCTTGTCTTTTGAAGGCATTTTCTGACTAGCCGAAAAGAATGAAATGGTTTGGGAAATTTTAGATATATTTTTCTATATTTTTGAATTTTATCAGGTAAAAAATTCCTAATATTTATTTTACATCAATTTTCATCTTTTTATATTGCTTATGAGATTCATTTTAGCTCAAAAACATCAAAAAGTACCATTTTTGTACAAATCCATACAAGTGAAGGTATATAAAAAAGATATTTGAATGACCTTATGAGATTCCCAAATAACCTCTATTAGGTTTCATGAATCAAATATTCCATTTTTTTGGTATCCAACTCAATCTCTTCAAATTCGTCCTTAACAAGGGTTTGCAAGGGTTTTAGGGGTAGTTTTTGCTCTTAATGTTGGTTCATAAAGTTTGGACATCCAACCTTAAAAAAAATTCATAAAAATTGTTTTCAAGGACCCTTAAAAAATATCCAAATTTCTTGTTATCCCATGCAAAACCTTAGGTGAGATATGAGTGATCAAAACTTGTCAATTCAAGCTTGTTTTCACCATTTTGCATAGGTCTGGGGTAGCTCTGAGCATAAATGGATTTCCTTGTTGCTTCCCATGAATTAGAAAGGACTTAAATTTTTTTTTATCCATCCCATAATCATGTCAAAATTCATTATAATACTATTCCAAGGATGAAAAATAATCTAGTACCTTGTTTGAGATTTAGGCCTAGTCATGTTTGATAGGCTTGCCTGCACTTTGAAGCTCAAAATGACACTTTTGATGTTTCCTCTACCATAAAATATCTCAAAAACTTCTATATACATCCAAAAAACATGTTCCAATATCTTGGAAATTTCACTTCAAAATAAAAATGACAATGCTTTCTTATTTGGGTCTTAGGCTTGCACTTTGCCTAATAGGCACATCTACAACTTCTACATTCTATATCACCCCGTTGGGTTATACCATTTATTTATTTTTTTTATATGTTTCCTTATATGTTATATGGATTATCAAACCTCCTTTAAATACCTCAAAACTTCTAATCACCACTATTCACCACTTTCTCTTAAACTTGCAGGGTTCATGCGAGGGGAAAGTGCCCCTTGTTTGAGACAAAATAGGGGAACTTCCCATATTTTATCACAAAAAATATATATTTTATATGTCTCTCCAAGTGTCAAGTATTATATTTTCGAAAAATTATCTCTTTAATTCATGATTTGACCATTCAACCCTTCAAAATTCAAATTGGTTCCTCCATATGCATTATCTTTTGCAAGGTTTTAGACCATATATTGTGTTTGAAATATAAAGGTTATTCATTTATGATATATTAATAATAATTATTAATTTTAATATATAATTTTTCATATTTAAACCTTGATGAAATACTTTCCTACTCTGAATCCTTATTAAGCTTCATGGTCACACTTGACTGTATGTTACTTTGGGCTGGGAGGTGGAGGTACCTACTGTAGGTGATCATTTTTTTTATAGTTATTGGTCTTAAATCTTGAATTAATAATTAATAATTAGGACTCACACATTTATTCCATACCTATAGGTTATTTACCTTAGTATTTCTTGGAATTTTAGTTTAACCCCTCAGGACCACAAGAGTTAGAAACCCCTTACTAACACTATACATAGCTGACTATGTATCTATTAAATGAACTTGATTGTATGATTTAATTGAGTACCATATTGTGATAATTACTAAAAAACTCAATCCTTTATCTCATTTAATTTTATAATACCATCCATAATCAAAACATCTAATGATATAACATAGGTTTAACATCTAAACTAAGTTCATTCTCTTCAAATGATTGTGTATGAGTGGATGTAGGTTACTACCTCTATATGGAATATGTGAATTATGATAATGTTATAAATGTTTGAATATTAAATATTCACCTCAATGAGTCATATATACTCTAAATAACTCATCTCTCCTCCTCTCTAATTTGACTTACCCTATTAGATCCATTAGCCCATAGCTGATTGTGTTGTAGGGGAATATGGTTGTAAATACTACTGCAGGTTACTAAAGGGAAATTGTAGATGTTTATTATTATCCATTTAAACCATTATTATCATTATAAATTTCTTTATATTTAGATTAATCATATCAAAATACTAAACTTAAGGTCTCCTTCATTGCATACCTCATGGAACTCCTCACCATTCTCCCAACATACTTAAAAAATTGACTATATATTGCCTACTATACTTGAAAAGTGAACTTGTAGGTACTATTAATTGCCTATTTGGGTCTTAAAATAGTGAATAAAGACCTTCTCAGAGTCCTTGATGTCATCCTATAGTCATTTGACAAAAACTTTTACTCATAAACAAGGTATGACAACCCCATTACACTAAATTCTACCTCACTATCAACTTAGTTGACTATAGCTGCCCAACGATTGAATAAGAGGGGGGAATTGTAGGTACATTATTTAAATTTATGATTTTATGCCCTTTATATTATTTAATTATCACAAAAATCACACATATCACCTTGAAATTTTTGTATACCACCACAGACCCATACCCAATCTTGCCTTAGTTTCCCTTCAAACATAGGTTGGTTGTAGATCATCATGTAAAAGGGATAAAAAATCTTAAACCTTTATGTTTTTAACCTCCCTTGGAATATATGTTACTTATCATATAATATTTTAGAGTATTTAAATCAAAACCAAATCCAATTACCTATTAAACTCTTCATATAATTATCCTCTTAGGGTAAGCTGAATGAAATCTGTTAGAAACCCTACATATCCTTTCATGCCCTGCATCTTGAATCAAAGAGCTCATATATACAAAACAACTACCTTAAATCAATGCTTTCCATCACCATACATAGTTCTATTATAAGGAAAAGATAGTGGTTATAGGTGGATGTTTGTCTGATAGTGTAAGGATTGAGTTATGGCTCCAAGAAGGCTAAGAACCTAAGTGTCAATGCATGGAATTCATGATTTGTTTTCTTTAAATTTACTATTGTAATTGAATCATGAAATGATCCTTATGCAATCCAATACCCCATTGTTGTATCTAACCTATAATTCCATGCTTGAAAGGTTGTATATGTATTATTTTAGGCCCTTTGGAAGGCTATAGGTACATACCTTTTTTGTATGAATGCATAGGTGTTTGAAATCCTCACCTAACCCATTTAAAAACTCACCAATCTATTTAAAACCTTAATTGTCCCTTTTGATAACATTCATCGTACCATATTCAACCATCTCTTCTTGTTCAAGCTTAGGTAATGAAAGAAACCTTCTAACAACCCTGTAGATTGTCACTTCCCATAACTAATTGTATTAGGATCATGATTATATCAACTTTATCTCCAAGTTAGATAATATCCAAGTTAAACCTAACACCAAATTTGACCATGGAAACCTTGATAATAAAACATGACCTTAGTTGACTATACTTGACTTGAGGTTGTAGGTCACCTCTATACAAATAAAGGAGGAGCATGGTAGTGAACCTAGGGTGTCATGATGGTCAAGAAGTTGGTACTAAAATCATTACTAAAGTATTCATTTATTCACTAATTCACCTTAATACCAAGGAAACCACCTGTATGTGAATCATATTTCCATGATTCCTCTTGTGGAACCATGAGAAACCCCATTCATTGTAGATATCACTAAAAAAATGCAGTGAAAGAATACATATTTTGGAGATGTTCAAACCCTTCTTTACCCTTGACTTACACCCTCCTATATTTTTAAGACTTATATTTGTTTATTCAAGGTAAGTACATTTTTAAAGCCAAATAGTCATTGAAACATTGTTTTTAAATATCACTAAAAACATTTAGTGCTCTATTTTTATGCTTTAGGGATTTTATCCCTAGTTTCACAATAATAACCTCTTAAAGTGAGTTTCCACCATACATTGCCAATGTAATGGTTTGAAATTGGTTATCAATGCATATTTGACCTCCAAAACCTTCATGGGGATATTCAAGACACTTTACACACCTCCAAATCACACTCTCATACCCTTAACAAACCACTCGTAGGTGTGCATTTATATGTATGTAGGAAATGAGTGAGTTTGTAGGAATTAAGCATGATAAGTGAGATTATATTTGGTTATAAAGATAATCCATCTTATTCCAACCTAATGGATACTTCCAAAACATGATATAACATATATTTATCACTACCTCAGGTCTCTATGAGAGTCTGTAGATGCATATTCAGGAGCAAATAAGGTAGAGATGGCAAAATATGGGAAGTGCATATGACATATGTTGCTTCTACTAACCAAAAACTCTATTAAGTCTATAGATGAAAAATATCCAACTCACATGGAACAAAACCATATTTAAATATTCATATGCATGTGATCTATATCTCTTATAACACATGTATATGTTTATTTCATGAGCTGACTGTATGTATATGATGTCATAGTCCATTATATAGTGTTGAAGTATGCTTGATTAGATTTTTTATGCATTAATGAGATGTTAAATATCTTCAAAATATTTATCATACCTCTAATATCTCAAGTAAAACTCAAATAATGAATTTGTATTATGTTGAAAAGACACACTTAGTTAAAGCCATCACAAAGAGATAGACTCAGAATGGAGAATTGTGAACTCCTACCTAAATTAACCAGGTATGTCATGAATTATATAATCCATTATTAACATATTAA
Organism: Torreya grandis; assembly: GCA_037957365.1. NCBI lineage: Eukaryota > Viridiplantae > Streptophyta > Pinopsida > Cupressales > Taxaceae > Torreya > Torreya grandis. Next base: position 104,066 of record JARHVA010003785.1, read on the forward strand.
GATGAAAAAAATTGATTAAGAAGCCATATTATTCTTGAGAACTGAACCAACAAAGCATTCTCAAAGATGATAGAATAAATAAGGTTTTATTTAATAATGTCCTTCTTGGAAGGAGTTATCAATTGAGAACAAGATTATAATGATAATATTTAAATATGAAAAAATTCCAAAAAATAATTTCTCTCTATTATTTTATAATATTTATAAATAGGTCCAAGAATAGACCCCTCTCAAATGCATAGGCTATAGTGACTTGTTGTCACTCTTAGTGATATATAATAAATATGGGGGAAATAATATGAAAAAAAATTACACTAATTTAAATATTACTCATACCCATAACAATTTGAAAATGTTAGAGCTCTATGTAGAAAACATTTGAAACTAGATTTTTCCTACCATAGGGCCCCCTGAGTGCGATCGAAGGGATCACATATCCAATGAAGGCTACTACTGATGGCGGTGCCTCTAGGGATCTGATCAAAAATTTGATATAGGATATTCCATCCAATGGATGGAAGAAAAAACTAACAGGTGAATCATGTCGAGCCTCCTTATTACCTTTGAGGGCACGACCCTAAATATCCCAGATGATCTGGTGGAGGAAATCATGGCATCCATGGAACTTATGTTACTAGGTAAGTTTCTCTCATTCCATCCTAATATTGAAATGGTTAGGAAATGGGTTTTGTATAGGTGGAAAGTTAAGGGTAGTGTTTCGATCACTGCCATGGCAAGAGGCCTATTCCTTTTTAGATTTATGAATAGGGAGGACATGATAACTACTCTTGCTAGCGGACCATGGCTGTATGGCCCACATTCTCTTGCCTTATGCTCATAGAAACCAAGATTTGATCCTAACTTAGACCTTAATAAGTTTGCTCCTGCTTGGGTAAGATTGCCAAGGTTCCCTTTGGAATTCTAGGATGAAAAAATATTCACAGCTATTGGTAATTCTATTGGCCAATATGTCACTATAGATCACACAACTAGAAAAAAATCAAGATGTGTGTATGCTAGATTTTATGTCAATGTTGAAATTAATATGACTCTCCCTACGTCCATAGATCTAAACTCTAAATATGGGACTTGGACTCAGTTGATCACATATGAAAATGCTACCACTTTCTATCAAATATGTAAGAGAAAGGGACATTTAATGACACAATGCAAAGCAAAGCAAATGGGAAGGAAAGATGATTCCTAGGTTGAAGGGGAGGATCAGTCTCTCAACCACAGAAAGAATAACAAGCAGGGAACTAAGAGTAGTGTGGAAAATCTTGACAATACAGAAAAGGTAGAGGAGGAGATAGGTAAGGAGGATATCACTAGTAGTGAGGGAAAAGCTATCCTAAAGGAAAATATAGTATCAGATGATAGTCAAAAGGCTATATTAAACACAACCCACCCCCTAGACAAGTAGACTAATATGTCTAAGGAGAAAGAGGTAACCATCTAATAGAGGAAGACAATGTAGAAGACAAAGTTCCAAGGGATGGACAAGAAGAAGTAACTCCATAAATATATCCTACTAAAGGAGAAGTAGACTTACAGTTAAACACAAACATTTTCCATGCTCTAGAAGTTGGAGACCAAGTAGGAAACTACCTAGCAATAGGTGAAATAGGACAAAGTGGTAGTAATGAATAGGAGGAATGGGTTACCCCAAAGAAAAAGAACTCAAAAGGTAAAAAATCTACAGATGTTGGCACTAAGCCCACATAAGGGAGACCAACCCTGAGAGAAACAAGACAAAGAGAGATTGCTAGGGAGATTACCAGTGGTAAACAAACAACACTGGAGACCCAACCCCTCAAACCCTCTAAATGAAAATATTATCTTGGAGCCTGAGGGGCTTTAACAGTCCCTCAAAGTAGTTTGAGGTTAAAAAATACATTTTAGATAATAAATTAGATATTTTATTACTCCAAGAAGTCAAGATTAATGAGGAGAGTTTTAGGAAAATTGTTGACTATATATGGCCTAAGGCAGCTTTTTGCATTAGTCCAGCTAAAGGGGCTTTAGGAGGGATTATAACTATGTGGAATAGTGCTAAAATCCATTGGTATCTTATGGCTTATAACAAGCACTTTCTGATTATCAATTTCTCTATGAAATCTTTGAATTGGTCGTTGATCAATGTCTATGGACTGACTAACAGAGCTTTGAGGCAGAACTTATGGATAGACTTGAGCAGTCTTAGGAATAATCCCAAGAACACTAGATGGATGTTAGCTAGAGATTTTAACACTCCTCTATACCCTTCTAAAAAATAGGGTGAGATTATGGATTACTCAGATAGCATGTTCGACTTTGCCAAATTTATCAATGATTGGGGATTATTGAATATAGATCTGTAAAACCAAAATTTTACCTGGACCAATAGAAGAAGAGGAGATCAAATGATTCAATTTAAATTAGACATATTTCTTATCTCAAGTAACTGGAAGGATTATCATAATATGCATGTGTAGGCTTTTCTTTGAACCATGTCTGACCACTACCCAATCTTCCTCAGTTGGAGAGAACAGGGACAATCCAAACCTTCCCCATTCCATTTTGAAGCTATGTGGACCAAACACAAAGAATTTAGACAAATGGTGGCCCAATGGTGGAAAATTCCTATTCAAGGTACTCTTATGTTCAAAATAGTCAAAAAACTTTAGCATATTAAACAAGAAGTTTATGGATGGAATAGATACAGCTTTGGGCAGGTCTTTCAGTAGAAGAAAAATATAGTGGGAAAACTCAATAATATACAGCAATCGATAGATTAAGGGGATGACTCTGAAGACACTTTAGAAGAAGAGAATGTCCTATCTTCTAAATGGAAGAATCTTATGGAAAGAGAAAAGGTTTTTTGGAAATAGAAATATCATGTTCAATGGCTTAAAGAGGGTGATAGGAACATTGCCTTCTTTCATTTATCAGCTATGAAACATAGGAAATCCAACTCAATAACTAATCTTGTTTTGGATAATGGTGACATTATAACTAAGGATAATGAGATAGGGGAACAATCTAGGGCTTTATTTTAGAATCTGCTCATGGAAGAAAATAATGATGATAAAAATGATAGACCTATGAACCAATTCATTGATAAAATCCCCTATTTGATAACAGAAGAAGACAATCTGGAGATGTTAAAGCCTATATCTGAGGAAGAAGTCCATGCTATTTTATTTTCCATGGGTGCATTCAAAGCCCTAGGTCTTGATGGCTTCTCTCCTGTATTCTTTTAGGAATATTGGGAGATAGTAGGAGCAAATCTCATGGCTGCTATTCGTGATTTTTTTAGATCAGGTAAACTTTTGAAACAAGCTAATAATACCTTCATAGTACTTATTCCTAAAAAATCACAACCTACACACCTTACTAATTTTAGGCCCATTAGTCTATGTAACACTGTTTATAAGTTATGTACTAAAGTGTTGGTTATGAGGATTCAACCTTTACTAGACAAAATTATTTCTCCTGCTCAAAAAGGTTTCATCTTAGGAAGTTAAATTCTTGATGTTGTGATCACCACACATGAGACTATTCACTCCATGGATAAGAGTAGAATCCCTAGTATGGCTCTCAAGCTAGATATTTCTGTAGCTTATGATTAAGTCTCATGGACTTTTCTATTCTAAGTGATCAAAAAATTTGGGTTTAATGATAAAATGTCTTGCTTGATATGGAATGATGTCTCTTCTACAAAATTCTCAATGCTGGTAAATGGTGTACCTAGATGATTTTTCTCATCTTCAAGAGGAATTAGTTAGGGAGACCCTCTCTCCCCATACTTATTCATCATTATGGCAGAGGCACTGGGAAGATACATACAAGCAGATATAGCCTCAAAAAAGCTAGTGGGCATCAAACCTACCTCCTCCCTCCATCCTATGGTGGTGCAATAGTTTGTGGATGATACCATCTTCTTTGGCATCTCATCGATGATTGAAGCTAGAAGATGGAAGAATATCTTAAATAATTATGCCATAGAGTCGGGACAAAGGATAAATTTCCAAAAAAGCAATGTGTATTTCTTTAACACTACTAATGAACTTAGACATGTATATTAAAATGTGCTAAATTTGCTCTACCAGCTATCTACCTAGGTCTCCAACTCATGGTCAAAGAGGTATCTCCTAGTTTTTGGAATGGAATTGTGGAAAGAATGCAGAGGAAACTTTTTGGTTGGAAAGGGAAACTACTCAGCAGTGCTGGTAAATTGCAACTTCTTCGGGCCTCACTGTAAGGTATTCCTACATACTTCTTATCTCTTTTTAAAATTCCTATGTACTTTGCTGATAAACTAGAATAGATCCAAAGAAAATTTTTATGGATGGGGGTGGAAGACAAACAAAGAATGTCTTTAGTTAGATGGGAAAAAGTGTGTCTTCCAAAATCTCATGGTGGACTCAATATTAGGTCTATCAGGAACATGAACAAAGCCCTTCTCTCAAAGATTAGTTGGAACCTGATCCATAAAAATAATGATTGGTGGGAAATAATGTATGCCAAATACATGCATAGCATTTATGATTCCAACTTTCATTAATAGATGGGATTACCCCAGGGATCTGTGATATGGAATAAAATGCTAAAAAGTAGAAGCCTTCTTAAACAAGGAATTAGATGGAAACTTGGAAATGGGTAGCATATTAAATTCTAGGATGATATTTGGTTAAAGGACAAGGCTCTCATCACACAAGGAAACTATGGAGAGATTGCTGACTTGGCTACTCAATTTTTTGGAGATAGGGTTAGTGATTATATGGAAAATAACAATGGGATGAGGAGCTAGAAAAATCTATTGGACTATTGTGATCATCAACCTGAGCTTTTCCCTAGAGTGTGGGAGATATAATAGTGCGTTTAGAAGATTAGAATCCCTCTCTTCCCCTAGGAGGATGAATAATACTAGTGGACAGATAAGAATGGATCATTCTTTATCAAATTTGCTTACCATCTACTCATTCCTGAAGCTCAGAATAAAGATGTTTGGAAAAAGGTTTGGAATCATAAACGTATTCCAAAAATTAAAATGTTTTGGTGGGCTACTACTCATAACAAAATCCTAACTCAGGATAACCTTTAAAAGAGAGTGTTTACCCTGGTTAACAGATGTTTCCTACGTGGTTCTAAAGAGGAATTAGTTTCACACCTCTTCATCCACTGTGCTTTTGCCTAGGAATTATGGGCCACAATACTTAACAACTTTGGTATTGAATGGGTCTATAATTTTGACCTTAAAGAATTAATTCTCAGTTAGAATCCAACCTTCACACATCCCTGGCTTATGGAATTATGGAAGTAAACTCTACCATGTTTGAGCTAGATTTTATGGAAAGAGCGCAACCACATAATTTTTAGGGACACTACTAGGAATGCATCTCAGGTGTTTAACTCCTTTGTTAAGACCATTATGGAAAGTGTCACAACAGCTCATATTCATGTTGTGAAGAAACCCCTATCTCAAATTAAAAACCAAATTGTAGCTAAATAGAAGGTTTTAAACTAGATCCCTAGGTATAATAACTCTAAAATGCTACAGAGACTAAATACTAAATGGATTCCCCCAAAGCCTAACTGGATGAAACTCAACTTTGATGGGGCATCCAAGTCAGATGGTAAAGCTAGTGGAGGAGAAATTATAAGGAATGATAAAGGATGGATGTCTATTGTCTATGATGGTGGCATAGGATGCCAGAGTAACAACTATGCTAAAGCAATGGCTCTACTATGGGGGTTAAAGTTAGCTATATTCCTAGGAATAAAGAACTTGAGTATACAAGGAGACTCTAAAATGGTCATAGATGCTGTTAATAAAGCATCAAATGTGGGAATTAAGCTAAAAGACATCATTACAGATATTCAATTTCTTTTGTAGAAGTTTTTTGGAATAGAGATTTCCCATATTTATAGAGAGGGGAACAGGGTCACTGATGCTTGTGCCAACCTTGGTCAGCAGGGTGTGGTGACAAGGTGTTCATATTCCCTTAAATATTAGTTATATTATTCAAAAGGAGATGACTTGTCAAGAATGAGGTGCATTGATGACAAGGATAGCTCTCAGAGGTGGTCCATTTGGAGAGGGCCATCATGGATTTCAAAACTTGATAACCTTGGTACTTGTTTAACAATCATTCATGATTCATTGTATCATGAGGTTGAGGCACACAGGTCTCATCATGAAAATCAATGGGAAATAATTTCCAAGCATGGGAGTAGACAACATCATCTCTGTAGGGTATTTTGAATAATGAGCTATCACATCTCCATTATGCATAAATAGAAACAAGGGTTAGCAACCATTTCAAAGCTAAGGGTTGAACTTAGGAACTCCATAGTTTGGGTCTGCAAATAAAAAATAGGAGGAGACCATATTTGAACTAAACCTATCTCTTGTTGTGAATTCAAAGATAATCCACTAGTTTCGCATTATTGTAAAGAAGGGGGAATCAGCCCATATCTAGAAAGGCTTAATGGTTACGATGAAAACTTGTCTAAGCAATTTGTGAGATCCTGGTTAAATAGGTAGGTCATGATGGGAAGAATTAGTTTTGAAATCTCTAAAAAGGTGATTTCTATGGCCATGAGAATGACCATGCAGGGAATAAAACTTCAAAGGAAAACAAAAATTATGGATCTGGCAAGCCACAAACTATTTTTGGGTGAGGGAGAAGAACTCATCCTGTATCAAGGAGGGTTCAAGCATGCTAAACTTCTAGAGCCATGGGATGGAGTTTGCTTCATTATCATGAATTACTTCATGCTCTAAGGGTGATTTAATAGGTTCTACAATTACCACCTCCCTTTGTTAAATCACTTTAAGTGCAATGTTATTATTAGTTTCCCTTTTTACTTGATCTCTTCTTTGGAACACTCTATCCTGAGGGTGAGAGCTAAAATGGATAAGAAGCCAGATATGAACCCTATTCCCCTACACCAAGGACTAATTTTCAACTTATACAACTTTCATCGAGCCTTAGAGCCATCCAAGACTATCAGAATTGATAGTGGAGACATTCCTTCCACCTCGGTGTCTAACGATGCTATTAATGAGTCTTATTTTTCCCCTACTCCTACCAAAACAAAATATGTTTCTTTCTCCACCCCAGAAGAGACCCCTATTGATACACCCAACTCCTTTGTGAGCAAGAAGGGTAAGAAGAGAAAGGTTGATGAAGAGGGAGAGAATATTAAAGAGACCATAGAGGGGACCCACAAAAATTTGGGTAGGGCCATGGGGGGCCAAGGTGGTAAATCTTACAAGTCCTCCAAAATCAAGAAGGAAGGATTATCCACTAGAGTGCACAGGTCGGGGTGGATTGCTGGTAAACCCACCCCAAAGGCTAGACTAATTGATTACTTGAAAAGTGCTTCAGAAGAAGCAACCCAAGACAAAGAGTCTAAGGAGCTGGAAATCCAAGAAATTTTGGAGGACACAGGAGGGAAGCAGGAGGCTAGGGATTTTGAGGTTTTTGAGGAGCATGGTGCTGACACTATGGAAACTAGTGACAATAAGGGGAAAATGTATGTCAAGGAAGCTGGTGAGGATATTGAGAATGAGACTGATTGGAGAGCTAAAATTAGGGCACTGAAGGATTATATTTAGAGGATGGAGTAGAATTTCACCAAAGGACTCTAGAATACAATTCACTTAAACATGTCTATGCTAAAAGAGGTGGGTAATACTGGGCATGCTAACAATGCAGAGAATACTAAGAAACTTAATGATATTCTCAAATCAATGGTTATGTAAGGAGATTCCTCTCTGACTCTGGTCTTTCTATTTCTTGTGTTTTGTTGATGTGTCTGTTGTTTCTCAACTAGTACCATCATCTCTCTAAAGGCATATTTTGTTTGATTTCCTTCTTGTCTTTTTTTCTCTTTAATGGGTTCAGCCCCTAGTTTGACACCTTACCTTATCCAAAACAATTTGAAAATTTTAATCTCCCAACTCTCTCTCCTCTTCTCATACTGAGCATTTGAATACCATCCTTCTAAGTATGCAAGAAAGGTCAAAATTTGGGCAAAGTTGGAATTTGAAAAATATTCACCTATAACTTCCACCAAACCATTAATATTACCCTTTAAGGACCCAATTAATCCTACATGATACTTTTTCATAAAAATTCTCTGAAAACCAAAGTGAATACCTCAAAAAGGCTTATTTTGCACTAAAAATGCCATTTTCACTAATGAGATCTGAATATAGTGTTGTAAAATGTTTTATAGAGTATCTAAAATGTATTTTTAGGTGAATAAATATGGAATAAATCTTACTTATGATTAGATACTATCAAAACCTTCTCTGAATAACACAAATGGCCAGATTTTACATAGAAATGAGTCATAAAATTAGTCTAGAATGTGATAAACTTGATTGTTAATTTTTTAGGAATTTTATAACCTTTAACCATTCTATGACATTAATAAATGCACTCTAGGATATTCTTACCACTCAAAAATGACTCAAAAGGCCCCAAAAATGACTATAAAGTGCAAGACAAGTGAAGGAAAAGACCTTAAATCACCTAGAAAAATTTAAGACATATTAACCATGTATTATTCAAGGAAATTTTAGGATAAAATACTAACTTATAATTCCAAATTACATGGTATGCAAAGTTTTGAATGGTATGGGTGACAATTTGACCTGTGAGGTCAAAATTGTCAACAACTTCTAAACTTCTAAATTTTTCATAGGTTGATTATGTATGGGGAAGAACCTTAATAGGTAAAATAGGATATAAATTAATAAGCTTAAGACTATAATTTGTATAAATGAATACAAATGACATTATAATTACAACTAGCTATAACAAGCCATATAATTTTTTTACCTTGTTTTTCATTTAAATGATCTAATAAGATTAAACATTTTCCTTGATTTAGATTTTTTAATATACTAAAATAAAACACCAACCTAGATGTAACATAATATTTTTATTACATAATTATACTTAATATAAACTGAAACTATAAAATGGATATAGATACTTAACATATTATTTTGTATAGATTTGAGATTGAATGTAACCAGTTAAAAATATTATAAAATGGATTAGAATTCACTTGGATCAAGAGCATGGGCATTATGATATACTTTCTAATGTTTAAAAATTCATCTTATGATTATGTGCCTTAGTATTTTACTACAAGACACTATTTCTTCTTGATAAATGTATTCGAGTGTAATATTAGGTGTTCGTTAAGTGTGCTAGTATATAAAGTGTGTTAGTATATAAAGTGTGTATCCTTCACTTTAAAACCCTATATCCACTTATGACCCAAGGTTGATATATAAAAATGGATTAAATATTGGGGCTTAGTTGACCTCAACTACTCTCTAATTAACAGTTGAATTATACATATGTATTTATTACATTGTAGAGGAAATTCAAATTACATATAGTTTTCTACGTCAAGGGTATGTGTGGAAGAGTTATCCTATATCAATATAACTGAATCTAGATATTGACACTTGAAAATGGAAAAAAATATTAGATTAGGTGCTTTAGTATTTTATAGGGCCTACCCCTTATGAATAATTTATAACTTAATTTTTTTTATTGAAGTCCCTCTATACTTGAAGTGTTAGATTACGATTTCTTAGTACTATATTGATAATTATAGATGATCAAATAATCTCAAACATATTATGTATTTATATGGGAATATTCTATTAATTTATCATTCCATCAACATGTGAAACATATAATCTTATCCATATAGATAATAAATTTTAAAAATTGTCATTTATTAGCATGGGCATAGGTTTGTCATGTTTTGACACCTATGGATTTCCATAGATATATGAATATGATGGAATCATCTAAAACATAGAAATACTAATCTGATTATCTTTAGACATGTTGAGTATGTTAAATATGTTAGGCCATGAATGGAATGACAATAAAATAATTACATTTTTGTGTAAACTAAAGTTATTTCATTAATAAATAATGAAATATTATAATAATATATATCCAAAAATTTGAATAATATTTTCATATTCTATGAATACACTTGAGCTTCTTATGGATATTATCTATATACCCAGATGAGAAAAAATCTATACTATAATTATTCCTAATAATAAAATTATCATATTACAATAATATTATATTCCTCCTAAATCTATAGGGGTTATTTAGAGTTGAAACATGCCTATGAATTTTTCAAATTTTTATCTTTCCATTCATTTTGCCAATATTGATGTTGGTTGCTTTCTAGTAAGACAATGTAGAAATTTTACACTACCATCTTCTACACAATGCCAAATTAGATGAATTTTGGTGTTGATGTGCTTATTTTGGTCATGAAAGACTTGATTCTTTGCCATTTGAAATGTAGTGTTTTTAACCATTATATGTGTTAACAAAACCTTTTTTTCTTACAAATCTAAAAGAACCCTTATGAGCCATAATATTTATTTGGTTGCCTATCAAGATGCCATGTATTCTAATTCTATTGAAAAATTTGATGACATTGATTTCTTGTTTGACTTCCAAATTCAAATTATTGTTCTCAAATTCATTAAAACCCCTAAAGTATAATTTCCATATTTAAAATCACTAACATAGTTAGAATGTAAATATCTAACTAGTTTGAAGTCTCCTACCCTAAAGTATTTAGGCCCAAAATTCTTTATTGTTTGGAGATATAGAGGACTATTTCTATATCTACCAAGTGACTTTATCTAAGTTTTTTCATGAATCGAGAAAGAACACATAGATCAAATAAGAATTATAAAGAGATATCTATATTTAGTATCATATAATAAATCTTTCATATCTTTTGATATTAATTTTACGTTTTCTTCTATGAGCATATTAAAAGGCTTACAATCTATGATTCTAAACTCACTTAGATTTCACCTGTGTTGTTTTGAGTGATGAAGTTATACTTTAATTTTTGAATAATTTTAATACCTAAATATTAATGAAGATAACTTAGATCTATCATTTAAAATACTTACATAAAATCTAATTTGAATTTTTCAGTGTGTATCTCTCATTATTTATTATGATAAGAAGACCATTGACATACACCATTAGAAATAAAATTATTTTTTCAATTATTTTTACGAAACAAGTTTCATCATATATTCTTATTTCATAAGTATGAATTACATATTATTATAATTTTTAGAAATGAGACACATAACATATAGATTCATGGTGAAGACAATATGGTGAGAAAAAAAGGAAACAAGCGAGAGGGTTTGAATCTTGGTGTAGGAGAGGAGGAATAAGGTGAAGAGGATGAGAGTGATGGTGATGAGGTTGAGAGGGAGGACCTTCCAAAACCTTTTATGTGGGTATTTTTTTTAGAAAGAATCAGATATCTTATTTATTATTTTGGTTTATGGCTTCCTCAAAATGGGGTTGGAGGATCCCATGTTTTCTCTCTTAGACCTAGATTTACCTATTGATCCACTATAAAATTATAGTTTTGGGGATCTTGTTTAACTTGTATCTTGTTATCAGGCTTAGGTTTTCCTTGGCAAGTGTTGGAATGAGGCTCTATTTTCTACATTGTATTAGATGGGACTTTTTTTTGGATTATTAGAATGGCTAGGACTATGATAAATTTTCTCTAGCTCAAGAAGGGTTTTGTTTTGACTGATAGCTCCAATATATTTCTATAAAGGATTAAATAATGTTCTAGCTTGGTTTATACATCACATGGTGTTAATTATTGTAGCCTAGAGGATATTTTGACTCATTCTTCTATGCTGAGTAACTTCTCATGTACTTCAATGATTTGCATTTTCTAGTTTCTAATTCTAGCTAAACGTTTCGATGGTTTAGAAGGCCACTACTCTGCATGGAATAAAAATCTCCATGAAGACACCCTTAGTTAATTATTTAATGATTTAATATTCTTACCTAATGGGATGTTTGGTTATTTCTCTTTGAGCACTAGGGGATTTTAACTAGAAGGATGCACTCACAATAACTTTTGTTAGAGGGTTTTACAGCCTTTACTTTTGGTCTTTGCTAAAAATATTTTATGATAGGGATGATCCTATTTAAATGTTTTGGTCTAAATGCATTTTAGACATGTGTTTGGTTTTCTCTAGACATGGTGTAAGTATGGATTTTAGTTTTATATTAAACCTTCTAGAAATTATGGATCTCCTTTGTTGTAGGATCCATATTTATGAAATAATTCTTCAATGTTGGCACAACTAGGGGATTTCTCTTAAAATCCTAGGTTTTCTAAGTGATTACATGGATTAATGTTTTTGGTGAGGAAAAAAGAATTCTTGTAAGTTTTTGGATATAATTTGGAAGGTAGAAGGGTTTGGGTTTTATTTTATGACTTTGGATATGACATGAGGTGGTGTTGTTTTAACTTGTAATGTGCTTTGTTGGATCTTATATTTATTTCATTTGGTTGTTGGGCTTCAACCTAGGGTCACTTGTGTTTGTAGTTCAAAGATAACTCATGGTTATTATGTTATTTTATTGAGAGGTTATGGTCTTCAATTTCAAATTTCAGATTTGAATACTCTTTTTAGGCTTTGTTTAGGTGACTCTTCTTACTTTATGACCATTGTATTTAGTTCCTAGAAAACTTGGGTCCATTTGGTTTTTATGGTAATGGTTGGATTTATTTAGACTCTTTTGGGGACCTAGGCATCCTTATGCCTAGGGATGGTTTTAATAAGAGCCACTTCTTTGCTTTATTATGTTATCTAGTTTCTAATCTAGTTAGAATTAGTTTGGGCCCCACTAGGGATTTCCATGTTCTTTTTTATTTCTAAAAGTTTCTTTGGTGGTTATGTTGGGGTTTAGGTCCTCTAGGAACATCAAAGGTTTTTTAAAGACATAGAACTCCATTTTTGTCTATTTTGGTTCTCAATCTATCCAAAATTAGTTTATTGGTCCCCTGGGACCTTAAAGGTTCTTTTTGAGACATGGGCATCTTGCTCCATTAGTCTAGGACAATTTTTGATCCAAACAAAAATAGTTGGTTCCCACACCAAACAAACACATTTTTTTTACATTCTATCATGGTTCCTATTTTGGCTAGGCCCTTTCTCTTTCTTCTCTATTATTTCATTTTTTGGTAGGATCCTTTTTATCTTCCTAGTTAGTTGTAACTTCATATATCTAGTGTATGTTAGGGGAAACTTGGACCTCTTGATGTGTATGGATTAGATTCCACACTAGTCAAAATTGGGTTTACCATAATTTTAACAAAAAGAGTTTCATCTTCAAACTCATAACATTTGGATTTCATGTTAATGGGGTGATCTATGATTTTATCATATGAATCTATTGGGGCTTGTTTCAAGCAACAATTTTACACTTTATTCTCTTGGTCATTTACTAAAAAAACCTTTGGGATTAGTCAGCACATTATTTTTTTTGAGATAAACATTTATAAATGGATTTTTATGTTAATTTGGTAAAATTTCCATCTATTGTGATCATCCAAATCCAACATTGTTTTAATGGTAGTATATTTTTATATTTGTGTGAAGGTTTCATCGAATTTAATTCCTTATTTTTGATAAAATATCTTTGTGAGAATCCTCATTTTGTGATTTTCAAATGATCTATCTAATTGTTATGCATTTAAAATAACCACTTTTAACCAATAGGTTTATAACCAATTGGAGGATCAATAAATTTCAAAGTTTTTTTAACATTACATCATAGAAACTTCTCATTGCATTTTCCATGCATGAAAAATTTAAGCTTTTTTGAAGGAAGTGGATTCAGAGTGAAAATAAACATTGAATTATTATTCAATAGGGTATTCCAAGGTTATATTTTCTATCTTATCATGAATTACATCTAGGATCTTATTCAATTATTGTGTATCTATATCTGCACTTCTATTGCCTATTTTTCCAAAATCATCGAGAGTAATATCTTTCAATGTTTGTGCAACACATTTTGGTATATTTTTATGTTTAAGTTATGGAATCACTAGTGACTCATTTTATATATTTGAAACTCAATGTTTTCATAATAGGCCATCTTTTGATGAAGTTTCACTTTATTCTATGTGGGGAGGGTAATTTTCAATTGCATAAGTCAGTAAAGATTCAATTATTTCTAGATCCTATGTTCCCCTTTCATATTTTAGAACCTCCATATCAACCTACTTGAAAACATCAAATTTGGCACATTTATAAAGTTGATTCAATTATTTCCCAATCTTAGGTTACCATTTAACATTTTGGAACCTCCATATCAACCTCATTGAAAATATCAAATTTGGCACATTTATAAAGTCAATTCAATTGTTAACTAATAATTTTTGTGTCCTTTTTAGTTTTTAAAAAATATTTTTCTTGCAATGAGAAATTTATTTTTGTTCTTATAAAATATTTGATATTCTTTTGAAGACTCTAAGTATTAAAAAATCATGAATTTAGGACTCTATTATAGTTTATTCATTTTCTCCTTTAGAATCAATGCATAACCTATGGATCCAAAATTTTAAATATGTCACATTTAAGGGAGATGGCCATATCATGCTTAATATGGTGTCTTATCTCTAAGGTTTATCAAGGTCATCTATATTGGAGGTAGACATTTTTTTAATCTAATTATGCCAAAAAAATATAGATTTACCCATTTGAATTACAAAATTTTGTGAACCATGTTCATGATAGTTTTATTAAAACACTCAAATAATCCATTATGTTGAGGATTTTAATTACATGTGAGATTATTCTTTATTACATTCTACTTGAGATAGTTTTTTAACACCTTTGTAGTGAACTCACTATAGTTATTAGTTTTGAGTTTCAAAATGTAGGATTGGGCTTCATTTTCAATAATATATTGAAATTTTTGAAACATTTCAAAGGCTTATAATTTATTATTAATAAAATATATCCAAGTCATTTTATTGTAATAATCAATGAAAATTAAGAATTACTTAAACCACTAATGGAAATAATTAGAAGAGAACATAGATCAAAGTGAACCAAATATAATTTTGTGTTAGCTTTCCAATCTAAACTTTTAAATGATTCCCTTTCATGTTTGGCTAATATATATGGTTCACACTTTTCAATGTTTTATGTAGAGTCAAAAACCATATAACACTATTTTTAGGCATAGTGTATATGGTTTCATAGTGTGTGTTCAAAAGTATAGCATGTTACAAAAGAATTTCTTGCATTATCTTCTAAAAGATGATAAAAATTCAATGGAAATGAGTGCTCACCCCTGAGTTTTATAAAATTCCATCATCATATCCATTTTTATCAAATATGTTATCACATTTCATTGTCACCTTCACCTCTCCATAATCTATAATAATAGAATGGATTTGTTCTCAAATTATCACAAGAAAGAAACAAAATTCAACTAAGGAAGGTATTGTAAATTTAAAATAATGAAGTATGGAAGTCCTAGTGAATTGAGCTGGATTCAACCTTTGTCTTGAGGTTGTAGATTTTTTTTATCTGCCAAAAATATTGGACCAAAAATTTCTTCATGAAACTTGCCAAATAAGTTCCTTAATAAATTCATATGTTACATAGATCAATGTCTAGAACACAAGTATTATCCCACGTTGAATTCCTTGAGGAATTATTTACTTTGTTAAATATGGAAAGAACACATTGAAAATAAAATTGATCCAAGCCATTTTCTCAATTTATATTATTTTCATTTTTAATTTTTATTATCTAATAGGATTAAATTTCATTCTATGATGTTTTCATTCATAGGTCTCATGACTCGATTTCATTTCACAACATTTTCAACATAAATATTGTTTATCATTTTTCTTTTCTTGATGTTGATAATTATTTTAAAAAAAAATTATGCCTCAATCAATGTTTTTATCTTTACCTTTGTCATTTCTTAACTTATTTTAAGAATTAAAATTTCTATTATCAGAAAAAAATCTCTCTAATGTTTCTCTAGTTTTATTCCAAAGGATTTTTTTTATTTCAACCATTTTAGAAACTAATTAATCAAATGTGAGAATATTCAACATATCACTTACTTTCAATGACTCAAAGTAGGTTAAGTATGTATGATTAATATAATTTATGAAGGTGTCCATATACACATAAATTTTTATACTAATTGTAATAACATCATGTTTAATTTCATGAATTTAAAAATCTAAACTCATGACATCTCCATTTTTAACTCAATCTTGAATAATTTCAAATGCAACTATATGATATCCAATTGAGATTGAGAATAATATAGGTAATTAAATTTGAAAAATGATTCCCAAGTATTGATAAAAACCATCTGTGTGATGAAACACCTCTACATCAACTGAGACCCTCATCAATGTCAATGATTTTAACTTATTTTTAATCTATTATGGTATATCATTTGTTTATTTAGGTTTGGTGGTTTATCACCCCCATCACTAATGGAGAAAAAAATGTTATTGAAGATAAGTGTTTTCTTTACCTATGGGTTGATCATCTTTACCACTCTAAAAAAACTCCCCTTTATATATACCATCTGAATGATATACCAAACATATTTATATACTTTACCTTACTATATACCCATCAATATGTGGAATAATCTCATCATTTCTATATACCCAGTGGTTCATATAATATATGTTAAAGCATATGAAAATAAAATGGTATGTCATACCTAGGTAGCATGTGAAGAAAACTTTATATATATATTACACCCACATAAAAATAATTCCTTTCACATGGAATGATAACTCCATATACTTGGAGTGATATTTCTCATTAATTTACGTATACTGATACTTGTAAGTGGGTAATGAAGTTAATGGGAAAAAATATATTTTATTTATTTATCCCAGATAGTTTAAAGTGATGATGCCATATATTAATTCATTACATATATATTTTATTATAATTGAATTATTTTGATCATGATGAGATGACTCATTAATTCAAATTAGAGGCATTATTGATACAAAAATTGTGAATTATTTTTTATTTTCACTATTTGATTGGTTTTTAAAAAAAAATCTTGATTTTGAAAAGATAAATAATTTGTAGATTTAAAATGACTTGTTAAATGTTTTGAATAATTTAAAAATAAAAAAAATGCTTATTATTCCCTTTTTTAAATATTATCCATTCAATTATTATCATTTTAATAGAGTAAAAGTAACAGAATATAAATTGATTAACTTATCTCACCCTAACGGGCTTTGGTACCACTTGGAAGGTTGATTGAATTTTGAATTTCATTTGTTGGAGGTATTTTTCATCTTTACACACTTTTATAAGAACATAAATAAAATGTGAATGTTTCCACATAGCCAAAATAAATTAACAAGCCCCACAACCCCTAGTTTTGTAAGGTGTTAAGTGTAATTTAGTCTAAATAATGAAAACATGTCAAATTCAAACAAAAAATGACTTGTATAGGTGAAACACAACCATGCAATACAAATTAGGATTCAAAACTACCAAAAAAAGAAAAACACAAGCCATAAACAATTTGTATGTAGTTATTATAACATGTATTTGGCCTAATACCAATCTACGTATAGTCTAAAAGAGTGTATTCTACCAACATGTGACACTAATCTACCAAAGAGTTATTAATACTATCAAAAACCCCTTCATACAAGTCTTAAACAGCTTCAAACTTGTCCAAAATTGGCATAAATGCCTCAATACGACATAAAAACACATAAAACCACCTTGTTATAGATTAAAATGCCTTAAAATAGCCAATATGCAGTATTGATAATTGGAATAAGACTAGTTTCAATGATTTAGAATGGATAAAACTAAGATATATTATAAATAAGAAGAATGAAAAAATAAATAAGGAATTAGGAATCCTATACTCTTATACCAATGTCAGGCCAAAAATGGAATGAAAATAAAATAACAATATTTGGTGAAAAAGTTAATGTATTAATTAAAAATTAAAGATTAAAATAACATATAGCCAAGAATGTGACTATTCATTTCATATTCTAAGGAGGCTATCTATATACCAATATGAGACAAAAGATCTCATAAAACTACTCCTCGTATTAACATTGTTATTTTTCAATAATATTATTAAAGAATAATTGAGGCACCAAATAAGTAATTATTGTAGGTGTCTAATGGAAAATTTGGATGCTCAGACCCTTTTAAAGTATGTGGAAAGAAGATAAGGGTGTGAAAGAGACATATATATATCAAAAAGTTATGTAAGTTAAATGTAGGTCAAAACTAAAATAAAAAATGTCTAATACCAAAATTTAACATCTTAAAAAATATTTAGAATAGGAAAATCATTATGGTATTCATCCCTCACTCTTATAAGTAAAAAGAGTCCTCTCCTAAATTGGTTCAAACTATTAAATAATAACTAGAAGATAAAATTTAGTAAAATTATTAAGATGAACTCTAGTTCATAATGTCATAAACAAAATCCACCACTCTAGCCTACCTTTAGAAAACAACTTCATAATAATGGGAATAAACACTCATAACCATGGATTTTGTTTTATGCAAAAATAGAAAAGATGATGAGGACATATAGCCCAAGTTAGATAAGAAGGATAAAACTAATGTGAAATTTACGTGGAAAATTTCATAGGAAAATGTGATTGTTTCTAGGAAATATGAGGTTTGAATTTAAATCTAATAATCTATGTCCCTCATTACACCAAACATATCCATCTCAACTCTTATCACCTCTACCATTAATTGACTATTTCTACTTATTTCTAGTCCATGATTTTACTAGTGAACACTACTCTTACTCCTTATATCAGTCTCTTAGTGTGTATTTGTATCACTAAAATGATTTTATCTTCCATATACACATGTTCATACTCCATAACCATCACTTATATATCCACTATTTATCCTAATTTTTCACCTTTTATACATCCTTCTAATTTATTACCTCTTGAAAATGGAAATCAATTATACCCCATGACTTTTTCCAATAGTCTCTTCCTCCATTACTTTTTCCCCATTTATTACATTATTCCCTACATCTTGGGCATTCCATTTTATTTTACAATTTTATCCATCACTTGATATTTATCTAGTGACATCATTGATGAAAGGAATAAATAAAATACATTTTATACATATTTTTATAAAAATCAATGTAACAATTATCTATGTAGGTTCAAAAGTATTATGTTAGAAAGGATTTCAAAATGTCATCACATGATTCTACAACTAGGTTGAGAAATAATTACCCTTTTTCGAAACAAATATTGTAATATCACGAAATGGTACCTTATACAATCAAATATAAGAAGGATATAATTCCCCATAACTATCAAACATCTATGGATATATTGGATTACTTAAGTGTCTAAGTAATAAATTTTGAGTTTTTATATGAATACTCATATATGTTAATATATAGCTACCTAGGTGATATTGATAAACTAGTAAAAAGGTAAAAATGATTAATTAGCTTTCTAAGAGTCTAAATAAGGTTAACAAAAATATAAGAAACTTGAAATATTATAATAAAGGGTTGTAAAACAAACTAGATAAAAGGGTGGATGCAACACACCTCCCAAAAGAGATAGAAAATAAAATTAAGATGATAGAGGAAAATGAGTAAATGTTAAAGAATATAGTATAAAATAAACATCAAAATAATTATCTAAATAATGATCTCAAGACATAGAAGAAAAAAATATATGTCCTTAAATTGATCAATGAAGTCTCTAGGGTTTATTGGGATAGTATAGCTTTGATTGCATGAGGTATCTACCATGATGTTGATTTTAATAATACTACTAATGTATAGAACCTAGAGGTCCATATGTATTATGTCATTTGATCTATTATCTAATGGCTCATATAGGATAATACAATCAAAATATAAATTGAGCATAAGTTAAAAGGATTAGGTCCTATAAAAAGGCATCAAGGATAGGGAAAATGTAAAAAATAAGGTAATTTATCTCTTAGTGATGTGAGAAATTATCAATGTGAAAATATCTTTAATGAAAATCTATATTGAATATAAAATTGTAGATACTAAAATTTGGTCATGAATACTTGATAATGTCATTTTTTCCCAAATTTACTTTAATTGACTTGATACCTTAATTTGGTCCTATTTCACCACCTCACTCTATCCTTAATACTTGTATAGACTTGTCCCTTTATAATTTTTTGGTTTACACCTAAAAATGTTCTTAATCACTAAAAACCTCTCTAAGCATCTTATAAACATTCAAATTTAGAAAATCAAGTGTCACCCTTCTTAGGACCTTATCAACTTGTATAGGATAGTATTGATAGTTGATATCATCCTTGTTTGTTGGTCATATATTTCCCATTATCAACAACTCTATTTAAAATATAAACCATCCCTTATAGGTTGATCTATATTATACAATATGTAGTGTGAGTGTTTACCATTTTTTATTGATACAAAGGTACATATAAATAACCTATTTTTTCACTTAGAAAGTATTTGAAAATTCATTACACTATTTCACATTGAGAAAAGAGTCCATATTAATTATAAATATAATCATAATCACTTAAACTAGATTTTAACCAGTTCACAAGTATTTTCTATCCAAGTAAATCAAATCATTATTAGGTATTCAAGACATCTATATGTATACAAGTATTACAAGTAGTATAACTCTACTAAGGACTCTAGGTGGGATAACTACATGGGATTTATTTCCTTCCTTAGAGTATTGGATATGTATAAAATGATAAATCATAACTAGGGTGAATTGGGTCAGCTCATCTGATTAGACTCCCTCTATTCATTTGTTAGATTTTTAACTATTTCAAGCCATATTATGGGTTAAAAATTATAGGTAATTTGTGCACAATCAAAGGTCAAAATTATTCATATATGCATATTTCAATCAAGCATAGGGCAAGATCCTTTTTTTGTATAGGTCAAGATCAACCCATAGAGGATAATAATAGTATTCAATCTTATCCCACTATATTCAATCATAACCTAGAAAAGTAAAAATATTTATTTCAATTGTAAACACAATCATATTTATATTCATCATTATAGTCATCTTGTAGTTGCACATAATCAAATTACATGAATAAATTAGCTAAGTCTTATTCATTCTCTTTATTCTCTCCATAGTTAACTATTTTCATTCATTCAAACTTCATCAAATTTAGTACTTCACTTTCATTTTGATAGCTATAAATTATTTACAAAATTTTCTATCTTTATATTCATTTTGTATTAATAAGAGTTAATACAACAATTAATTCCAAATTTTAATAAAACATATTGGTGACCGTACACTTTGTATTAAATAATTTATTAAAATTTAATCCTAGGGCTTAGATAAATTACTAAGCATCTGACACTAAATTAAATTTATTTCAACCTTGAATCTAATATATGATGCTAAAATAATTTTATTTTTCCCTTAGATTCATTATCTAACACTAAAATTAATTTATTTTGACATTTTCTTTGATATCTCACACTAAAATAACTTTATTTTGAACTTGGATTTTAGGATAACTTACTAATATCCACACACACACAAATTACTTTTTCTATGATATAAATTTCATTATTGTTAATTTCTTCTGAATTTGAAAATAATATATGGCTATAGTGGATGAACATTTGATTCTTCAATATTTCTTAGATTTAATTTGATTTTATCTTCCCCTAATAAGGAAAATCATTAAAAATCATGCAATTAAAAAAATCAAATCTAACAAAGATTAAAAAATAATTAATTTTTTTAATAATCTTTAATTTATCTCTATAATGAGCAAAAGGCATGTATAAATTATTTCATTATTCCTCTTATATATCTTTAATTTAATACTAAAATCTTGGTTAGATCCACCAAAATAGCTTTTCTAAAGACCACATGACCTAACAAAACCCCAAAGGTTGTAATAAACTAAACATTTTTTAAATTGATCATTATACACATCACTCTACATCTTTCAAACATCAATCTTAGTTTGGACAAGTGATTCCTAAATAATAAAAAGACTACCCAATCATCCAAATAGACTTCTAATAAATCATGGGTGAAATCCTTTAATGCATATACAATAGCCCTTGAGAAAATTGTAGGTGCATTTCTTAGTCCAAACAACATTACCTTATATGCAAAATAACCCCATTTTGTTGTAAAGGTCATCTTAGTTCTATCATATTATGTGATTAGAATCTGATGGTACCCACTAGAAATATCATTAAATGAATAAATCTTATGGCCTATGAATACTTATAAAACTTCATTTGTAAATGGGAAATGGAAAGGTCATTAAACCACCATAGGACTCACCCAGTCATATTTCTCTATAGGAAAAATAATTTTGGCCTCTTGCATGTGTTTTGATTTAACTTTGACATTTGATTTCATGTTTGGGTTTTAATGGTAGGTTATTTTATTAATCATTCATGAAAAATACTTAAGTTCATCATGCATCTCTCCTAGAGATGGTTCCACACCCTTTAATTCAATGAACTTGGTAAGAATGACATTTTGATATTCTCATAGAAGCTATACTACTTCAGATATGTCTTCTTACAACTAATAATCACCACTATGTGATAATTTTAGAATGTCCTTGATCCCAATTTTCTCAACGTGTTCCTTAAAAGGTGCAAGGTAAATATTTAATTCTTCCTTAGGAATGGAATCATATATTAGTCATTTGGCTTCCCATTATCGAATGTTAAGACATTGCATCCTTTTTTTAAAATGATTTTGCCACTGAATTTGGAAGTGTCTCAACTTCATATTATGTTTGAATAATTCTATGAGATCCATATCCTCCTCCTTGGTTGAATATATTTTCCACTAATATTCATCTTTTATTCTATGACACGATTGAATAGAGAAATTTACCTTGTCCTCCTTTGATTTATAGGCCTACAAATCTTCATCTAAATCACAGGCTATGCTATGAGAGGATGATGAATCAATTAATCCATATAAGTATTCAATACTCCCATTGCATATAAAAACCTTTAGATTCTATAGTGACTTTTTTTTGGTGGGTTGTCATCTTTAAAAATAAATGTCTGAATGAAATTGCTTTGAACCTACGCCTAATGTCCTATTTATATTTTATGCTCTTGGTGGATATGTCAAGCAGTAGGAAGGGTGCCCAAAGTGTAATGTAAAATATTTACCCAATACTTTGGAGTGATATCCTCTATAGTCAAGACCTCAACACATTGGAAAATATGAATCTCATGGCAATCTTCTTCATTATATATTGGCCAGTCTTCCTTACTCCTTTTGGTAAATGGAACTGAGCTATAAGTATTTCATAGGCTTAATTGCATTAAATAGGTGTCTCTTTATGTATAAAACACTATCTAACAATAATCCCCTTAAATTCATATACTATATCACTAATTCTCTGGTTGATGTTAGGAAAATATTGTTAGAATCATAGTATAAACTAAACAACATCCTTGGTGGAAAACTAGTGTGGTAGTTGACGTTCCATTACAAAAACCATGTGCAAAGGTCAGACCTCATGGTCACCCTTGATCCAATCAAGAATGTAAGTGTCATAATGTCCATTGAGTGAAGAATTCTTATCCCAAGGTAGAATACGTTCTCTCATTAGTTATATATAATCTTGGTTTGTTTGACCATCCTAATATAAAAAATCTATGTTTGACTAAGTTGGTTCCATATGGACATAAAATGTACATCATCTACCACTAATGGTGGAATATCCACACATGGTAAAACATACTTAGATAACTCCTTTAACTGTAAAGGTATCTTGGTTAGGCTTATGCAATTGTTGAGGAAGTCACATTTAGTGTCTTGCAAGGTCTATCATCTGTCTTCAGTGTTTAACTTTATCCAACTATTATCACCATAGACATATGGAAAATTGGGATCTTTAGGAAAATAATATGCTTTGTGTCCATCCTTGTTAAAAGGAATAACTATAATTTTATCTCCTCAATGAGATTTTAATTTGTTCGTTATTGTATTTATGGTCAATTGACCATCATAGGCCCTTTTTTTCCAATGATCATAGGATAATGCATATCATCCATATTCATATCTATGACTTCAAAATCACCATGTAAGTTTAGTTTTGTGAATTTTATCTCCACATCCTCCAATTGACCAATTAGTTTAATGTGCCCATAATCCTCAAGACTCAGTGTAACTTGGATGTAACTTATCATAGGTTAGCCAATAACAACCCATGTGGACTAAGGGATCATATTTATAGTGCTACCAAAATTGAACAGTACATTGGGTACCTCATACCCTATGATTTCATTGTCTATCCTAGAATAAAAGTCTCATGGTTTTTTGGTTTTTACATACCATATCATTTAATCCTCTCATTATTGGTCCTTTTATGCACACTCTAGTAGATTATCAATAAAATTAGTGATGTTCTACAAGATGTCCTCATTTTTTAGTTTATTAAGGAGCTTTATCAAGTCCATGAAGGTGGTGAAAACACCATCTTGTCAAATGATGTGAACTATCTACCCATACATTTTCTCATCTATGAATGTAACATAATCTTTAATGGTTTTTGGTTAATGAATCATTTTAAAAATTTATGTTGCTTCATGTATCAACCCTTTCTCTATGGTAGTCTCTTTATACTTGTCTAGTTATGGTTTCTTGATTCCATGGTCACATGGTAATTCTAAAGGGGGTAATCCTTGATCTACATGTCACCAACAAGTGAATTCTTGTAATAATTCATCTTCTTGGGGATATGAGATAACCATATTTATATTTTTCATAGCCTTGTCCTCATGTTATTTTATCAACACTAGATAGTCCTTTATATCATGTTTTTTAGAGGCCCTATAATAGGCACAATAGGATTGACAATATGGATCCATAGGGTAATTCATTTGTATATGGTTGAATTCGCCACATAGATAACACTAAATTATGGGTCGAGGTCCATTTACTATACCTCCTTATGGTCCTCCTCAATAACTTCCCCTCATTCCTCTATGGTATTTACTTCTATTTGGTTGGAACCCATGATTACCAAACTATTGTGGTCTACAGTTCCCAAAATTATGTTGAGGGTTACAACCTTGCATTTTTTGGTTTCCCCCATATCTACCATATTAATCTTGAGTTAGTTATAGGGCCTAGTTAGATTGCATTGGCTACAAGACCATATACTTCCATGAATTCAAATTTTATGCAAGGGCTATCTATTTATGAATATTTGGATTCCAACTAAGTGTGTTTGTAATTTGGTATGATATTAATTTTATTTTCTAAGGTAAAACATATAGATTGGTGCTAGATCATTTTGTGTCAATTATGATGATAGCCTATGGTGTCGTATTAGATTTATGATCAAATATTGTAAAGATGTTTTTGGTAATTTCTTCTCTCAATTCTTATAATGCTAAAAATTCTTCTCATCATGATTTTGGGATTTGCATAAGTTTTAGTAAACATTCTATTTATTCCTTAAATACTATTGTATTATATTACATTAAGAAGTTACATGTCCTACTACGTGACATATATCAGAAAACCCATTTTTTGTTCTTGGTCACTCATTCCTATGATGCCCTTATTTTATGCACTCTATAAACCAAAGATCTTGTTGAGGTCTCTATATTTCTTATTTTTATTATTCCTTTTTTTATGAGGAGTTGTAATGTGTTATTTATCTATGAATGAGGATCTGAATCTCCCCCATGATATTCAATTTATTCCACTTGAATTGTAGTTGTTTTATCTTTTGCTTTGTTCAAAAATTGGGTTTGCATAATAGCAAACCTTATCCTTGGTTGCAATCCCTCTACAAATTAATAAACCTTGTCCTTGTCTACCATAAAAAAATTGAATTTGTTCATTATGTGTAAAAAAATATTATCATACTAAAAAATAGTCTCTTTGGCTCGTAATTTCCTTGAGATCTTGTATGGTCTAACTAGAGCATTTATGGACTTTAAATTATAAGATTAATAATGTTTTGACTTATTATAATGTATCTTTAACAACACCTTTGTAGAAAATAAATTCCAATCTTCTACTAGCCAATGCTCTAATCAAATTTACATTCATCATTACTTCATCAGTGATTCCTTTAGCCTATCATTTCATAGTGTAGGTGAATAAGTATTTCTCTAGTTCTATAACCCATCATAAAGAGATAGGTGGGTTAGTGCTCCCATTTTATATTCCATAATGGGGTTTCCTACATGTATCATAGTTGATTTGGTTACAACTAGCATTGGGGATGGTTGTAGTTTCAGAGACTTCTATGTACATTGGGTAGCCTCTCAATCTAGTGATGGTTTTGATGTGTCCTCTAGTTTTGTGGATGTGGTAGTTGTAGATATATCTCTATCATCTCTTTCTTCTTATTCTAATATTCTAAGTTGCATAATGAAATACTTAACCTACACAATAATTAGAGTATTTATCTCTATAGAAAATAATGTTGTTATGCTCTTATTATGTTGGTTTTAGAAACTCTACACAACTTCATAATATGTAGCCTTTTTCCTTCTAGGGTTTTCTATGAACTTCTAATAAAATTGGTCATTTCCAAGTGTCATTATATAAAGTTGTATAAGAATTACTATTATTTTAAAAAAATGGGCTTGGGAAATGTATGATTCCTTTGGAAATGATCCTTACCTCCAAATATGTATCTCTCAAAACTTGAACCTATACTATATATATGACTATAAGGTAATCTTTGATTTTATTTCTATGATATCCTTCTTATAAATTTCAAACTTTTACCCATCTATTTTACTTATATACTAATACCTTCTTCTTTCATCCATGATAAATCCTCATCACTTCCTTGTGCTCTATCTGTATTTGGACCAGACTCCTCACTCTATTTCTCTTCACTAAACCCTTCTCCTTGTCATGTCTTTTCATCTAAATCATTAGTACTACTAATCATATTCTTATCTTCCTGAAACACAATCTATTTATTCTAGATAATTTACTATTTAAACTCTCTTTATAACTCCAATGTATTTTTACTATCCTTTTCCTCTAGATTCTCCATGATGGACTCAGGTTCAACATCTATCTTTTCATCTTTTATTCATTCTCCCTTATCTTTCACACACCCCCATGATGCCTGAAGTGACTACTCCATATGGAAAGGAATAAGTACTATTACTTTCTCTATAACCAACATTTTAATGATCATAAGAAGCCACTATAAGAATTTTACTCTTATTCCTCTAATATATAGATCCTTTTCCACTTCAAATGCTACATAGCCCTATACTATGAACTCTATGATATACCTATCAATGGTCAAATCTAACCAATGATCTATTTCATAGATCAAATTGGTGTCTAACACCTAAAGTTATTTGATCTTCTCCTTAAAACACATAATGTTAATAGTCACACAAGATATAAAAAATTGGTGTTCTAGATAAGCCAACCAGCTAGCTTAAAATATAGGTAATTCACATTATAATATATCATAAATTTCACTATAAATATGTTTCTACATAATCTATTGTTTATAACACCCTATTATTTGAGCTTTCTTCTATGCAAACTCAACTATTTTTTGATCTAGATAGCATTCCACATCTCTTTGATTAGGCAACCACCTTAACATATCCTTAAAAATGAGTTTCATACTCACCACACCATTGTTATCATAGGTTATTGGGTTTACTATAACATTCTAATTATAGTTATACCTCTCATGATTTTAAGCGAGAACTTTCAAGAAAGGAAAATCATTACTCGATATTCAAACTTTATCCTAAGATTGTATAGGTTTATCCAATTAGGATTAATCTTATGACTATCTAATTTGATAGATAATTCATCCTAAAATCAAATATGTTTACATAGTTACCAAACTTGGATAGAAATGACCTTTTGGATATTCCTTAATATACTAAGATTTCAAATAGATGAAAGTAATTTGTAGATAGTTACAACTAAAGAATATCAATTCATGGGGTTATTATGAAATGTTACATGACTTTTTAATGGGTAGATAATACCAATTAGAAGACAAAACCATATACATACAAGATAATCTTGTGATACACATCATTACCCAAAAGATATTTCTCACATAAGAAGTGCATAACTATTATATTAACCATCAAATACTAATTCATCTTAAAATCTTTAGATCATGAAAAATAATTACACTTTCAATACAAAACTCCAAGTATTTACTCAAAATTATTGAATAAAATATTAATTCAATACTTAACCAAAAATATCTAACATTATTAAACCCATTCTACTATAATCCATAGGACTATATATTCCTAAAAACTATATTGTTATAACTACAAAGTATATTCTTGGCATCTAGGTATGCCAACATGTATTATGCTGATAAATATTCCATGTACCCAATCCCATATAAAAATATAACTTCATAATAATTATGTAGGATAATTGGTAACCAAAAATAAAACCTAATATCTACCTGCACGATGCATTCATAAACATAAGTGGTTGATGTATACATTCCCCAACTAGCACTAATTTAGATCCACTATAGGATTGGTATTTAAGGTAATCTCACATATAGTTCTAGTGTTCACCATTCATATTCCTTATTAACATGAGAATATTTTTATTTTAGTAGACACATTACATTCTAGAGTTTAAACCTCAAATCTAATACCACAATGTAATAACCCCATTGGGTTTTACTAGAATAGGGTATTTTTAAAAAAAATAATTACACAAATTAAATTAATAGATTCTATCAAGATCAAACTACAAGAGTGATTTTTAATTAAATAAATTATTTTAAATTAACCATATATAGGTATATAACTAATATATTTATTTATTGATCATAATCATATCATCAATATCAAGAACAAGTATAATGATAATTATAGAAATAAAGATTGCATTCATTCATGAAAGTATTATTAAAAATTTATCCATGGATGATAAAATATTATAGCCAACTATTTTATGGTACATATGAATAAAATTTATATTTTAAGCATTATAAATGTCTTAATAATAATATACAATGATAAAAATCTCCATATAACATGTGAGTCTCAATGAACTCATAGTATCCAGAAGTAACCTCAAGTGTAGTCTCTAGTGTAGTACTTCCAAGGGGAGGGAGAGAATAATCTAAGTGATTTTCCATACCAAGAATAGATCATCAATCCCCCAAACAATCTATCAACTAGGGAATGGCCCTCCCTTCATGAATGGGTAGATAATGACAATGTGGGAATCTAGAGTGACAACCTAGAAACCATGTGTTGTAAGATAAATAATAGATGATGTATACCATAAATAAACATATTATAACATGATATATTAAAAACATGTAAAGTAATAAAATATATGAAGTGACAATTTTTAACTATAAACATTATTTTGGCTAAAGTTTTCATATAGTTATTGATCTCATGGATCAGTCAATTTCATACACACCTCTCAATTGGATTACACCTCATCTATGCATTAGTGACACTAATTAAGTCAGTAAAATCCATCACACTACTTTAGGGTCATCAATGTGAGATTTAGTTTGTATATATATATATATATATATATATATATATATATAATATAAAAACCAATAGATTGATTCATATAGAATATTCCCTATAAGTAGATAAATATCTGATAACTTAGAAAATATCAAATACATTCATTTAGTCAATCAAATGCAATCTAATAAATCTAAACAATCTAATTTTTTAATTAATAATAAATATATTTCAAAAATAATCCTTAATAAAATAATACCATTTGATTAAGAAGTATATCTAGACATCAAGTTACCAAATATTAACATGTAACTTGAAATGTTAAGTGATCCATCTAAATAATATAAATTTACAAGTTAATGTATACATAGAAAAAGTATAAGAATAAGCCAATAAAATCATATAACATTAATATGAATTGTATTCCAACTCAAATATTACATATTAAGATGTTCTTTTCAACCATTAGTCACATATTTAAAATTAGTTTGAATAATAAAGTCCTTCAATTTCCCTTATTTAATATGTATTATTATAATATTTGAACAAAATAGGTGTTGTCACATAAAATTTCACCCCTTGAGGAGATGAAAACTCTCTCCTCATTGAAGTGGCACAATGGAAGCACCTCAATGCTATGGGTGACCCAATTTTGAGGTGGATCTCTAGATTAGGGCTAGTTCCCTTGAGGTACCATTATAGATAAAACCTACTACTGACTTCTAGGGGGTAAAAAGGGAGAAGGATAACTGAAAAAAATATAATATATGGGAGATGATACAACAAATATATATTCTACTCAAACCACTTATAATGTACTTGAAACCAAAAAGAATCCAATAGATACACTCCATTCAATTAAACACTCCTCTTCTACGTCAATGTTTCAAGCATGGGATCATAGAAAAGTCTAGGCTAGGAGGAATTAGACAATAGGTCTTCTATAATATTAATAAATATGCTACTAATTATACCTAAAATCCATCCAGACACTTCTTATTGACCTATAAAAGAGAGATTTAAATCCACACAAGGCACTATGAAGAGTAACATGTGAAGGTAAGCAAAATACACTTGCATAAGACCAAAAAAATAAACATACACTTAGTGAAATATTGAATGAGATAAAAAAAAATCTTTATTAGTTAAATGATAAAAAAATTTAGGGATTCACCTTACCCAAGTGGAGAGATCCCTACAACAACCAAAAAGGCTAGTATTTATAGTAATTATGAGAGGAGAGAGAGAAGGTAAAGCTCAAGAGTCACAAAGACACTTGTTAAGAAAGGAAAATGAGTTACAATAGTAATATAATTAGGAATTAGATAGGTCATACAATTAAAATATGGAAAAATGTCTCCCAAGTTATTAAACTCCTCCATATGTGGCATAGATTCCCTTGTGCTTGCATAAGAAATTATTTTCATAATTTTCCCTTATTAAAATACTTTACCACTAAGTAGGGTCAAGTTTGATGATTTATATGAAGGGGAAGGGTTAATAAAAAGCCTTAAAATGAATTGGATTAGTCTCTAATCATTCTTATTCCTGTGACCATGAGAAATCATTCATGATAGTCATAAATAACTCCTTCTCAGGCACCTCTCACACTTGTCATTCAAAATCCTTCCAATTATACAATATAATACATGAATAAGGAGTAATGACACATTTAAAGAGTTTAAAATTTATAAATTTCATAAATAAAGCCTTAAAATGCTTCCCAATTAGAGTTTCACCATTTTTACTAAGTGTTCACTGCTCATTCACTCTGACTAGCTGAGATGAGAAAGATGGTAGGCAAACTTGGGAGATTACATAACTCAATATATGAACATTATGACTTGGAAAAAGTACTAATATCTCACCCAAAGGTGGTTTCATCTCTTTAATCTTCTCCATCCCTATAAAACACATAAATCTATCATAATGATCCTTATTTTACCTCTTCCATATAAGCAGGGTATAACTCAATTACATGGGAAGGAGACCTGGAGAGACCTTTGTCACCTCCAATTAGTTTCATGGACAACTTGTGTTATTTAGATGGTTAAAATTCAATATTTTCTCCATCAAGTTTGAGAGAGGGTTTGTGAGGGGTTTAGAGAGGTATCTCAGCTTAGAATTTCTTCATGAATATCCCACATTGAAGTTATATCTAAATGACATTGAGGGATTCTTAAGGACCCTCCCTAACTCCCCTAATCATGATGAGGTCCCATGCAAAGCATTTGAGAAGTTCTAAGCATTCCAAGCTATCCACTCAAGTAACTTTTTTACATTATATAGGGTTTGATAATCTCTAAGAGAATAAATGGCTTATTTACGAGTTTGTCTACAAGAAAAAAGGCTCTAACCCCTCTAAAAATATCCTAGTAACATGTTACAAATCTTAGAATAACTCATCAAGAGATAGAATTGAAACTAATCCCCTTCTGATAATAGGCTTAAACCTTGTAAAATAGGTCTACTTGTAAATTAGGATCAACTAACTCTTTAATGGATTCCCATACAATGTGATGGTTTAAACACTTAATTTATACCCTTATGGACATGATTCAAAGCATTAGAATGCTTTCCAAAAGCTAAAAATAGAAGTTACAAATCTATAATGGATTCTAATACAAGGTGATGGTTTAAACACTTCATTTATATGCTCATGGGCATGATTAAAATCATTAGAATGCTTTCAAAAATCTGAAAATAGAAGTGACCCCCTATTTAGAGTTATGCTTGCACCTTACCTAACTAGGTCTACCTACAACTCCTATAGCTTATACCACCCTATCTATTTTACAACCTTATATATTATTTTTAAATATTTTATTAGGTGTATTACATCTCTCCAAATCTTCTTTGAATGTGCCTTGGCTTTTAGTTCACTCTATATCCTTTTCTCAATACTATCTTATAATGAGCCTAGGGAAGTGTCCCTTATCTAAGATAAAATAGGAGGCACTTCACCTATTTAAATCACAAAAAAAATATTATATAGGCTCATATAGGTATCAAGGATTATTTATATAAATTTTTAACGTCTAGTGATGAGTTTAGACCTTTAAACTTTCCCAATTTCCAAGGTAGACCTTTCAATTCTTGACTTTGACTATATTAACCTCCACAGTCACACCTATAAGCATAAATTGAATGATTTTAGGCCTAAGATATTATAAAAATACTTAATTTTAAATATTATATGATGATTCATCTATAATACATGTTTTTCATTTGGTTCACCCTTCATGCTGTAAAATCATAAGCTTGTTTCCAACATGGCTGTGTTCTTCTTCTTGGAGACACTATTTGTAGATTGCATTAGGGTTGATCATTGTTTAAAAGACCTCCTTTAATATTTTAAAACATTAAAAAATTAACCACTTGGAAATTATTTTACCTTTTAGTCCATTTAAAAACTTTTGGGGTTCAAAACTAAGATCCCCTCCACCATGACTAAGATAGTCTACTTGCCCTACCTATAGGTGGTTAATGGCTTTAAGAAAACTTATATATGGTATGTTAAGGTTTTTATGAACTAATTTAGGAATAAATTTTATTTATTTTATTATATTTATCCAAAAATAACCTTAAACAACAACTATGCATCTGATTCCTAGGTCACTATCAACTTACCCAACTGTAAGTAAGCATTTTGCACTATGTACATATAAGGTATGAACTTGGGGAGTGAAAATAGTGATTTATCCTCCTTAAAGGGTCATTTTAAAATGAAAAATAATTATAGAAATCATAAATCATCTCTATACATTTTTAAGGTCTCTTTTACAACTTAGTGGAGAAGGAGACACTTTTAGGTTCAAACCTGTAGACATCATTGAAATAATTCAATGTGTTTATGAGCATATGTGAGGCCTTCATACATCATCCTACACTACTCATCTTTACCTAAAACCTTGCATATATGTTTTTGATGTTAGATACAACAAAAATAAATCAATTTTATGCCTTAATACCTTGTCTAACATGTTATAGGTTATCTCCAAAAAACCTTAAGATCTTTGTTTGCACCTTTTAAGAAGAAGGTTTCAGAATTTAGGTTTTTATTCCTTCAAAACAACTATTCATTATTTGGTTTCCTTGATAGTCCAAATGAGTTTAAAAATTAAAAAATACATGTTTTAAACCAATATTAGGCTTCCTTAAGACTTGAATCCTTCACACAAGGGTATCCAAACTCTGTGGTACCACTTGTAGGTGGTGATTCTCAGTAGGTAGGTAGACAGATGTGTTACTTAGGCAATATGTTGCTTTTCTCATCAGTGAATTTTAGGTTAATTTCCATGCCTCCAAATTTTGATAATCATTCCTCAAAGGTTTGAAAAAAATATAAACACAATTGTTCAATGTGAATTCACCTCCCAAGCACATAGAACTACATTATCTGATGGTAGACTAAGTTTAGGTAATAATCATGGTGTAAATGAAATGTATATTTTGACCTCATGATAACTATTATAAATGGGATTCTATCACCATATGGATCTTAAAACTAGTTCTCAAACTTTTTTTCAATGTGATATTCTCTTGTACTGATGCTTGCAATATACTTTCATGTCTACCTAGTTGAGACAAGTCTAGAAGATATTCCTTAAGTTTTTGAGACTTCAAAAAGCCCAAATACAATGAGAAAACTATGGAGATTTGTTATAAAACCTTGAGAAACACTTTAAAATAATGAAACTATCAAACCAAAACAAAATATTTAGAAACTAGCTAAAAATGAGACCCTTCATGAATGTGAGTGCATAAAAAGATTATTGGATTCTTAGTGATTGTTAATAAAGGAGGAGCCATGAAATTTAAAATTATTTCCATGGATTTTAATTTGACTTATATTCCTTTGAACCCCCAAGATAATTCCTCCCAAACCCACCTATACGGCTTACACCAAACATTCTAAATTGACCTTTCTTAGCTTGCAAAGATAAAAAAGAAGAAACACACATTGTAATTGATATTTTTGACCTTTATTATAAAATACAAACATTTTAATGACTTTAGGGAGGTGAAAAGGCATATTCCCATGTTTTTAGCTGAAGATGATCTTACCAAGTTCATACAAGTGCCATTAAGGGGTAATTTTTTAAAAGTTTTCCCTATTTTCATGCATGAAACTAATTCTTGAATTGATTCTGAATGTATCCTAACATATTATAACTTCCTCCATGTTTAAATTAAACTTTTTGACAAATATGACTCTTTTAAAAGTTTGTACAAGTCATCTAATAAGCCAAAAATATGACAAAGACATTTTTGCATATAAGACATGGTAAAGGACCAATTTATGACCTAAGAACAACCTAGAATATATAAGTGACCATATTAGGATATTTAAAAAATAATTTTAGCTTTTGACCATGTTTGACCAAAGTTGACTTTTGTTAACTTTGGTTGACTAGACTATCACAAGGAAGATGGACTTAGACCAAGGCTAGAGTAGGGATAGGTAAGGTATTTAGACACACATGAGACCCTATTAGACATATAAAAACTTTTGAAATTTTTAAATATGTAGGGGTTGACTCAATTTTACTAAAAGTCAAATTTGTTCAACACTTTTGGCAATTCCTAAGGGTAACATGCTTGCTTATGTTAATGACCAGTAACCTTATCCCATCCATTGGGTAGAGGGAGTCAGATGTAACTTGAAACAATAGGATCAGAACTTGAATTGAATAACAAGATAATTTATTGACCTCAAACACACAAAGTAAAGATAACACACAATAAGACCAAGCAAACACATAAAGCAAAAACACACTTGTGCTACTAAGCACTTAGGGAAAATAAGACATATTAGCAAGTAAACTAATTGTGTACATATAAACAAACATAAATCCCTTCATATATCAAAAGGAAATTACCTTGAATCTCCTTCCTTACTAGATGAATGAGGGTGCCAAGCATCCTTCATTTTGGATGTAGTACTAGATGACCAATGCTTCTTTTTTACTCCTAGGTTTGGCATTTCATTTGATGGAATCATCTGAAACAAGTCTCCAATGTAGATGAAGTCTTCTTTACTTTGGAAACATGATTCATATTTTTGTCCCTTTATCTCACCATGGCAAATTTGCATATATATGAATGGAACAACTTGTTGAAATCTTCTTGAAAGGCCTTATTGCTCTTTGTTGCAACATCTTCAAAGTTATTAAGAAGTGTTGTGTCATGGAATTATAGGGATATTTCTTGTTCAAACTCCTTCTTGGTGTTTGTAGGAGCATCTTCACATGTGGTTTTAGGATCAATCTTCAAGTTATCTTCAAAATACTCATAGTCATCATAAATTTCTCTATCATGGTTTGGAATCTCTTGGTAGTGATGCCTCTCAACACATACCTAGTCTTCAACATCTTAGGCTTGTCTTCTTAGGAGTTTTGTCTTTTCACAATGATCATATTCCTTGAACATATACATATATTTGTGCCAGATGTCTTCTTTTTTAAAAACATAATCTTCCTTACCATGTATTTTAGTCAGCTCCAAAGGAATTGTAGGCTCCTTGGGGTTTTTAACTTCATTTTAAATGTCCTAAAATATCTACCAACAGTCATTATCCTCTTTTTGGTCAGCATCATGAAGGTAAAAAACAAGAGAAACTTCTTCCTCTTTAGAATCTAAAAGAACCTCTTACAAAGCTTCTTCTTCACCATAAGTAAGGTCCACTTCCCCATCATCACAATATGATGTTTATTCACATAGAATTAGCTCTTCCTCATCATCAATCCAATATGAAATATCCATCTCATTCTCCCTTTTAGTGATGCCAATACTAGGCATCTCAAAACTACAAATTTTATCCCAAAAAGGCTTCCAAGGATCAATGTGTTCTTCACCATTAGAATCTGATCTATCTTCAATCAACTGATCTACATTAGGTTCAATGACCTCATTTGCTTCAAAATTTCATTACGTAGATGAGATATTATACATTTTGAGTTCTAAATCCTTAATTTGTTTAGTAAGGATCTCTTGAAATATATTTTCTTGAGGGTAAATAAGACCTTCATTAGGAAAGGGAGTATAAGAAACATGGGATGTAGGGTACAAAACTTCTTAAGGAAGGGTGGTAGGGATTTGAATAGGTTTAGTTTTCTCTTCATTTTCAACTTTTTCACTTATGCATCCCTTTCCTTTCTTTTCACAAGTTGCCACTACTTCCTTCCATCTTAGGAAACTAAACTTAGAATATTCTTCATGAGGATGAGATGTAAATGAAGGAATGTTACACATAAAGACCTCTTTTTCTACTTCTATGATGGATTGCTTCAATGTTTGTTTTCCAACTCAATCTCCTTGTCAAGATGAGCCTCCAACATCAACCTTATTCTCTTAAAATCTTCTCCAATGATGGTATCCCTCTTACTTTAGATACTCTCTTGGTTAGACCTCCAAGAAAGGAAACTTTGGGGAATGCATGAAGGACTTGGGGCATTTTGAAACATGATTGGATTTGCATATTGAATAGGTGTAATTGACACACTTGAAGTCTGTTGTGGAGGGTATTGGAACTACCAAGACTGAGCTAGTTCATGAGATTTCAACCTCTATTCTATGTGGAAAATTAGACCATAAACATCAAGAATTTCACCCATAAGGCCTTGCCAATTAGCTCTCTCAATGGGAATCTATTCTCTCTTTACTAGTTCTAAATAATCCCTCACACTCTTGACACAATCACTAGGGATGACCTGACCATAACCATTTTTAGTATCAAGGTCTAACATATAGTCTTTGTAGCTAATGAGAGTCTTCTTGAAACTTGAAATGGACTGACTTGGAGAGGAACTAGGTGGACTAGGTGAAGCACAAGCTTGATAGGGATGATCATAGGTAACATATTATTGATAGGGATCATGACAATATTGGCCAATGACTTGTTCATATTGAGAGGGAATAGGCAATGATGGATATGTCTTACCAACCTATGTTAAGACAAACTCAACATCAAAATAATCCATGAATCACTCATGAGAAGTGTATATAATAATAAAAAAACATCAAATAGAATTCATAGACTACTTAACCAATATATTTATGCTTGGAGTCACCATTGGTGATTAGTGAAATTACCTCTAAAGGTTGATATCTTGAGCAGAACACCAAAAATCCTCAAATTCTTGGAACAAGTGTCCCACCAAGCATGCCAAAAATTATTTTCACTTAAAATTACACCACTTGAGAGATTAAAATTCTCTCCTCATTTAATTGGCACAATGTAACCACCTCAGGGCTATGGGTGACCCAAGTTTGTGGTAGATCTCTAGATTAGGGCTAGTTCCCTTGATGTACCATTATAGATAAAACTTACTAATAACTTTTGGGGGGTGAAAAGGGAGAAAGATAACTAAAAATAATATAATATATGGGAGGTGATAAACCAAATAGATCATCTAATCACACAACTTACAATGCACTTGAAACCAAAGAGAATCCCACACATACACTTCATTCAATTAAACACTCCTCTTCTACATCAATGTTTCAAGCATGAGGTCTTAGAGAGAGTATAAGATAAGAGGAATTAGAAAATATGTAT
This sequence comes from Torreya grandis, assembly GCA_037957365.1. Classification (NCBI taxonomy): domain Eukaryota; kingdom Viridiplantae; phylum Streptophyta; class Pinopsida; order Cupressales; family Taxaceae; genus Torreya; species Torreya grandis. Next base: position 142,022 of record JARHVA010003785.1, read on the forward strand.
TCTAAAAACACAAATTAATAAACAATTCACTATACCTACAATCCATATCAGACACTTCTTGTTGACCTAAAAAAGAGGGCTTTCAATCTAGACAAGGCACTGGGAAGAGTAACATGTGAAGGTAAGCAAAATAATCTTTCATAAAAAAATAAACCATAACATACACTTAGTGAAATTTTAAATTATGTAAAATATTATTATTTATTAGTTAAAGGTAGAATTTTGGTAAGGTTTTTCCATACCCAGGTGGAGAGATCCCTTAAATATCCAAAAGGCTAGTATTTATAACAATTTTGAGAGGAGAGAGAGAAGGTGAATCTCAAGAGTCACTAAGACACTTTTAAAGTAAGTATAATGAGTTATAATATTCATATAATCATGTATTTTATAGTTCTTACAAGGAAAATATGGACAAATGTCTCCCAAGTCATTAAACTCCTCCATATGTGGTGTAGATTCCCTTGTGCTTGCATAAGAAACTATTTTCATGATTTTTCCTCATTAAACTGCTTCACCATTGAGTAGGGTCAATTATAATGATTGATATAAAGGGGAGGGGTTACTAAAAATCCTCCATATTTATTAGATAAATCTCTATTAATTCTTATTCCTCTAACCATAAGCAATCATTCATGATAGTCACAAATAATTCCTTGTCATGCATCTCTCACACTTGTCTTTCAAAATCCTTCCAATTATATGATATAATCCATGTAAAAGGATTAATGACACATGTCAATAGTTTCCAAGTCATTAGGTTCATAAATAAAGCCTTAAATGTCTTCCTAATTGAAGTTTCACCATTTTCAATAAGTGTTCACTGCTCATTCACTGTGACTGGCTCAGATGAGGAAGATGGTAGGCACATTTGAGAGATTAGATAACTCAATATATGAACATGAGGACTTATAAAAAGTCCTAATCTCTCTGACAAATGTGGTTTCATATCTTGAAGATTTTCCATCCCTACAAAACACATAAATCTATCAAAATAAGCCATTTTATACCTCTTTTGTACAAATAGGGTACAAATTAATTACATGGGAATGATCCCTGAAGAGTCTTATATCACCTCCAATTATTTTCATGACCAACCTATGTCATTTGGATTCTTGAAATGTAATAATTTATACATCAGGTTTGAGGGAAGGTTTTTGAGGGTTTTAGAGAGGTATTTGGTCTTAGCATTTGTTAATGAAGATCCCACATTGAATTTCTATCTAAATTCCATTGAGGAATTATTAAGTAACCCCATAAATCCCTTGATCATGATAAGGTCTCATGCAAAGTGTTGGAGAAGTTCCAAACATTCCAAGCTATCCACTTGAGTCACTTTTGTACATTTTATAGGGTTTGAGAATCTCCAAGTAAAAAAATGGCTTACTAATGAGTTTTTATACAAATAAAAGGCTCCAAAACCTCTATCAACATCATGGCAACATGTTTCAAATCTTATAATAACTCATCAAGATCTAGAATTGAAACTGACCCCTTATGACAATAGGCTTAGACCTTATCCAATAGGTCTATTTACAACTTAGACTCAACTTGACTCCCTAGTGGATTCCCCTACAAGGTGATAGCTCAGAAAATTCATTTATACTCTCATGGACATGATCTAAAGCATTATAATTCTTTCCAAAATCTGAAAATAGAAGTGACACCCTATTTGGAATTAGGCTTGCACCTTGTCTAACAAGGTCTACCTATAACTCCTATAGCTCAAACCATCCTATCTAGTTAAAAACTCATTGGAGACATCATAAATCATATATATTCATTAGAAAGGTCTCTTTTTAAACCTAGTGGAGAAGGGACACTTTTAGGTTTAGAACTATAGACATCATTGAAATAATTCAATGTGTTTATGAGCATATTTGACGCCTTCAAACATCATCCTCCACTACTCATATTTCCATAAAACCTTTCATATATGTTTTAAATTTTAGAGACAAAAAAAATTAATCAATTGTATGCTTAAATACCATATCTAACATGTTATAGGTTATCTCTAAAAAACCTCAAGATCTCTATTTGCACCTTTTAGGAACAAGGTCTTAGAATTTAGGTTTTTATTCCTTCAAGATAACTATTCATTCTTTGGTTTCCTTGATAGCTCAAATGAGTTTAAAAAGATAAAAATACATGTTTTAATCCAATATTAGGATACCTTAAGACTTTAATCCTTCATACAAAGGTCTTCAAACTTTGTGGTACCACCTGTACGTGATGATTTAGAATATATAGATAGATGGATGTGTTACCTAGGCAATATGTTTCTTTGCTCATCAATGAATTTTATGTTTATTTCCATGTCTCCAAATGTTGATCATCATACCTAAAAGGTATAAAACAAATATAAACAAAATTGATCAACATGAATTAACCTCCTAAGCACCTGTAACTACATCATTTGATGGTAGACTATGTTTAGGTAATGATCATGGGGTAGAGGAAATGTATATTTTAACCTCATGATAAATCTTATAAATGGTAATATGTCACCATATGTATCTTTCAACTAGTTATCAAACTCTTTTTAAATGTGGTATTCTCTTTTACTTATGTTTGCAATGCACTTTCATGGCTACCTAGTTGAGACAAGTCTAGAAGAGATTTCTTAAGTTTTTAAGACATAAAAAAACCCAAAGATAATGAGAAAACTATGGATATGTCTTAGAAAACCTTGATAAACAAATAAAAACAACTAAACTATCAAATGAAAACAAAATATTTAGAAACTAGCTCAAAAGGAGACCCCTCATGGATATGAGTGCATAAAAAGCTACCTAGCTTCTTAGTGATGGTTCATAAAGGAGGATCCATGAAACTAAAATTTATTACCATGTATTTGAAGCTGACTCAAATTCCTTTCAATCCTCAATATAATTCCTCCTAACTCCACCTGTACGGTTTACACCAAGCATTCTAAATTGACCTTTCTTGGCTTACAAAGGCAAAAAAGAAGAAATAGAAGTTATAACTGATTTTTTTGACCTTTATTATACAAACCAAGAATGTTAAGTACTTTAGGGAGGTGAAGAAGCACATTCCCACATTTTTAGCTGAAGATGAGCTCACCAAGTACATTTAAGTGCCATTAAGGGGTAATTTTTTAAGAGTTTCCCCTATTGTCATGCATGAAACTACTTATTCAACTGAATCTAACTATATCTTAACATATTATTACTTTTTCCACATTTAAATCCAACTCTTTGACAAATATGCTTCCTTTGAAAGTCTGTACAAGTAAGTGAATAAGCCAAAAATATGACTAAAAGGCATTTTTTGCATATAAGACATGATAAAGGACTAATTTATGACCTAGAGGCTAGAAACAACTTAGAACATATAAATGACCATAATATGATATTTCCAAAACAATTTCAGCCTTTTACCATTGTTTGACTAGAGTTGACTTTGGTTAACTTAGGTTGACTAGACTAGCACAAGGAAGATGGACTTAGACCAAGGCTAGAACAAGGATAGGTAAGGTATTTAGACACACATGAAACCCTATTATACACATGGGAACTTGTGAAAAGTTAAAATATGTATGAGTTGACCAAATTTGACTAAAGTTCAAATTGGGTCAATAATAGGTAAATCTATATATGGCATATATGAACTAGAATTATATTCAATTAATCATTTCTCAGGTATCCTATATATTTATTTACCTATACCATAATTTTACTATGAAATTTAATTTCATTTAAAAATAAATATTATAAATAAACATTGTATATGGTATAGTCCGATTAGAAAAATCTCAGTCTATTAATTAGAGTATCACATATAACTATTTAATCAATTAAACATTATCACAATTCTTCACAATATATAACATCTCAAAAATTGTAGTACTTTGACTATTTACTTTATCATTATACATAAAATTTCATGATTTATATAATAAAATACATATAGTCATATATTCAAACCAAGCCAATTGTATTATACCATTTTCATTATATTGAAAAACATAGTTCAATCAATTCATAGACCTAACCAGTGATTTTAAACTCATAGTCATAATACAAACTTAGCCGAATGTGTATGTGTGTGTGTACACACACACACACACACACAAACACACACACACACACACACACACACACACACACACACACACACACACACACACACACACACACACACACACACACACACACACACACACACACACACACACACACACACACACACACACACACACACACACACACACACACACACACACACACACACACACACACACACACACACACATACATATACATATAACATATTTTTATAAAATTTTGGTCATATATCTTTGTAAACATGTCTCAAAATCATATGGATGTCAACATAGAAAATCTAACATATAGTGAAGTCATCCTATATTATCTTAATATAGTTATGATCATTTATACTATGCTTAAACCCAAAAATCCTTATTGAAAAGTTCATTTAATTACCCCTCATACTATAATGAAAAATCTATAATAAACTAAGAGAATACTCAGCCACATAATAGTCATCAAACTGAATTTTGTATGACTTCTAAATAGTATAAAATGAGACTTATTTACTTTTAAAATAATCTTGAATACTTTCTCAGGCATACAACAAGTTGACTTCCCCACTATATGTTTCAGTCTCAATATTAATTCCAAAACATAAATCTTTATAAAGCATCACCACAACCTTTCATTTTACACACACACACACACACACACACACACACACACACACACACACACACACACACACACACACACACACACACACACACACACACACACACACACACACACACACACACACACACACACACACACACACACACACACACACACACACACACACACACACACACACACACACACACACACACACACACACACACACACACACACACACACACACACACACACACACACACACACACACACACACACACACACACACACACACACACACACACACACACACACACACACACATTGATATGTATATATTATATGTCAATAAAGTCATGTAGAATATATACATATCCTTGTATATTTATAACTTTTTAAAAAGTCTTAAAAACTTAACACAATCTATTTTGACTCATAAAACAAATACTATGGAAGTTTAGATGATTTTAAACAGATTTTTAAAATGCACAACTAGGATTTATAAAGGTTCATTCATTTAATAATAAATTATACATAACTTTATCAAAAGACTGAGTTTGACCTATCATTCCCAGTCATACCCTATTAGGGTATTTACTCAAAACTTTGATTCAGAATATAACAAACTAGTTTTCAAAATTATTGAATAAAATATTTATAACTCTATTTATTATGCTTAGTTTGACAAACAAAGTTTATATATAAGCCATCAATCAATCAAAATTACCTAATAACTTATGTAGGTTTTTCCAAAATTTAAAACCACATTTATTCATGTTTATCCAGTTCATTCAAATTCTCTCATAGACACATATTATCTATATTAAAAACTTAACTAAATATTTTGTCAAAGAGTTCATATATGTATATATATATATATATATATATATATATATGAACCATATACCTAGTTTTGGGGATGGCTGCGTCATTCATAGTGCTAGGTATATAACCCTATTTATTTCTAAATAAAAGAGAAATATAAACCCCTAATAGTATTTACTAGATTTTTCCATAACAACTCATTCAAAAATAATTATGAATGAAAATCAATAAACTAACCTAATTTATGAATGCTAAAATTCATTTTTCCTTTCCTTTTCCAAACCAAATTAAACCTTTCTCTCTATTCCTCTATCTACCAACCATGTCCTCTTATGCCTCCTTTCTTTCCATTTTATTCTCTTGCATGTTTTCTAACCCCCAATCTCTCTATGAAATGTAATGACTAAGTTCATGCATGTAAAACAACTCATAGACATCTAATAGAAAATAAACCACCCTTCCATATTTTCCTCAAAGTAATCCATAGTGAAATCTCAATTTTTGGCATAACCCTAGTTAATCACAAGCTAATGCCACTAAATAAACCCTAATTTCTAGAACTTTCCATATTAAAATAATGATAATCCTCTCAAATTTTATGCATTTTAATATTGACTTCGTAAATCAATTAAATGTTATAATTTAAATGATAATGTTAACAAACATGAAGTCATTAACAATTCCATCAACTATCTATTATGCATTATAATATTCAATAAATACCATGACTTTCCAATATCATCAACAATATAACTGTTGTTTAGTAATAAGACTAATTTTGTCTAATTATAATAACATTGACTAAACATAATGATCACACCTAGTTATATCATATACATGCCTTATTACGTAGTCAATCTAATATATTTTTAGCACACAAATCAACTAAACTCCATAGAAATGTACTAAGGCATTTATAATTATGAAGACAATCACACACATATCTATCCATAGACAACTTCAAGACATTCATAGATTTTAACTACTTGATATAGAAACATCATCATATGAGATGAGCTAAATATGGAAAAATTAATGTAACACACAACCATATCAACATGATCATCAATTAGCAAACAAGATAATAGATAAAAGCATAATAGAAGTCATTTAAATGTAGTTAACACATTAGCAATCAAAGGCATACTAAAATCTATCAAATCAAGCAATGAATACCATAACATATTATCTATTTGTGGTGTGTGTGGATTATTTTTTCTACTATGTCATCCCCTAATGCCTCTATCTATGACACTATATCTAAATATTTCCTCCCTCCACCTCACAACAATGAAGGTAGTTATCTCGAAAAAATATAAAATCCATAATATACTCTTATAATAAACTAACAAACATGATCATCATATACACAATATAAAATTACATCTAACTCCATAGTTAACACTTATGTAAATTAATCAACATATAACTATCCATAAATTATCATATGAAATATAGACTAACTACAATAGTAATTAACCAAATAATAACCATGAAATCCATTAATAAATAGGTTATTAAGTCTAGAGAGAAATCAGGATGTGACATCCTTCCCCCTAAAGTTTGTCATTATCCTGATGACACTTATTGAAGCATAAGTTATATATTTAAAAATTATTCAATAGAAAATAAAATAATTTCCAATAAAATATTAATTAAAATGTGAAAATAACTTGTAAAACTGATCATAATCTTCCCAATTAGCACTATATTAAGAGTATTGGTCCTACTAGACCTTGAACTATGACACTTCTCTATTATGCAAATTGAGTTTGTGAGTGTCAATTATTTTGATTGGTTATATCATGATTACTTGGGGATCCATAAATTAAAAATCATTCCAATCCAACACATGTGAAGGATCAACAACATACTTTTAAAGATATGACACATAGAAAACATTATGAAAAAGAGCTAGAGCTAGTGGTAATACAATCCTATACATTATAGGATTGATGACTCCCACAACCTCAAAAGGTCCCACATATATAGGTGAAAGTTTTATTGACTTCCCAAATTTAATTGAGTTCTTTTAGGTTTAACCAATAGAAATACTTTATCACCTATAAAAAATTTCCTTGATATTTTCTTTAGATCAGCATAACATTTTGTATACCATTGGCCTCTGCCAACCTCTACCTAATTTTTATAACTTGGTCTTCCATTTACATAAGCATATTAGGTAAAAATACTACTTTGTCCTCTAACCTATCCTAATTAATTGGTGTTATACACCTCCTTCCATATAATGCCCCAAATAAAGCCAATTTCAATGTTAAGTGGTATGAGTTGTTATAAGAAAACTCAAACAATAAAATGTAATCTTCCCACTTATATTCATAATCTATGAAATACATATAAAGGAGATATTATAATTTTTTTTTAACTCTTTCTTTCTATCCATCTGTTTCTAGGTGATATGTAGTGTCAAAATTCAACTGCTTACCTAGAGGTAAATTCAAGTTCAACCAAAATCTAAAAATAGTTATTAGATCTTCATTTGACATTTTATATAAATCCATGTAATTTTTACACCTCTTTCCTAAATCTCTTCACAAGCATAGGTGCATCAACTATCAATTTGCCTAGTATGAAATGAGCTACCTTAGTTAGTTTGTTAACTACAACCAAGATCATATCATGTTAGTTTCATGATAATGAAAACCCTTGAAAAAATTCCATGTTGATCACCTAACACTTCCATTCTGGTATATCATAAGGATATCAAAATTCTATTAGATACACACATTTAAATTTCACACATTGACATTCCAAATAATGAGACATAAAATCCACTACATCCTTCTTGATTCCTTTCCAAAAATAAATAGGTATTAGCTCAACCATGATCTTGGTTATACTTAGATGTCCTAAATAAGGGGCATTATGCAATTAGTTTAGCACCATGATCCTCATATTCTCTCTATCAAGAACATACATCCTATCATTATACGTTAAAATAAAAAAAAAACCATCATTCTCTAACTTGAATCCTTTATACTTAGGATTGTGAGCATCCTACAACTCTATTTTCCTTGCCCTTAATACATTTAATATCAAAATCATAATCAGATAATAATTCTAACCAAAATATCTAATATGCATTTAGATTTAGTTGGGTGAATGTGTACTTGAGTCCTAAAGATAAAATCATTTCCCCAATAGGTAATGCCTCCAAAATTGTAAGGCATACTCTATTGTACCAAGTTCTAGGTCATGGGGGGCATAATTCACCTTATAAGTCTTTGGTTTTATAGACTCATATGTTACTACTAACCATCTTGTATAATAACTCATCCAAGTCCATCCTTAGATGCATCCATGATTACTAAGAGTTTACCATTAGGATGAGGAACTCTTAGCACAGGTGCTGAATTAAGCTTCCTATTCAACTTTTGAAAGGATTTTTTGCACTTATCTAACCAAGTAAAACTTTGATTCTTCAACTAAAGAGAGGTGATTATATTATCTATATTTAAGAAATTTGGAATAAATTTCCTATGAGATCTTGTTAAGCCCATAAAAATTCTCACCTCAGGCACATTCTTAGGTATTGCCTATTCAATTATGGCTCTTATCTTCACTAGATCCATTGAAATTCCATCCATAGAGATAATGTGTCCCAAATATTGTACTTTATTTTATAAAAATACATAATTAGACAAATTTTACAATTTTTGCTTCCATAACTACCACAAAACTAGTTTTAGATGTTGAAGATGTTCTTCCTTATCCTTAGAACATATGAGGATGTAATCTAGAAAAACCAACACAAAATCATCAAGATAATACCTGAACATACTATTCATGAGATTTATAAATGCTATCAGATCATTTTTTAATCTTAAAGGTAACACTATGAACTCGTAATGCCCATATTAAGTTCTAAACATTATTTTTAGAATATCCTCATCTCAAATTCTCAGTTGATGATACCTTGCTATAAAATCAATGTTAAAAAAGACTATCTCCCCTCACATTTGATCAAAGAGATCATTAATGTGAGGTAGAAGATATTTATTATTGATTATCACCTTATTCAACATCTTTTAATCAATACATAAGTGAAGATTACCATCTTTCTTTTTGAAGAACACCACTAATGCACCCCATAGTGACACGCATGGTTGAATCAACCCTTTTGATAATAAATCATGTAATTGAGCTTTCAACTCAAATAATTTGATAGTTATCATCTTGTATGGTGCCTTATATTTTCATTATATGTATGTGTGATTTCAATCAAGTTATCAAAACCATGTTTGGGTCATAATCCAAGTAATTCATATGTAAATACATCTTGAGAGTTCCTTAGAAAAGTCTAATCCTCAAGGGATGGTTCCTTAGATTCCTCTATCTCATTTATTTTACCAATAAATTCATGTCATCCCTTACTCTAAGCCTTTTTATTTTAATTTCAAAAATATTCCTAAGCTTCAACTCTCTTTTCTCACCTTGAGTCTATGCCTAATTTCCAAAATCATCTTGACACTCAACCTTAGATTTATGCTTCGTAAGCCAATTAGATCTTAGAATCACATCATATTACCCTAATGGTGCAACATAAAAATCCACTACTATAGTGAATTCAAATAACTTGATCTTAGCTTCCACCAGACACTTGTCAACCTTCACCTTTGACTCATTTCCATACTATACTAACCATTCATTTGTAATAACTCTAGCTTTTCTAAACAACTTATTAATCATTCTAGGAGTAATAAAACAATTTTTAGCTTTAGTGTTAATCAAAATAGAAATTAGATGATCAAATAAAATACCTCATAGTTTAATAGGAGGAGATTTGAATTTATCTTGATAAATATCAACAACATGAATTTGTTTCTAAAAATTTCCTTGTTAAAAACATTAATTACAAATATTTTTAAAAAAATAATTACACAAATTTAAATTAATAAATTTCATCAAAATGAAACCTAAAAGAGTGATATTTAATTAAATACATTAGTTTTAATTAATCATACAAAGGCATATAGATAATATATTTATCTAATGATCACAATCATATTATCAATATCAAGAATAGGTATAATGTTGATTATAAAAATAAAGACTGCATTCATTCATAAAGGTATTTTTATAAATTTAGCCATGGTTAATACAATATTATAGCCAACTTTTATATGATACATATAAATAAAATGTATAGTTTCAACAATATAAACATCTTGTAATAATATACAATGATATAAATCTCCATGGAGCATGCAAGTCTCAATAAACTCATAATATCCAGAACTAATCTCAAATGTAGCCTTTAGTGTAGTAATTCTAAGGGGAGGGAGAGCATCATTCGAGTGCTTTTCCACACCAACCATGGACCGTCAATCCCCAGCACAATCTCCTAACTATGGGATGCCCCTCCCTTCACAGATGGGTAGATGATGATGGTGTAGGATAGCTAATATATGATGTATACATAAATAAAATCATTGTAAGATGATATCATACAAACATGTAAACTAAATCAAATAGATGAAATGACAATGTTTAACTATAAACATTACTTTGGACATTTTTTTCATATAGTTATTAATCTTATTGATCAGTCAATTTTGTACACACTGTTGACCAATTTTACCCCTGGCAAAATTGTGGTCAACTTCTCCCTTGCATTTTAGAACCAGTCATTTTTGGGCTACAAGGTCCATTTTCAAGTTCAAGATGTCTAGTTCAGGCTTGGTTCAATACAGGAGATTCATCGGCATTTGGGTCATCTTTCATCAAGTTTATTGGTTCAACCTAGTTTATCAGTGGGTCTGGTTCAACATTCATTGTCCTTGGCCAAAGGGGAGTCCAGGTCCAAATGCCCTAATGGAGGGCCAATGCTTTAAAAGGATCTGGGTAAGGTTAAAAAATTGTTTAAGTTCTTTCAAATTTTTGCTAAGTCTCAAATTAAGCAAAGTCTAAGCATGGCAAACGTTTACAAAAGAAAAGACCCAAGTGGAATTTCCATGGACTTTTGTCTATGGGAAATGTCAGTGCACAAGAAAATCCACAGTTCAAAGTCTAAGGTGGAATTTCAATGGAATTTTTGTCTATGGGAAATGTTCACTGGCAAAAGTCTGTGGAGGGAAAACAAAACAACCAGGCGAAATTTCCATAGACTTTTTGTCCACAAGAAATGCCCATGAACAAAAGTCCATGGGTTAACAAAATATAAGCCCACGGGATCTTTCAAAGCTTGCTAATAGTCTGTAGACCATCGAAAGATATCAAGCAGACCTGGGGAATGGTTTAAAGCCATGGACTATCAAGCAAGCTGTAGTAAGGTTGAAGTGTTCCACTCATAAAAGTAAGGAGCTATCAATAGCCAAATAGCCAACAAGTCTACAGAAAATATATAGAGTGTCCGGTAGGTAGAGAAGGCTGACAAGGGTGCCATGAAGAAGTTAACATGGATTTGACGTAGCCAACATGGACCCTGACTGGTGAAAAGAAAAGTAGTCCACGTCAGTAGCCCATGCAAGCCGACTATCAAGCAGATAAGTCAAAGGCTGCGAGGAGACAAAAAGTAAAGCCTCAGGCCCGTCAGTAGTCTACGCGAATAACAAGGGACTTTCGGACAAAGAACCAAAGGGAGATTTTGAGGGGTGAAGGGTGTTGAGGAAAACAAAGAAGAAATATTTCTAGAAAGAGCTAAAAAACCAGGCGACCTGCTTAAAAGTTTGCCCCATGGGCCAAGTAGGTAGATAAGAAAAAATGAAAAGGGACAAAACAACAAGCATGGTCCCAAATTTTTTTTTGATGTCATCAACAGTGTTCTTTTCTCTTCCCAAGGAAAACATGATAGGCCACTTGCAAGTGAAACGCCAAAGGAGACTCCTTTTTGCTTTTGACATAAGTTCATGACCTTGTTTATTTTATAGGGATCTTTTGACAATTTTACAAGGTGTAACCCTACTGAAATTTTCCCCTGAATTAAATAAAGATAGATTTTTACCTCTTCTTAGATGGATACTCTGTGTATGTTCTGAGTGTTTGATTTGTTTTCAGTCATTGTCTTCTAATGCTCTCACAGGTTCAAGCACCAACACACCAGCTATCCACAAGGCACCATTTTTTGCAGATGACAGGAGGAGAGCTCTATTTGGAAGTATAGAATAGAGGAAGTAATTTACAATATGTATTTCATAGCATCTTGGTGAGTCCTTGTTCTTATGTTTTCATAAGAACCTCCTTGCCAATTTATTACACCCTGGTCTTTCTGCCAAGTTTGAGTGTATGTATGTATTTTTTTGATTCAAGAGTGGGTGTGAGAAGGTCCTCTTGTTTGGGTGTATCACCTCTTTAGAGTAGGTTGTTTGTTTTCCTGTATCTTTTTCCCTTTCCCCCCAGTTTATCTATATATCTATATTTTTCACTACCTAAAACAAATAATGATACATCAAAGGGAGCTAGCCCTTCACTAGAGACTCTCCTCTCCTACTTCGCCATCCCATAGGTGAGAGAGGAGTTTCCATGTTATGAGGAGAAGACAGGAGTTTGACTTCCTATCACTGGGTGCATTTTCCATTGTCAACAATTTTGGCACACCCAGTGGGACATCAAGTTTTTTAACGCAGTAGAGTTGTAGGATTGATGCTGGTCTTATTATAGTAAATTGAGTTTCTTTAGCATTTGGTAACTCTGAGTTTAAATCTATTGGTTAAGTAGCCTGGTACCATCAAGAAACACATTTTTTGGTATGTGTAAATTCCATCATTTTAAGCTATGGACTCTATTTTTTTTGGCCAGCATGGCTATGATCCTTACCAGCCTTATGGCAATCCTTATCATGCCCAATATGGCCAATCTCAACCCTACTATGGGCTATATCAGCCTTGCACTAAATCTTCTCAATATGTCACTTCTTCCACTTAGCCCAGTCTCTTTACCAATCAACCCATTTCCGCTTTCAAGCAAGCACTACTGGGATACGACAAATATGTAATTGATCTTAACACTAGAAAGGGATGCGGCCAAGAAATTCCTGATCATGTCATCCATTAGGTGGGGAATGTGCTGGATCAGGTTAAGAAATAATGGGCTCCTATTGAAAGAGTGAATTGGCACGGGCTTTCAAATGAGATGCTAGATGTGAGCATTTTAATTGCATCTATGGAGGAGAAGTTGATTGTGCATGAGAGGCATCCTTACCAAGTTTATCAACCTACATACTCACTACCCAAAGCATCATATCAGTCATATATAGCCCCTACTCTTGAGCCAAGTCGAGCCTATCAAAGTTTTTTCTCCAATCATATTGAGGAGAATTTCAAAACAACGAATCTTATGTTTAAGTCTAATCTTGATAGACAAATCAAATTAACAAACCTTCAAATGCAATAGTCCATTTTAGTAGCAGGGGAAGTAGAATCAAAATCTTTGATGTCCTCTCACATTGAGATCCCATCAGTGCCAAAGGAAATGCCCAGCCCAAATTGCTTGAGCTAGAACAAAGTGGTCAAGTCATGGGATAGCAAAGAGGAGAAAGACGTCATCCAAAATGAAGAAATGAAAAATGAGGATGACTTGGCCAAGTAGATTGAGGAACTAGAGAAAAAGATGAGACTCTTGGGTGAAAAAGAGATGGAGCTTTCAGATGCTACAGACTAGCCAACGCCAAAAGGTATCCATTTCACTAATTAACAAGCTAATTTCAATATTGACGAAGTGTTGGTGAAGTGGAGGGATAAAAATCATGAAGTTTTGGCCCAAGGTCTGCCCTCTCCTATTTTATAAAAATCTCTCCCTTGTGTGCCAAATCCTTTTTACCAGATGGCACTTGCTCACTCTAGCTCATCCAATGCATCAATCAGTCCTACCCTCAATCCTATGCACCTAGCTTTTCAATAGGCCTCTTTTCAGACAGATTTCCCCATGCATGCGTAGACTCTCCCAATTATTCCCCAACCTGCTCAAGACTTTAAACATGATCTCCAAATTCCAAGCTGGAAGAAAGAGCATCATGAACTAGCCCAGGACCTTCAAAATGATAAAGTTGTTGCCTGCTCACAAAAATAAGAGTCCAATCCTAGGACCATGAGCTGGAAGAAAACAATTAAATCTTAGACCAATAAGGAGGAGGAGGAGGAAGGTTTCAGTCTAACTCTTGAAAAAGAAGAGGCTGATCCTACCCCTGATAATGATTGTGACTTCTGGGAAAGGCTTTTTTAGGAAGATTTGAATAGGTGAATTACAGAATTAGAGTCTAGAGCAGGTCTCCTCAATGAACATGTGATGGATGTTTTAGATTAAATGATAGATTCCATGTCCAAATGCATTCCATCCATACACCTCTAAGAAAACTATCAGGGCTTTCTTGATATAGATTATGCTCAGTTTATGACTGATGTAGGGAACCTCATGATTGTAACTGAGGAGGAGATTAAACAAGGTGATGTGGAAGAGCATGGACAGCCTTTTGTTCATGATTTGAATAATTATTTTGAAGGCATTAAGGTAGGATGTGCTACTCTCCAGGTAGGCTATGAGCTGGTTAAGAATGAAGGCAGCATTGGGTTTCAAACAAGCATGCAAGGAGGTTACATTTTTATAGATTTACTCCTTCAAAAGTTTGGTGAATCTGAAGATACTTCCTCTGAAATCATCAAGGAGGATGGTCATATAGTGGAACCCGAGCATGAAGCAAAGGAGAGTGAGCTAGTCAATGATGCATATCAGGAGGCTTCTGCTAATGAGCCAACAACAATTGATTTCTTGGTGAGAAGCACCAACATGAAAGACCAGCAAGAGGCAAGCTTCCAAGAATGAATAGAGTACATATATGTTAGAAGCATGTTTGAATCTCCACTCAGGGACAAGCCAATTCAGGTGACAGGTAAAAAGAGCAAGTCACTGATTCTCTTTTCCATTCAGCTACTTGGCTAGTGCCATAAGTCTTCTTATTAGGTAGGGGACTTAAAAGGTTTTCCATTTGACCCAAGAGGAATTCAAAAAATTCCTGGTTAGTTGTACATAATAGTTTGTTTCAGTTTCTTCTCCTGCTTTCCATAAGTGTAATTTGCACAGTTAGTTGTTTTTAGCCTTGTGTGTTTCCTTTTACATATGGGGTGAAAGCTTCAGGTGTGTTTCTAGAATCTCAAGCACTATTGTGAACTCTCTTCAAAGTTACCATCTGACTCTATGCCTAAAGGATATTTAAAGGCAACTAGGTTTTAAGCACGGCATACATACTTACCCTATGAGTCGCCAATCTGTTGATCAATTTTGCCCTTGGCAAAATTGTGGTCAACTTCTCCCTTGCATTTTAGAACTAGTCATTTTTAGGCTACAAGGTCTATTTTCAAGTTTAACATGTCTAGTTTAGGCTTGGTTCAATATAGGAGGTTCATAGGCATTTGGTTTGTCCTTCATCAAGTTCATTGGTTCAACCTAGTTTATCAGCAGGTCTGGTTCAACGTTCATTGTCCTTGGCCGAAGGGGAGTCTAGGTCTAAATGCCCTAATGGAGGGCTAATGCTTCAAAAGGATCTCTGTAAGGTTAAAAAATTGTTTAAGTTCTTTCAAAATTTTGCTAAGTCTCAAATCAAGCAAAGTCTAAGCACGGTAGGCGTTTACAAAAGAAAAGACCCGAGTGGAATTTCTGTAGACTTTTGTCTACGAGAAATGTCTGTGCACAAGAAAATCTATAGTTTAAAGTCTAAGGTAGAATTTCTATAGACTTTTTGTTCACGGGAAATTCCCACTGACAAAAGTCCGCAGAGGGAAAACAAAACAACTAGGTAGAATTTCTGTGGACTTTTTGTTCGTAGAAAATGCCCATGGATAAAAGTTTGTGGGTTAACAAAATATAAGCCCACGAGATCTTTCAAATCTTTTCAATAGTCCACCAACTACAAAAAGATATCAAGCAGACCCAGGGAATGGTTCAAAGCTGTAGACTATCAAGCAGGCCATAGTAAGGTTGAAGTAGTCCACGCACAAAACCAAGGAGCCATCAATAGTCAAATAGCCAGCAAGTCCATAGAAAATATATAGAGTGCCCGATAGGCAGTGAAGGCTGACAAGGGTGCCACAAAGAAGTTAACATGGATTTGATGTAGCCAACATGGACCCTGATTGGTGAAAAGAAAAGTAGTCCACGTCAGCAGCCCACGCAAGCCGACTAGTAGGCAGATAAGTCAAAGGCCATGAGGAGACAAAAAGTAAAGCCTCATGCCTGTCAGTAGTCTATGCGAATAACAAGGGACTTTCGGCCAAAGAACTAAAGGGAGATTTTGAGGGGTGAAGGGTGCTAAGGAAAACAAAGAAGAAATATTTCCAGAAAGAGCTAAAAAACCAAGTGACCTGCATAAAAGTTCACCCCATGGGCCAAGTAGGTAGATAAGACAAAATGAAAAGGGACAAAACAACAAGCATGGTCCCAACAAAATTTTTGATGTCATCAACAGTGTTCTTTTCTCTTCCCAAGGAAAACATGATAGGTCGCTTGCAAGAAAAATGCCAAAGGAGACTCCTTTTTGCTTTTGATATAAGTTCACGACCTTGTTCATTTTGTAGGGATCTTTTGACAATTTTACAAGGCACAACCCTGTTAAAATTTTCCCCTAAATCAAATAAAGATAGCTTTTTACCTCTTCTTGGATGGATACTCTATGTATGTTCTTAGTATTTGATTTGTGTTCAGTCATTGTCTTCTAATGCTCTCACAGGTTCAAGCACCAACACACCAACTATCCACAAGGTGCCATTTTCTGCAGCTGACAGGAGGAGAGCTCTATTTATAAGTATAGATAGAGGAAGTCATTTATAGTATGTATTTCATATCATCTTGATGAGTCCCTATTCTTGTGTTTTCATAAGAACCTCCCTGCCAATTTCTTACACCCTGGTCTTTTTGCCTAGTCTGAGTGTATGTATGTATTTGTTTGATTTAAGAGTGGGTGTGAGAAGGTCCTCTTGTTTTGGTGTATCACCTCTTTAGAGTAGGTTGTTTGTTTTCCTGTATCTTTCTCCCTTTCCCCCCAGTTTATCTATATATCTATATATCTATATTTTGCACTGCCTAAAACAAACAATGATACATCAAAGGGAGCTAGCCCTTAACTAGAGACTCTCCTCTCCTGCTTCATCATCCCACAGGTGAGAGGGGAGTTTCCATGTTGTGAGGAGAAAACAGGAGTTTGACTTCCTGTCACTGGGTGCATTTTCCATTGCCAACACAAACCACTCAATAAGATTATATAAAATCATAACTAATATATGATGTATACCATAAATAAAATCATTGTAAGATGATATTGTACAAACATGTAAACTAAATCAAATAGATGAAATGACAATGTTTAACTATAAACATTACTTTGGACAAATATTTCATATAGTTATTAATCTTATTAATCAATCAATTTCATACACACCACTCAATAAGATTACATCTCATATATGCATTAGTTACACTAATTGAGTGGAATCCATCACACTACTTATTTAGGGTCATTAATGCAAGATTTGGTCTATATATTAAAAATAAAAATCAACAAATTCATATAGAACATTCCCTATCAATAGATAAATATATGCTTACTTACGAATATCAAAAACATTAATTCAGTCCATAAAATATAATGTCATAAATCTAAATCATCTAATTTATTACCAAATAATAAACAAATTTCACAAATAGTCCTCAATAAAATCATACCATCTAGGTAAGAAGTATATCTAGACATCAAGTTACTAAATATTAACATGTAACTTCAAGTGTTATGTCATCCATATAAATAAATTAAATTTATAGATTAGTGTATACATATAAAGAGTAGAAAAATAATCCATTCAAAACATATAACATTAATATGCCTTGTATTCCAACTCAAATACTACGTATTCATATGTTCTTTTCAGCCATTAGTCACATATTTAAAGTTAGTCTAAATAACAAAGTTCTTCAATTTCCCTTGTTATAATATGTATTTTTATAAGCTTTAAATGGAATAGGTAAATCTACATATGGCATACATGAACTATAATTTTATTCAATTCATAATTTCTCATGTATATTATATATTTATTTACCTATAACATCATTTGGCTAAAACATTTAATGTAATTTATAAAAAACATTATAAATATACATTGTATACTCTATACTCCAATTAGACAAATCTCAGTGTATTAATTAGAGTATCACATATAGCTATTTAATCATTTAAACATTATCATAATCATTCTCAATAAGTATAATCCTCGATGAATGGTTCCTTAGATTCCTTCATCTCATTTATTTTCCCAATAAATTCATGGCATCCCTTACTCTAAGCCTTTTTATTTTAATTTCAAAAAAATTCCTAAGCTTCAACTCTCTTTTCTCACCTTGAATCTATGCCTAATTTCCAAAATCATCTTGACACTAAACCTTATTTAGATAGAAATCATCCTTAGATTTATGGTTCCTAAGCCAATTAGATCCTAGAATCAGATCATATTACCCTAATTGTGCAACATACAAATCCACTACTATAGTGAATTCAAATAACTTGATCTTAGCTTCCATCAGACACTTGTCAACCTTGATCTTTGACTCATTTCCATACTATACTAACCATGCAAATGTAATAACTCTAGCTTTTTTAGACAACTTATTAATCATTCTAGGAGACATAAAACAATTTTTAGCTTTAGTGTTAATCAAAATAGAAATTAGATGATCAAATAAAATGTCTCATAGTTTAATAGGAGGAGCTTTGAATATATCTTGATGATTATCAACAACTACATGAATTTGTTGCTAAAAATTTCCTTGTTAAAAACATTAATTACAAAAATTTTAAAAAAATTAATTACACAAATTTAAATTAATAAATTTCATCAAAATGAAACCTGCAAAAGTGATCTTTAATTAAATACATTAATTTTAATTAATCATACAAAGGCATATAGATAATATATTTATCTAATGATCACAATAATATTATCAATATCAAGAATAGGTATAATGTTGATTATAAAAATAAAGAATACATTCATTCATAAAGGTATTTTTATAAATTTAGCCATTGTTAATACAATATTATAGCCAACTTCTATATGATACATATAAATAAAATGTATAGTTTAAACAATATAAACATCTTAGTAATAATATATAATGATATAAATCTCCACGGAGCATGTAAGTCTCGATAAACTCATAGTATCTAGAACTAATCTCAAGTGTAGCCTCTAGTGTAGTAATACTAAGGGGAGGGAGAGCATCATTCAAGTGCTTTTCCACACCAATCATGGACCATCAATCCCAAACACAATCTCCTAACTATGGGATGCCCCTCCCTTCGTAGATGGGTAGATGATGATGGTGTGGGAATCAAGAGTGATAAACTAAAATATGTGTGATGTAAGATAACTAATATATGATGTATACCATAAATAAAATCATTTTAAGATGATATTGTACAAACATGTAAACTAAATCAAATAGATGAAATGACAATGTTTAACTATAAACATTACTTTGGACAAATTTTTCATGTAGTTATTAATATTATTGATCAGTCAATTTCATACACACCACTCAATAAGATTACATCTCATATATCCATTATTTACACTAATTGAGTGGAATCCATCACACTACTTATTTAGGGTCATTAATGCAAGATTTGGTCTATATATAAAAAATAAAAATCAACAAATTCATATAGAACATTCCCTATCAGTAGATAAATATATGCTTACTTACAAATATCAAATACATTAATTCAGTCCATAAAATATAATGTAATAAATCTAAATCATCTAATTTATTACTGAATAATAAACAAATTTCACAAATAGTCCTCAATAAAATCATACCATCTAGGTAAGAAGTATATCTAAACATCAAGTTACTGAATATTAACATGTAACTTCAAGTGTTATGTCATCCATATAAATAAATTAAATTTATAGATTAATTTATACATATAAAAAGTAGAAAAATAATCCATTCAAAACATATAACATTAATATGACTTGTATTCC